>VXBU01001337.1:1069392-1122695 GCA_013400315.1 Bombycilla garrulus
ATTGTGTTTCTACAAGCTCCCTCCCCCCCCCCCCCCTTTTTTTTTTAAATCTTCTTTTCCCCTGCTTTTTTCTACCTGGAGGTGAAATAAAGAAGGTTCCTGTGCTATAGCTGCTGTCTTAGATGTTGTGATATTGGAACCTGCCAGTTAGACTGATTTGATATCCAAATCCTGATTCCGTAGTGTAAGCTCCTAGGAATTCCTCTAGAGTTTTGGCTAAGGAGTATTCTTAGCCTGGACTGGCACAGCTGTGCTCTGCTTCCCTCTGGCCACTGTTTTGCTGTCACTGAATGTCTCTTGGCTGGGAAGTTGAAAAAAAATGTTTTCCATTGCTGGGATCTTCTATCAATGACAAATTTAGTGGTAAGATGGGTACGGGGTTGTCCTTTAGCTTACAAGGTTTGAAGGCTCCTGTGCTGGGTATAGAGATAATGGGTACTGGAGTGCATAAAAAATATCCTATGAAATTATACATAAATGCTTACTGTTCAATATGTTCTTAACACACTGTAAAACTTTGTACTTACAAATATGTTTTCCATAAAACAATCAGCACTTTTCAGATAAAGAGAAAGATTCTCTGTTTCCCTCTCCTCCCCTGCTAATAGTATGTGGAAATTGGCTGTGGAGTAATAGGACTTTTTTGGTAGACTAGAGTTGAGTTTAGCTCAATCTCCCTAAAAAAGCCAACAGCACACTCATTTTGGGTCAGTTCTTTTGTCTAGCAATGAATTTTAACCAGAGATCTCAAAGCAGCAGAAAATCCTTCTATTTTTATATTGAAAATGAAATACACTACCCTTGCCAGATAATAATCACACTATATAGGGTAGAGGAGCCTATTTTTCTTAGGCAGATGTTTCCTATATACAGCTTTAGTGGTTGAGGTAAGTCTGCAATCTAGTATCCTGCACTTCATAGCTTTAATGCTGACTTTTGTGTGATTAGAAAGTACAAAGTACAACAGTTGCATCCTGCATTGAGCTTTCAGTCTTAGCTTGTTGGCTTAGAGCAAATGGATAAAGGATAAAAATTGAATTAATTTACAGTGGGATGTGTAAAAATGTCATAATTAATCAGCTAAAAATATTTTTTTCCCATACTCGCTATTTTCTATCTCTGAAATCCTTTCCTTTCTGTTAGCTCTGGTACTAATTATCCAGCTACTAGCTGTTGGCCTTTAAAGTCAGCAAATGCAACATCTTTCAGGAGACATGTGGCTGCCAAACCCAGTGAGCATATAGGAGGAGTGCCTTTACAGGTCAAGTGCTATAGCTGCTCTTTGACAAATCTGTCTGAATTAGCATCATAGGAGTCCCTTGGTATTCCTGCTCCCCCGCACCTCTGGCTTCATCTGTCAGCTGCTGGTGTTGCCAGCCATTGTTTTGCACTCCCAGACCTGAAATCTGTTTCAGTGCTTACTGGTAATGCAGGAGCACCTTCAAACTCCAAACTAATTACCAGAACTTGCGGCACACGATGAAATTAACTCCGTACCTGAAACTCTACTGCATGTGCCTTCACCTGTCTTCAGCTAGTAATCCTTTATCAATATTTCGGGGAAAGAGGAAATGTAATATAAAGTTACTCCTCTGACTGATATTTGGATACTGATACTCCTCCTCTGATATTTGTAGTTCAAGAGTTAACACTCATAGCAAGGGGCGTCCACGTAAAAGGAATTTCATGCCTTTTGGCTAAATGTGAGCATGCTGCCATTACCTGTATCCCTGTGCATGGCTCCAATGTTAAGAACTATTTGTGCAGTCTTAATTCAGACTCATGTTTGTTCCCTGCTGAAGAGACAAGACAGGGAATGATGAGAGACAAAACCTTGAACATTCTGGTGCTAGAGACACCCTCTAGATGATCCCAGCTGACACACTTAGGGGTGTGCTCTACCAGGTAGATCCCAGCTCAGTGGAGTGGGGAGGCAAAGCTGTACCACGTCTGAACTGAGGCTGCCTGCTTTGACAATTGGATTCTGCTCTCTTTATTTAATCTGTCTAAATGGCTTCCGTGTCCTCCTTGTTAAAATGGTAAATGAAAAAGGCTATTAAAGTTTTACCATGCTTAATAGTGTTCAGAGGATCCATAACTGATGCAGCCACAGGTAATTACTTGATGGACCCAGAGGATCTATGGTCAACTATATATGTTCTTAGGAGTGGGAGCATAAAATAAGCACTGGTCCAAATGTAGTTTGTGGAAGTGCAGGACTCTTTCAGCACACATCACACATGCTATAAATGAATTGGATGGCTGCCAAATACAATCAAACTACCTCTGCTTAAGAAGCACAAGGCTTCCTCAATATCTCCGTAAATTTCTATAGACTTTTTGCAAATCTAGTCTGCATTTCCACACATCTATCATTCAGGAACTTGGCTTAATACATCATTTAAAGTACTTTGGAAGAGAAAAGTGGAGAGTCAATTCCTCTTTTATACCAGAATAAATTGACTTATCAGTGTTAATTCTTACACTATCTAGTTTGATAAAATGACCAACCAAATAAATGAATGCAGAAATTCAGCCCAAAAGGTAAAAGATACATGAAGGAGCCTTGGATATTTCCTTTGAAAAAGTATGTTTATATTTATGCTTTTACATTGGAAGATTTGAAATCATTCCAGTTCATCCTTATCTTTTTTTTTTTCTTTTTTTTTCACCCTTGTGTGTGTATTTCCCTTGCATTTTTTGAGTGTATTGTTCTGAGTTGAAAAAAAGTAAGATGAATGCTTCTGAGTTACTATCAGTTATTGTTTTCTTCCTAATATCCTCCAGCTTTATGTTGCTCTAATGTATGCACATTCAGAGTTTTGAACATTGTGGGAAAAGGTTTCACTGGTATCCATTCTTGCCATTAAAGTGCTTCCCTTCTGAATATTGCCTGCCAAAGTATGTGGTATCCTGCCGAGCAAGAGGATGAGGACATAGATTGCAATGAAGCTGAACAGTTTGCACTTCCTAACAGTGACACCAGACATCAATCTTTTGTAAAGACAGCCCAGAATACAGGAGAAGGAGAACTCTCACCCCCACTCCCCCACACAAAAAAAAAAATAAAGGAGAATTATCTTCTCTTTTATTTGCCCATTTTATTTCAGCAATTTCCTTCTAAGATCCTCCAAGATGAATATGTTCTCAGATTGCATAAGCTGACATTTCAGCAGCTGAGACTCTTTTGGGGAAAGAAAAAAAATAAATTTAAATTATTGCTGTAAAACTTGGTTTTTAGGTTTTTTGAAGTAATACTTTTTTTCATTTTAAGATTTTATTTAATTTAGTCTCATGAACACAGTGCTAATTTTGTCACAGTTAATACATTTCACATGTTGATACTACAGTTTGACCTCAGTATTCAGTAACACTAAGTTATAATATACAGGTTGGCAAGTGCTCAGAACTAAGGACAGCAAGTGCTGTAATTACTGAAGAAGCTTGAGTGAAGTCTGCAGCTTGTATGAAGTGGCACAAACCTATAGAAATCATTTTGAACCAGCTGCTGGGGATCTTCTTTACACAGAAATTTGTTACAGGTTTTATTTTAATATATAAATATAACCTCACCAACATCATGATTTAGAGATGTGAAGTTAATGAGGCATATTCTCCTCTCTGTAGTAGAAAAAGGTGCAGAAAGAGTGAAGTGCTGCAAAAAGTTTCTACATCAGTGATTTTCAGAAGTTAAAATATGGTGTGTCACTCAGTCAGGAGGCTGTGAGGAGTAAGGTGGATAAACCTTGCTATAACCTCACTGAAGAAAGGGTATTTGAAAAAGCTTGTCGCCAATATTTGTGGGAAATTCTTGACAGGACTTGGGACTGGGTTCCCAAAGAGGACTTTATGCTGTGGTTCGTGATGGTCTAGAGACTCCTGTCTTTATTACAGAGATTGTCCAGACCTCAATTCCAGAGAAGCAAAGCTTTGACCAGCTGCAGAGCGGCTCCAGACAACTAGAGCACTTGAAAATTGGCTTCAGGAAGGTGTGAGAAACAGGCTGGTCAGCCAAGTTGCTGTAGCAAAATTTTTGTGAGAGACCTACTGTGGACTGAAAGACTTGGCAAATGTTCCACTGTTTTCAGAGTTAACTTGTATATACAGTACTAAAACTTCATCCCTTCTGTATTTTTCTTCATTTTTTGAATTTTTCCTATTTGTCTTTGTGGAAGTGTCCAAATCCAACAATTGCATGCTAAAATTGCTTTGGATCATTTATCTTCTCAGTATCTTTTCGCACAAAGGAATGCACGTTCATTTTCTGTTAGAACTGTGAGTTAAGTCAGAGATTGTGTCACTGTTATTAATGAATCTTATGTGATAACCTTTATTCCTGTGTGGCTTTCCATGATCTATGTGGAAACAGACTGTTCAGTTCCTGGAAACTGTATGAAAAGCTCACAGGCCATGGGTTAACACTGTTCTAATGTAATAACTGAGATTCTTACTCTGGTTTACATGGATGTAACAATGCTGCATGAAGTTTGACTCATGCAGCTTTATTTCCTAAAGAACTGCTCCTATTAGAAGAGGCTGAATCTTTGGGTATGCTATGGCTTTTTCTACCCTTTCCACTGATGTCATGCTTATGAGGACACCAGGAAATAATATAAGGCGCATATGGGTTGAGAGGACCATTATTTCTGACCTGGCCAGCCTCTGCTTTCCTAACCACATGATCTCTTAAATATTTTACAGATTCAGAAGTGTATCTGAGTGTAATTCACAGCCCCCTGGATTCTTGCTAGAAGGGGATAGGATCTGGCCTGTTGTTTATTCTGGGTAGCATGTGTAATGCTTTGGCTTATCTTGATTCTTCCCACGTTTCCCCAGACCATTCTGCATCTTAAGTTTTGCAGATCTTATTGTGGATTTTTTTTTGTGTGGGAGCAGATTTGTGTTTTCAAGTGGTATGGCAGCAGATCAAGCGGGAGGTTTTGGCTTGTGCACACATTCTGGAGGCAGGTTTTGTAGAAGGTTGCTCCAATTTTTGGCTTACAACCCATGGGAGTGTATACCATGTATTACTTGATTACAAGTTAGCCCACTCACTAAATAGTTTGCTGACCACATAGAGTAACATAAGAAGAAGGCTGAAAAACAGAGATAATCCTGACTAAGGCTCAGAAAGTTCTCACATCACAGAAGGATCAGATGCTGAACACCAAGTGAAGTTTACTAATTAAACTGCTGGATTGTGATTATATAGACCACAGGATATCTCTTGGTAACATAATTTTCTTTTAATACCGGCTTTGTGACATGCTGTACGATTGCCTATCCTGGCATTACCTGGGTAGTAAAATGTGTATTTAATTGCAAAAAGACCAAGGAGGACTAGATAATACTGAGGCTGAAAAGATGCTTCTGAGTTGTTCCCCTTTTCCTGACACACCATCTTGATGAGAAATCTAACAGTTTAAATAATGGTGAAATTCCTACTTCCTAAAGGCTGAGAACTGCTCTGGGTCAGGTACATGCACCGATAGGTGCTTCTCAAGAAAGATGAGAAGAGAAAGGTAAAGAAAATTGTTTGAAGGTCTATAGTAAATCAAGTCTAGCTCACCACTTGAACTCAGATCTCCTTACAGCAAGTCTTTTGATTTACAAAAGTGATTATCTTGAGAATACAAACTGCTGAAGCTCACTATAGCCAAGGCCACAATTTAAGAAAAATGTCTTATAAAAATACCCAACAAAACAAAACAAAAAAAGTGTACATTTCCCTGTATACATGCTTCTTAGTGTGTGGTATATAACAGAGCCTTCCAGATAAATTCCTTGGATCTAGTCCTGTTCTCATTAAACCCACACAGCTCTATGCTAACACTAACGTAACCAAGGAAAGAATTTTTCCTATAAGAATTAGATTTCTAATAAGCAGGAAGCAGAGCCTTTTGGCAAATCACCTATCCTACAAATCTGCCTGAACAACAGTTAAACAAAAAACATAAAGCAAAATTGGCTCAGAAGAGTCACAAAATAGGGGCTACACCATAACAGACTGAACAGGAGAGTTGCACACAGTTTGTATCTACTTCTGTTGTGGAGGTGATAGCTAATCTGTTAGATTTCTGGTTTTAGGTGAGGCAGATCCAAAATAGGCCCCAAAGTGCAGTTTTTTTAGCCAACTTGTATTAAAAATAAATCTGGTAATTGTCCTTTCCAGTAAGAAAATTTAAGTGGTACTATTTGTCAGGGGTTGCTCATCCAGCGCAAGTATAGAATCAAATACAGAATGAGATTCTGTGAAACAGCTCCAAATGAGATGGGATTTATTCAAATCCTTAAAAAGCATCAATAGTACAATAAATTGGGAAGAGATGTTGACTCCCTTGAAGGCAGAGGTTCTGCAGAGAAAATTTGTCAAATTAAAGATCTGGGCACTCCTAGCTACTAGAATTTTAGCAAAGACAGGTGCTGGATTCTATACCAGGACTGGATGTATGGACAGACTGGGGGATGAGAGGCTGGACAGCAGAGGAAGGGGACCTGAGGGTCCTGGTTGATGTTGGGTTGAACATGAGTCAGCAGTGCCCTGGCAGCCAGGAGAGCCAGCCCTGTCCTGGGGACATCAGGCACAGCATCTCCAGTGGGGAAAGTGAGGGGATTGTCCCGCTCTGCTCTGAGCTGGGGTGGCCTCACCTCCAGTGCTGGGGGAGTTTTGGGTACCACGATGTAAAAAAGACATTGAACTGTTAGAGAGTGTCCGAAGGTGGGCAGCAAAGATGGTGAAGGGCCTTGAGGGGAAGGCACATGAGGAGCAGCTGAAGTCACTTGGTCTGTTCAGCCTGGAGAAGAAGAGACTGAGGGGAGACCTCACTGCAGTTACAACTTCCTCATGAGAGGAGGTGGAGAAGCAGACATCAATCTCGTCTTTTTGGTGACCAGTCATGAAGCTGCATTGGGAAAGTTTAGGATATCAGGAAGCAGTTCTTCACCCAGAGGGTGGCCAGGCACTGGAACAGACTCCCCAGGAAAGTGGTCACAGCACCAATGTGGGTCCACTTCAGGAAGTGTTTCAGCAGTGCTCTCAGACACATGGGAGTGATTTTTAGTGTGTCCTGTATCAGGCTAGGAGTTGGACTTGATAATCCTTGTGGGTCCATCCCAACTCAGCAAATTCTATGATCTATGATTCTATGAAGAAATCAGTTAGAAGAAGGCAGAAAGGTAGTGAGTAATCAAACAGTTGGGGTTTTTTTTGTGAGCCAGAGTGCAGGTCTGATTCTGAGATGATGTCAGAGACCTAAAGAGCTAGAATGAAAACTGAGGGCCAAATCATAACCTGTCCTTTGTTCAGCAATTTCTGTGTAGCACTGATTTTCCTTTGTCACCTAGCTACATAGCCTCATTTATTCTCTGTTGGGATTACATGCTGATTCTTTAAATTGTGTGATGGATGAAAATATCAATTGATTCAGTAGATGATAGTAATCATAATAATAACATTAACAATAATAGCAGTAATAAATTAGAAAATTATTAACTGCAGTACCAAGATGCAGTTGCCCTGTTGTTCCCCAGATGAGAATAGCTCATCAGGTCTCTGTCCATTAAAAGGAAGTTGGGGAAAGCCACAACCAGGAAGGAGGCCCTTGCTGTGCTGGGTTATAACTTGTATAACTTTCCTCACAACTACATGAAAAGGAAATGCTGCCTTTATCTTCACTTAGAGGTAGTTCTTCAAATTAGTAGCACATGCAGTGGTTTTCCAAGACCCAGCTGAGTCTCAGGAACTTAAAGCTGGTCCTGCTCTGAGCAGGAGGTTGGACTAGAGACCTTCAGTGGTTCTCTCCTGCCTGAATTACCCTATGATTCCATGAGGATCAGGTTCACTCTCCTCAATCAAAAATAAGGGATTTGTGTATGAGCGCATTGAAGTTATCTATTTTTTAAATCGTATTTAACAGTCACATTTGAATTATGAAACGTCAAAAGTTCCATTAGAGCGTTGTCTCAGTGGCTTCTCCAGTTCCATCGCCTACTTTTTTCCCGTGGCTTCACAGTAGGATTTGATAATTTTATAAAATGCAGTAATACTTCCTGTTTTCTGCATTTTTTTTTTTTAAATCATGTTGGAATTGGCTCAGCCTTGCTTTCTTTATTGGTCATTATGTAATAATACATATGAGAAAGTCTATGTGAAAGAGTCTTCTATAATTTCATCCTCATTCAAATAATTTTTCTCATTTTCTTTCAAGTTATCATCATTAAAAATGAAAAAGTGAAACCACAACTCTTCTGTAGGCACATACAATTTCATTTCTCTTATGGGCAGTGAGCAGTCAGCTTTATTCCATGAAGAATGCTTGGTCTGTTTCTTAGATTTGAGAGATGTCTTTTTGGCATTATGATTGTAATACTTTTAATGTACTAATGATTAAAGACTGAGCTTTGGGGTGATCTGTTTCACCCATTCACATTATTCTTCTGCTTCAAATAAAAAGTTCTTGATTATCAGTTTTTTCAGATTAATTTTTAATACAATTTTTTTTCCACTTGAGTCTGCCTATTTCTCAAAGGAATTTAACATGGTCTGTGCCATTGGTGTCATCAACAATAGGATTGAGGAGCATAATTTAATTCACTTACCTATAACAGAAGTGAGAAATAGCTGTAGCAGTTAAATTACTTGTGGAAGAATTGTTTGTTTATCTCCTCAATATTCCTGTGTTGCATTTTTGAATGATAGATCATTTATGATGGCTTGTACATCTGAATAACTAAGATTTTACCGATATTTGGTTATCTTATTCCTCATCCTTATTAATATGAGGCAGTTTAACTGAAAAATGAATCCTAATAAAATGCCTTTTTAGTAATTCGTTTTGAAAACCATTTGACCTTAACTACAATGAAAGTAGACTGTAAAAATCATCATAGATTCCCTTCCTTGAACTTTTCATAATGCTGAAAAATGACTGAGGGAAAGAAGAAAGATCCAGTTACTGTACCGTGTTTGCACAGCTGTACTTCATTGAGTGGAGGCTTGTGTTACACACAGTTTGTGATAGGAAGTAAATGCTTTTAAAACAACTAAGGAGACAGGTCTTTAACCTCCACCTTTTCAGATGTTTTTTTCACTCATTTAGCTTCTGTCGAGGTCTTGAGAAACATTTCAAACACAAATTATTATTGAATATTAAAGCTCACCTGAATTGTTCATTTCCTAATGTGTTCATACGGCAGAGATGCATTGAGATGAGGTTGGTTGGTTGTTTTTTTCTGGTTGGGTGGTTGGTTTTTGGTATTTTTTTGGTTTTGGGTTTTTTTGGGGGGTGGGTGGATTTTATTTTTTTTTTTTNTTTTAGGAAAGACATCAATAATTATTGATATAGTGAACACATGTTCCTTCAGAACAAATGCATTTAAAGAAGAAAGAATTTTTAGACTCAGTGCTAAGTGTTTTTTGATAGTTGAAATTATGGTTTATTTCAGCAATTTAAAGTATTTTTAAGGCCTTAGAGGTAATTAAAAAATATTTTGTGATGTTAATTACCAAATTGTCAATATTAATTAGATTTAAAAGTCCCAGTTGCTAGCATTCAAGACTGTTATCTCCTGTTACAAGACTGTCTAGTCCCCTAAATGTAAAGGTACCTTCAGATTTATTAAGATTTTTTTTTTTTTTGCCTTACTTTAATATTAATCACCAAACCTAAACTGTTTCATGTAAACTTGGGTGAAAATAATTACAGGACTTTAGACAGCCATTATAAAATCATTTTCTGAATGTGATTCTAATACCTGCCAAAGGCACTTCTCTGTACTTCATCTCTTGAAATGCATGAGACCTTAAACTAAGGATTATGATAAATAGGCATTATTTAGGCTATGCTGATCACATGCTTTTTCCTTTTTTCCTGTAATTAAGGTAATCCTTATAGCTATATATGTGATGGCCGTTTTTAACATCCCGCTTCACAGTGGCCAGATACAGTGCACACAGGCTACCCAGATCTGCACTTGAGTGAGAAAATGCCTTGAAATATAATCAGGATTTTGAATTATTCTTCATTTCAGTGATTAGAGGTGTCATGCCTTCAGAGGACATGGCTGATATTGGTTTTGCCCTTATTCCAGCAATTATTTTTTTTTTAGCTGTAACGATAGAGCCACTGCTCTCCTTTGGCTGGGTCAAGGCTTCCCAGCAAGCATTGGTTTGTTTTTCCATTTGTCACTAGTGGGCGGGCAGTGGCTGTGTTTTGTGGTTTGTGGCACAAGTGGGTTGAATTCCAGAAAAATGTAAGCATAAAAGCTGACACCAGTTAAGTTGTTTGTTTAATTTTGATGCATAAGATTTTTGGAACATTTTTTGTCCCCTTCTAATCTTTAAAGCATGAGAGCATCCTCAGTCTTTGTCCCTCTAAAACCTGTACAGAGCTGCTACTGACCCATGTTACCAGAACTCAGATGAGGCTTTCTGGCTGTTTAATTCTAATCTCACACATCCTTCTGCTCTTCCAGCAAGGATTTTAGTTCCTGCTACAGTCTCACATTACTTCAGCATGAAATTTACACTGACTGGTGTGCACTGACAGGCATGTAACCCTTCCTACACAAGCTCAGCCTTAAGCATTAGGTTTTATTTTTTTATGTTAATGTAAAATAGCAAAGTATAAATTGGAGGTTTAGTTCCTTCTAGCTTAAGGAAAAAAGGCCTTGGGAAACAAATGTTGCTTCTCTAGCAAAAACCTCATTAGAAATCTTGTGTTTTTCAGAGGTTAATATACTGTGGGCTGCACACCAGGTACATCATAGTTCAGAAGATTACAACTTATTCACAGCCTTGAGACAATCTCTGCTGCAGAAATACACCTCCTGGGTAAGTTCCACAAGATTGGGCAAACAAGTTAATATCAACAAGGTTTAGTAAAGGTGAAAACATTGCATTTATTTCCCTTCAAAGAAAAACATATTTTTTTAAGATGTTTGACACTGGAGGTGCAGAAGATGAAACTGAAGAAGACTCTAATAACCATAGTTTTAAGACATATTCACTGATGTTGTACAGAAAACATGAAAATAGCTACAAAAGTTAAAGAAGGCTAACTCTATCATCCTGCATTTATATTTTCATAACTTTTTGAGTAGAATGGAGAATTTTCGTTCAGTTATTCATGCATGTGCACAGAAAAAGAGCAGAATATAATTCAACAATTTCAGAATATATCTGTCTAGCCAAAAGGAGCAAGGAGAGAAATCATCATTAAAATTTGCTTTGGACATGCAAATGGGTTTATTTGTCTCTGCTCATTCATGTCATACCAGGATGTTAGAGCAGTATGTTACCCAGTGTTATTTCAGATAAAATCAATCTGAAATGGTGAGCTGTGTAAATATTGAGTATTTATATACAGATTTTAAAAAGTGTATTTCCAAATGCATTTATAGTGTAACATAAGATTTAAGGTTTAGTTAAATCAGGGTAACTGCTGATTTCCTAAGTTGAGCCCTCATGTTCTCTTTTGATTTGTGTTTTTTTTTCAATTAGATTGTCGTCTGTCTAGCTGTGTGTTATTCAAAATTATTAACTTCAAAATTTTATTTTCAGAATTAGACTTCAAAAGGGATATTAAATGTATTTACAGACATAAATACATACATATATATATTCTCCAATGAGGGATGATATAGGTGGTGAAGGAAACCCACCATGCTTTGGCAATCTCTCTATCCAGCCTGTGAGTGAATGACTCAAAGTCCAGGGAGTATGCACACCCGTGAAAATCCAGTATAACTCCATCAACTTCAGTAAAGTGGATTTGTGTTTATGTAACTGAACATGGACTTAGTCTCTAGTTCATAACTGGTTTAAGTGCGTGACATTGAATTAGTTAAAGTACTACGTTCCAGGGAAATTTTCTTCTGAAAATCATGAAGCAGTACTATTTCTTAAGCCTTTTTTCTTGACGTCTTCTGTATAAATTCTTGTTGTTTATTTATTAAGAAAATAACAGCCTAATGTTAGCAAGATGACCTAGAATTTAAAATACTGTAATGAACAATAGTGGAAGGGATGTCTGCCTGTGACAACACTGCCTTCTCTGAAAATACTGCTATGTTAAGGATTTAACCTTTGCCCAATTACCCATTGGGACCATATGTGCAAATGCTTAACGAAAACAATAATTCAAAAAAACACAAAAAGCCTGTGTGTACATATGGGTGTGAATATGAGAACTTTGTCTGCTGTCATTATTTTGAGGATGATACCTCAGAAAGCATAAAATACTCGGAAGACCAAGATGTCTGGCCACCTTGGATTCCAAAGACCATCCTCAGGACCACACTGATATCACTGGGTAAATTATATATGTGCACTTAAAATTCATATGCTTTGTGCAAAGGGAAATGAATCTAGGAATACATGGTACTTTTGTGTGCCAGGTTTTTTCAACAGATATTTGATATTAGCCAAAACATATGGTTAATGTAAATACTGTTTTGCCTCCTCTCTGAACTTTTCAGACTTACTCCAGTTTACTTTCTGCAACGCCTTCCTGTGCACGATCATGATTCTTGCTAATTCTTACAAAACTGCTATTTTTTTGACTGACAGTCTTGTCCAGAACCACAAATGGATTTGCCTTGAAGCTGAAACTCAGTGAAATCCTTAGTTAATCTCTGAGAGTGATCTGATCTTGTTGAACTGTACTGTTTGATGAGGTTGACATCAAATTTTGTGGAGACTGTGAGAAACTTACGGTGAATGGTATGGGATTATGTGACTGTTCTTCTGCCAGCTCTGTTGTGTTTTAAATTAAACAATGTAAGATAAATAAATCAGTTTGTTAATCTATGATTTAAAAGATATGAAATGAAAGAGAATAGAAAAACATGCTTGACAATCATTGGTGTGAGATCTACTCCTGATTTTGGAACCAAATGTATAGTGCCTCATGTTGTTTGCATACACAGTGTTTCTCTTTCTCCACTGGAGGGGCCATAGAGAAGCAAATCTACTGGGAAGACTGAGATACTGTCGAGGACCATTTAGTGGGAAAAAGATGTCAAAAAAAAGTATAATAATTTTTAAGAAAAAAACAGCAAGCTAAAGCTCTATAAATGAATATATAAGTGACCAAACAGTCAAAGTGCAGTTGTGAGGGATTTTTGCACATACACTTTGAAAAGCTATGATTTAATGCTTTGATTACCGTTCTCAATTTTCCTCTAAGGGCAAGATTTAATTGCTAATATTAAATACATGATAATTTGATAGCTTTATACTGTACATTTAGATAAAGTGTTGAACTATGCCTTGGTGTAAAAGCAGAGGAAGCATCTACAAACAAGTCTGGGAAGGGAATAGGTAACACAGTTATTCAGCGCAGTCAGCCACTTCTTGTCTACTGAGTAGTCTGCCAGGTCTGGGATCTGTAAAAAATGGCTTGGCTTTTTTTATTTTTTAAAATTTTATCCTTGCCTTTAACTCCTGCAGAGTCCTCCCATGAGTTTGTGCCACACGAACTCGCTGTCAGCAGCCGTCCTGCAGCCCCCGTGCCCCGCAGACCCTCTGCAGCCGCATCGGCAGGTGGCCCCAGAGACCCAGCACGGAAACTCAGCGCTCCTGCTAAGCCTCAGGAGTTTCAGTGCTCTCCCTTTCTGCAGTGGAAGCTGTTAGAAGCTTTTACTTAAAAATGAGGGAGAGAAAGGTAGAGCTGCCCGCATGGGAGAGTGGGCAATGGACCTTCCAAAGGGGCAACGTCTTTGGGGTGAGGGCAAACAGCTGCAGTGCAGCAGCCCCAGATGCAAATATCTGTGCACCCCCTCTGTGGGTGCTTTTCCCATCACCTACTGTAGCACTTCCCAATCTCTGCTGCTGAATCCACAAGGGAGAAAAGATCTGTCAGTGTGATAAAAGTTTTCCTGCAGTTTTGACCAGAAATTCCATTCTGGAGCCAGGAAAGCTTTTCCTCTACAAATTTGTTAAAGCTGGTACATTGCCATGAGATCTTTTGAAATGGTGAATTGGCATTTCCAGTAAAGAACTTTTTTTTTTTCTTCCCCCTGAGATTACTCTTTCATTTCAGTGGAACCACAAGTAGCAAAAGTGAAATCTTGGTATGGTAGAAGTTTTCATTTCTCCCTATGAGTTCCACTTCTGTAAATGATCTTTAAAATTCTTCCTGTGCAAAATAAAGCTTATATTGCGAGAAAATGTGAAGCAGTTAGTAAAGCATTCTCCTTTGACAGTTTCAAATTTACCTATAGATTTATATAAAATTTCCTTCATCCCACCATTTCGCAGGGAAATCCTAGTACTCTTGTGAAAAGTACATTAGGAAATATATATGAAGATGATCCTTCTTTCCCCTTTGAGTCATCTGTAAATGTCACCAAATTGCTTCTGATACTTTTAAGGAAAAAGCATATAATTTTTTACCCCTGCTTTCAATCCTGTAACCACTTCCATGAATAATCTATAAACCATCTGGTTTGGTATTTTGAGTTTTTTTTAATCAATTTCCTCCCCATTGCTTTAAAAAAAAATCCTGCTGTTATCATGCCATTAGACAGAAATTTAGTCCCCCTCTACTACCATTTAATTCCGTTACTTCTTGGAAAGCAGCTTCTGAGAAAGAAACAGAAACACCCCATAGGTAATTTGTGGGGCAGCTGTGATCTATGAAGCCTTTAAATGCAGATTTTTAAATCCCAGCTGTCCCAGCCCTGCCAGGTGATACTGCAATGGCTTCAGGGTTTTGTCCTAGTATTTCAGACATTGTCTGGTGTTGAAGGCAGCAGACTAGGATGATATTGCAAAGCTCCTGGTCCTCCATTGCTTTGTCGCAGTGAGATATGTCTGTGGTGACTTTCTTGAGAGCATCACTCACGTCTCTGGGGTGGAAGTGTGGTTGTTTCACAGCTTCAGTGTGACTTCTAATCTACTGAGCAGCCCTTTTGACTAAAACTGAGAGAATACTGGTTTTACATGTTATGTCCAGACCTGCACTAAAGGAATTTCTGGTCCAGGAGGCTTATCATGGCTATTGGACTGTCTTCTTCAATGTTAAAAGATTTGATTTTTGTGGAAAAGAAAAGAATAATTTGGAAATAGACTTCACTAATTTTCCTGTGCTTCACAGGGAGCTCTGGTCAGCCAAACAGATATCCCCTGAATGCTAAAGAGATTAAAAGTTTTGAGGATACCTCTGCTACTATTTGATTTAGGAAAAAAAAAATCTCTTTATTTTAGAGAAATATTAAATTTTCAGTGCAGGTGATATAACACAATGTCAGGTAAAACGCAAAAGAAAAAGACAAGCCTTTTTCTGAAAAAAGCAGACTGACTTTTAACATATGAAAGTGTTAGAAGTTTTATTCTCTTGCTCAGCCAGTTAAGCAGTTAATTGTGAAATTTCTAGGACTTTAAGATACCAAAATTTCCCAAGTAAGCAGTTTCTGATACTTTTTTCGTGCTAGCATGTTTTTAGGACTGAGAAATATATTGGGACTTTATGGAAGATGCCATGAGAAGATTAAGGTGAGACTTATAATTAACTTGGAAATCCAAGTAAGCTGCCTTACTCTCATGGTGCTTATGTAGGGACTTTGGATGGAAAAGCTGTGGTGTTATAAACTCACACCTTCCTTAATCTGTAATAATTCCTCCCTAAATGGGAATCCTTAATGTCAAGGCTGTGTTGCTGTCTGCTCCATATAGTACACAGAGTAAGCATTTAATACCACAATTTATGAATTCTTGTGTTGAATTTTCTACTTGCTCAGTTTGGCTTCCGGGAAATCAGTTTTGGATCAATTTATGTCTCATTTGCTGTAGCACATCTAGTAGTAACATAATAATCACTATTTATGCTACGTAATGTCTGCATTATGGAGGTATTAGAAGAAGCAAGTATATTGTGCAGTCCTTTGAGCTCCAAATAATCTTCATTATATCATCATGATTTTACAATTATCTATCTAATGTATGTTTTCTTTCTCATTTTTCAGATGTTCAACTTGCCCATGGCTCTTTTCATTCCCCCTTCGGTGTTTGCTGTTCATTTACAGTTTAATCTTCTTTACCAGTTTTGGATACATACAGAGGTAAACCAGGTTTTTAAACCATACCTAAACAGTTAGCCTGGAGCAGTGTCTTGGAAATCCACTAGCAGCTGATTTATTGTGTAAGAAAAATCTTTGTCTGACTTCTTTAAGGAGAAACATCTGTTCATTTTTATTCCTTTTTCTGAATATATATTGCTAAGTTTATAAGAAGCAATGAGGCCAGTTGGTCCCAATTAGATTAAGAAAAAAAAGTAACTGTAAGGAATCAAAAATTTTTGCTATTTTAATACTGTATTTTCCTATCTTGCAGCTTATTAAACATTTTTGGCAGATACTGAAACTGATTTCATTTCTAAGATAGATGTTTTAGGGAAAAATACCCAAAAGCCGGTGCTTCTTAAAGATCATTTAGAGTTGCAACTAAAGTTAGGTATTGTTTCTTTCTTAATGCAAGTAATTCTCAGATGAAAAATGCTCCATGATTGTCTGATGGCTATTTGTTTATGACTACACAACTTCATTTCTGTTTTGTGAGTGCATAGACCATATCTAGTATATGATTAATAACACACTATAATTAGTAAGATGTTTCCCACATTTCTCAGGTAGTTCAATGGCCTTTGCCTTCTTCCTTGCATTACAATAGAGGTATTTAAAGGTATTTTATGTTTTAAGTCAGTAGCATATTTCTCATTAGCCCCAGGTGGGCTGTGAGCTAATTATTTTTATGACACTTACTCCTTTGTTTATTCTACCCAGACAGATGCCTTTTCCTCTCTAATTTCATGATGCAATATATAGGAAAATTCTTTGGGAAAGGAATTTTATTTTCTTGATCTGCTATTTTAGGTGATCATGTTATTTAAATTACAGATTTTTCTTTTATCTTTTCTGTATGTTTCATTAAAATATAATTTAAAAAATTAAAAATAAAAGTAGGTAGTCAGAGTGGACCAATAGCAAACTTTGGTTGTTGACATTTTGTTTCTGTTGGACACATTTCCAAAATCATTAACTGTGTCTGATGATCTAAAACACCACATGAATAGGGAAGGCTTAAACAAAATGTCACACATCATCAGAAGTGGCATAAACTGAAGCAATAAACATTTAAGCTTTTTAAAATATTTTTAAAAAATTCAAGCACTCCTTGAAACTATACCAAATTAACAGTAGGCCTCATATGGTAGCAAAGTTTCTTTGACCATGCTTTAGGTTCCATAAATAGTTTTAGTGTGCTTTGCCACTAAAAAACTATTATATGCCTCACTTGTGTCTTCTCTGGTGTTTGAATCCATCTCTTCCTTGGCTGAGAGGTTTCCAACATTCTGCTGTCTCTCAGTAACTCAGTGAATCCTAGCACTGGTGCCACAGTGCACGTCTAAAATTTCTAAAGTGAATTTCAGAGGTTTATGAATTGCCTACATCCCTCTAAAGTGCTAAATCCTTCATGGGGCTTAAAAGGAATTTCCATAGCATATGCGCAATGTGCCAAGTTTAGACACTAGTCTAAACAAGAATGAATTTCAGTCTCAATGAAAAGATAAGCACTCCTTACATTAAATTATTGTGCCGGTAGAGAAACAATGGATCTTTTGTATTAATCGAGTTGATCCACTCATAGAACTTTGCTTACAAGGGAAGTTATTCTTAATGTTGATATTGCTGATTTTATAGCACAGCTGAAATCGGTTGAAATATGTTGAAGTCATGCTCTAAGGTCAAAAATTATGTTGAAGTAGAAATAGGGTTACACCATGTATTAGCAGATTTCCTGCTCTCAAGGGCAAGGCATTGACAGAAAAAAGTAAGGAAAGGAAGGGAAATGGTATCAGCCATTCAGGTTTATGTTACCCTATATTTTTGGTGAAATTAATATGATGCTTCACCATTATATTGGGTTTTCATTGCAACAACTATTACAATTTAACTGTTTAAAGCTATTGCTGTTCTTCTTTTCCCTAACAGTCCTTTTCTGAATTTTAATGATCCTAATCATCTAACGCAGGTTATGTTATTATGAAAATCCTTTTTCAAGTCTCTATTTCTGTCAGTTTACCAACATACAGAGTTTGTTCAGGGCTGTAGCCTGGGGTTCTATAGCAAACAGCATCCTGTCTCAGTAAATGCTGCTAGCCCTTGCTCTGAGAGCAGATATTTATCATCCCCCAGCAGCTCTGGTGTCCTCTGGGAGCCCGTGAAGGGTGCTGTTACATGTCATTAGGGGTCTGGGGGAGATACACTTCATTATTTCCATTCTGCCAGTGTAATGTTATAGTAATGTAATAGTTTTCTCCTCAAATGACGGAGCAATTGATAATTCCCCCCCCAGATTCTATTGCTTTTCATCAGTATCAATTTCATGAGATACAGTCTGGCCCCACATGGACTAGTCAAAGGTGTTTGGAAATTATTACTTCACGACTTTTGATTGCACATCTTTCTCTTTAGGAAAAATAAAATCTAGTAAGATAGAGTGGGGAAAAAGTCTCTTTTTTTTAATAGGTGATGGTTTGGGTTTTTTTACATAGGACTGAAAAAGAAAGCACACGCAGAATTGCTTATTTTATAGAAGAAAAAAAGGTGTATTTAAGTAATAGGAAAGAATTGAAGTACATGAAAGTTTCTGAGGGAAGATGTTTTGTTTGGAGAGTAATTTAAATTGAATTCAGTAATTACAAAAGAATGACCATGCTGTGCTGAAACTTTCTATGCCATCTTTCGGCCTAGAGCAAAAGTTTATAGCTAAATACAGTCCCTAATATTTTCCTATACTTAAATTTTACATGTATCCAATGTTGTTTCCAGCAATATTAAGAGATGTTTCCTGACCTGTCTCGTTATTTGTTATGTAAGTTTTTGTCCAGCTTTACTACCAGCAGATCAGACATGGTCTATTTTATTTTAACTCAAGTGACTCGTATATTTTTGTGACTACAGTATCATAAAGATCAAAAGTACACATTTGTTCTACCTCATTTAGATTTCTGCATTTCCTACATGCTTGGTATGCATTAGCTTTTGTCCTTTTATACAGAATAGTACAGCATTTTAAGCACTAAAAATCTTACATAAAAATTATACTCTTATTGTGGTGCTGGATTATTTTACTATTGTTGATGGTGTTGTAGGTCTTTTCCAACCCTAATGATTATATGAATATTGCATCATGTACATGACAACCTGAAACTATAGTAGAATTTTTTCAAGGATTTAAAATAAATGTCTGAGTAGCACCAAAGTATTGAAATTAAGCTCCTAACAATTTATTTAAATGAAAAATGACAAGAAAAAAAATATCAACCCAAGAAAACCCCTGAGGAAAACATTTGACAGTGGTTGGTTAACTATTGGAACTGATGATCTTGAAGTTCTTTTCCAATCTAAATGATTCCGTGGTTCTTTGATCTTAATAAATCAAGGAGAAAAAAAAAATTGTTCTATCCAGTACTGTTCAGGTCAATTGAATGACTCAGATCTGCTCTTCAATNAAAAATATCAACCCAAGAAAACCCCTGAGGAAAACATTTGACAGTGGTTGGTTAACTATTGGAACTGATGATCTTGAAGTTCTTTTCCAATCTAAATGATTCCGTGGTTCTTTGATCTTAATAAATCAAGGAGAAAAAAAAATTGTTCTATCCAGTACTGTTCAGGTCAATTGAATGACTCAGATCTGCTCTTCAATAGTCTGGGAGAAATGCTTCTGTGACCAGACAGTCCATTCTCATCTAGATCATAAGGGAAGTAAAAAAAAAAAAAACTCAAGTCAAAGGGCACTAAAAAGCTAATTTTTCAAAAGCCACAAAATGTTTCAGGACTCTTACTGACAGACAGAAATGCTCCATTTCAGTTTATTTTTGCAGGTGATTCAGAAGGTCTGTGGCTTATATTAAACTATATCCTTCCATTATGCATTTATTACAACCAATAAGTTAGGTGTGTTTATAACCTGATAGACACCTGTGAAAAACAGAAATTAGTTTCTGCTGCTTTAGCTGTAATTTTTATGAGATGTCAAGTTGTATTTAGAAAGTATCAACTGATCCAATCCCTGATGGTAGTAATTGCAGCAGCAGATTATTCCTTGCCTATTTGATCTTTGACATATATTGGTTTCTGTTTAATTTTCTAATTTAAGGAAAGAATATGATCTGCCCTTTACCATACTCACAGAAGTCAGGTTTTTTAAGACATCTCCTTTCACCTTGTGTAAGTCTTTCTACGTCATCCAGCTCTGTGAGCAGAAAAAGGTGAGCCACAGCTATTAACCAGGAGTAGCATGGGTGAAAACAGGTGAGGAATGGGAATAATTTTAGCAACTTGCATACAGACTGGAAAGAGAGGCTTAAAATTGCTACAGGTACAGGGAAAAATACAATTGTTTTTATCAGAAAACAGCTATTAGTAAAACTGAAACTTGCTGAGGAAGTGTATGGTATTTGTCAAAAGGATATTTTTTGCTTATGAACGCAATGTCCACTGGTCTTTGTCTGTCTTTTTAACCTTTGGCTTCTGATCAGTTTTCTTCAATGAAAACCTTTGAAGGAGAGAAATTGGGAATTCTTTGTGCTTTCATGCCCTGCACAGCCCATCTGGGCTCCTGAATTCAGGTGAGCTCAGTCCTTAAATTCTTGCATTAATCAGATCATACCTAGGAAGATGGCCAGATTCAGAAAAAAAACCTGTTTTCTTTTGACTTTATTTTCTAATAAGGAAATTAAACAAGCAGATTGAGAAACCAGGTAAAATTAAGGAAAATACATAAAAGTATACATAAGTTCTTCTAAGTAGCAGTACACCTGCAATTGCCATCATTTCAATAGCAAAAGCTATTCCTGAAACTCTAGAGGACATATTTATCTTTTTAAGCAGAAGCTGTTTGAGACAAAAATCTATTGGATGGTGAAAGAAGTGGATGAAAAACTCATAATTCGGACAGTGTGATAAATAAGTGACAGCATGAAACAATAGATAAAATACTCAGTTATTAATTTCCAGGTGCTAACAATTGAGATTGGTCTATTTCATTGCAAATTTTATTTTTCCTTTTTCCTGGACCTATTTTCTCTGCTTTGCATGCTATAGTCTCATTTAAATAAGCAAGAAGGGATTTCAGGAGTAAAAAATAAAGAGTTACAAAGTCTATTTCATCTATTTCAAGCACTTGCAGTAGTTTTTCAATCTGTTTCTCAAAACTGAAAAGTAAATTTGATAAAGGAATAAGATTTTGAATTTAAAAAGCATTTTAACAAAACTTATTTGACTATTACAAAATTTAATTGACTGTTACAGGTTTTAGTGTTTGTATTGCAAAGAAGATAGTTTTATTCTTGTGACTGATTTGTGGAGTTGAAGCAAGGTTTTGGTAAAGAGCAAAAGTGTTGAATAGTTTGCAGATAAAAAAGGAGATACTTTTTTTTGGGAGATAAAATATCTCTGGGCCTGGTTTACAAATATATTTATTCTTTGTTTACTGGACTGTGAATATTTCCTATAAGGTCAGTTAGATATGAGTCAAATTTAACGCACAAAAGTGTTTGCAAAATTGTGACATACAGGTGCCATTGAAAGGATCACAGTGGAAGCAGAGTATGGTGGAAGGATCTGATTTTCTGGCCAGGATAAGAAACATCATTTGGCTTTTGTTTTGCTGCTGGTGTTTTGGTCTGTATTTGTTGGGTTTTTTTTCCTTGATTTTTTCTTAATCTAAGAAGTATCATCAGTAAAAATGTAAAATTGGTAACAATCCAATGTATTGAGTAGAATTGTGAAACTGCAGTATCTCTTGAATTTCGTTCTAGAGGATCACTTTGAATTCAAATACCATATGCTAAGAAAGCATTTCTTTTTCTTCATTCTAATACATTGCTTAATTTAATGAAATAATGAATTTTTTTCCTTTTATTTGGTCACATTATCCGAAAATAGGCACGGTTCTGTTTGATGTTTGATGTTCCCTTTCAAATTAGAAACACATCTGTCCCTGTCAGGTTACCAGGAATCAGAAACCATTCAGAAGTCTTTCAGAAGTCATCAAAGGGATGAAGGTAATTAGAAGTGATTACAGCCACTCTCCTAGTCTGATGTTCAGGATGGTGTCAGTGAACATTCAATGACATGATGATTTAACTGGAATTCCTAGAAACAGGCAACATCATCCAACCACCTATTGCATACTTTCTCATTGTAACAAAGATCCAAGTAATTATTTTCAAAACAATAGGGAAAGAAATATTTGCCGATTTGCATCAAGAACCAAACTTTGGTTTACAAAAGAAAGTTCCTGTCCCATTCCTGATAGTCAATGCCTTTATCATTCATAAATTCATTATTTGTCTGCTGCAAACTCTCAAATCACATGCTTACTCTGGAGAGAAAGAACAAATTCAGAAACCACCAGGAAATAAACATGCTTTCTTTAATGCAGACAGTGACTTTGTAGATCCAGATAGGCTGTGTATGCAATAAGGACATTAAAACTCAAGCATGATTCCAAGAAACAAAGAGATCTCACTGCTTTGATCCAGCCTGTCTGCCAAAACGGCTTATTAGATTTTTCTGACCAACCCGTAGGATCAAAGTCTTGTCATCATTGCACTTGCCAGAATGCAGAAAAGAGCAAAGCTGACAATGCTATCATTAAACACAAATACTTGCAATAACTGTAAAATATGTTCCAGTTTTCCATGTTTCACTTGCCCCATGAGGGGAGAAAAGTATTGTCTTTCTAGATATGTAAGGCATATAACTCTGCTTTTTGTTTTAAATAAAAAGAATAACAAAGGAGAGAGAAAATAAAACATTCATAAGAGAGCACACTGTTCCTGTCCTGCTAAGTGTAGGCTGAGTTTGAACACAGTAAAATCAGGAAAAACATAGCAGGATGAAGTTTGGAGTTCCTTCCTTGGCACCTAAAAGCTCAGTGATGATTCAGCCAATGCTACACTTTAATAGTCAGGATGAGCCTCCTATTTTAATTGTATGTGGACTCATATTTTAACTGTGCTATACACCCAGTAGCTCTGAATTCAACATCCAAGCACAGGAGCGGTGATGTTTTTCATTAAAAATGGCTGCTCCACGATAATAGGGTTATGTTGGTGGTTTGCATTTGATGGGCAGCAATCCAGGCAGAAGAGTCCTCCCCTATCCCTGTTGAAGCTGTGTCACTAGTGAGGCCAGAAGTAAAGTTTATGGGACAAGAACATAATGGGTAACTTCAGTTTGGATCCTAATACCTAATAGTTAAGTGCTTGAGTTTGAGTGTTGGCTTCTGTTCCTTGCACCAAAGACTTCTTGCAAGTGACAGCTATGAAATGTTGACTTCAGCAACAGTGGGCCTGACTATTGGTAATCTGCCTGCAGAAACCCTAAAACTAAAGATTGTACTTAAAGAATTTTATTTAAGTCACTTTCCTCTATTATGTCCCTGGAGAATTATCAAGATAAAAGTGAAGTGAGCTACTTAAAGATGTAACACAGTTCAGTACATTCTGCATCCTAGAAAAAGAACCTAAACAACTAATTTATGAAATAAATTTGATGTAATAATGAAAGAATACCGCATTAATAATGTTAGAGATACTGTTCTTTGTAAAAAAAAACAAAAAAAACCAAACTCCTTTTCCGTCTTAATACACATAATGCTCTTGAGTTTTTCTCATAGCTTGTAGTCATTGAGATTCTATTTAAATTTGTTGTAGCTTAAAGCCAACAGAAAATTTGAAAGACCCTTCTTTCTTAAAATTACAACGTATAGGCTGCTGGCTATTTTTCGATCTGTTTAAAAAGGAAGATAAAGAGCCTCACTTGGCTATATTTTAGTTTATTTCAGGACTGGCATACTGATTTATGACTTTTGTGGGTTTTTTCCTGCAATTGCCAGAATGTATTTGTCAGGCTGCTGAAAAATACTGAAATTGTATAGCAATTTTTCTCCTGGAGTTTGTTTAAAATGCTTAACTTGATATATGACTGAAAGTGTTACTTGCTCCATGCTCTGCTATTTGTACTGAACTGTTTTCATTTTTAGCAGAAAAATTGATTGAAATTTCCTATATGTGCTCACCTTTCCTACAAGGCTTAATTGGACCTATAAAGAGAACAAAAAGATTGCATTCTTTTGTTGTTGAAACAGTTAACTTAAAAATTCATGTAAGATGCCGATTCAAACCTTACCTCCTGGTTGAGGTGTAAAACAATGAAAAGCGACAACAGCCTGCCTTCAAGATAATTTATTATAGATACATTTCTTAAGTCTGCGTGTTTATTATATAAATATGCCCTAAACCAGACTGTCTATTAAAACTGGGCTTTTGCCTTCCATTCCTACAATCCAGATTTATCAGAAATTCACCCTCTATGAAACTCTTTATGATTCCAACAGGCCTGATTCCTCTCACTTGTTTTATTTCTAAACTATAAATATTGTTTTTTCACTCCTCAGTGTGGAAATTCAGCTATATCCATTTTACATGCTTACTGGAGTAGAAAACTGCCTAATCAGATAGGAAAACAGTTGGCGGTGTGTAAATCAGAGTTTGCCAAGGATTTCAAAGTGTGAAACTGGCAGACGAGCACATATCCTAGGAGTTCTGCCTTTCCTCAGCTTCCCTGTAGAGATTTTACATGGCAAATCTAGTCACCAGAGCCATCTGTATAAATACATGGGTGTGTTGTCCTGAATTAACACAGCAGCTCTACTGGGGAACGTAATTAAAGTCATATTTTAATATTTCCCCACCAGGCTGTCTGAAATACAGATTTAGATAGCAGGAATAAGAATCTTACATTGATTTTGATGAGGAAATGGCTTGTAATACATGTTTTACTAGCAGCTAGTCTAACAGAAAGCCCGAAGTTAAGTTCAGAGTGCTCCTTAGTGATGCTCCAGGGATGAATTTACCCTCTCCTGTCCTGCAGATCAGTAACACTATGATATTGAAAGTAATGCTGTGCTGCAAGCAGCTTTCCTTATGCTCAAAGGAAAAAAAAAAACAACCCAGAACTTTTTATATGGGAGTGGTTTTACTGTAAGGTTGCCTGCTTTACGCAGTTGACATTCCTTCCTAACGCTGACGGTGAAACAGACCTAACTAAAGATTCATGTGGTAGTGGTGACAGGAGGAGTTGTTACACAAGATGTAAAGTTTCCCTCGGATTTCGTGTCACGATTTTTTCTCATTACTTAAACAAGAACTACATTGAAGTGATGCAGGTACCAGGCAATAAAGATTTCCCTTGGTGCTGACAAACTCTGAGACCGCAAACGGAGGTGCTTACATGCCACAAGAGATATTTTATAACGTTCTTTCCCTTTAGGCAAGGGATTGCTGTCACAAAGGAAACATCTTTATATAAGAATCACTATTGTAGAAAAAAAAACCCATTTCATTTCTATCATTTGTATTTGAAGATATATATCTATATTTCAATTCCAGGATATTTTATTCAGTAATGTATGAAAAGTATTTCTAAGCATGCCTTATTTGTTACACTGCTTTTAGAGTTGCTTCAATTATTGTCAGTAATTCTGCTTCGTTGTTTTCTGATACCCAAGTATAACAGAGGAAATACGTTGGTTTTTAAAGAAAAGAAAGAAGAGTACAAGTTTTGTGGACAAAGCTTTTACACCTATATATATGAGATGCCTACATATTTGATTTGCACGTAGTTTATTGAGTCCATTTGTAAGGATTTTGACAAGTGAAAAATTATTTTTGTGGCAATTTGATGTTAAAAAATAAAGGAAGCAGGAAAAGAGTTTTGTTGGAATGTTGCAGTTCATCTATATGTCACTGGCAAGGGAGTTTAGGTGCACATGATGTGTTAATTGAGAAAGCAAAAATTGGAGACAGGATTTGATTTAGAACAGTAGGTGTCTGTATCAGGGAAATAAACAAATGTAAACCCCCAGTCAATTGGTCAAAATACAGATAAGGTTATCATTGGACAACATTTGGAGTATTTCAGCTTCTAGGGGACTGGTAGCTATTTTTCTGTATTTCCCAAACCACTTTAAGTTGATGATATGTAGAATAAGAATATTTTTTGTTTACAAGCAGACTTTTTTCTTTTGAGTAATAGGAAATAGGTTTTGAAGTACCGATGGTAGGGTTATTGAATGATGACATTTCAACTATTGTTTTTTTATTTTTTAGACTACTTCCCAATAAAAAGGTCAGATAGATAAAAAAATTAGAATAGCAGATTTTTTTAAATGAATATACAAATTACTAGCATCAAAACTAAATTGATTTTCTTATCATATTTATTCGGTATTCTTTAAAAAGTTTAATATTTTTTTCCTGATATGAGAACATCGTGAAAACTCTAAGAAACCAAATAGAATACAATGATGTTGTAACCTGGAAATGTTTTTCTGTCTGAATGACTGAAACTTAGTGGTCTGTGTGCTCTGGTGACTGTTTTCAAATGCAGTGTAAGCCAGGCTAGTTACTATTAGAAAGAATGCTTATGACTTCCTTTGAAATTGCCATTCTCCAAGGAAAATGTCTGGACACAATAAAGACACAGAAATGAGGATAGACTGACAGATGAAAGGTAGGTGGGTAGGTGGAATGACTGCCTTTCTTCTCTCTGGATATTGTTTTGAACCAGGGCTGTTGCTATACCACATTAAATTTTGTTGAGTCAGTTCTTAACAAAATTAATTTCTTTCAATATGACTGCAGTAAGTTCCTGTCAGCTTGACAGGACATGTCAGAATCTTGTCTGGTAAAAATTCTTACTGTCCTATCCAATTTACTTTGGTGAAAAATCTGGTCATAGGAATTTTACCCCAGGTAAAATAGAAGAATATAGAAAAATTCAACAAATTTAAACAAAAGAGTTATGTTGTTCGCCATGTCAGTACTGCAAGAGCCTTCAAAATTCTGCTTTTCAGTGGTGACATATTTCTGTTTCTTGGAAAGATGTATAGTAAACTTACTGATGGCAAAGGAATTTTCTAGAAATAGCACCCTGTACTATTTTAACTATTTGGTGGAAAAATATTTATGTGTTTTAGACAAAGACAAATTGATTTATGGATTGCTAATGTCAACATACTAGATTTTTGCTTCATCAGGTACAGAGTTCTGCACCCGCCCTGAGTTATAAAGTCAAGTAGTTATAGTTGTTGTCTCAGATATTTTTGTCACAGTGGGGCTAAAATGTCTTTGCAGTGGAGATGACCTTGAGTGAATAATGAATCAAAGTAGGCTTGGGTATCAATCACTAATTATGCCATAGAGAAAATATGTCAGTAGATTTTTAAATGCCATTACTCAAAGAAAGACTGTTCTAGAGGATGAGAGTGATTTTATTATCCAAAGAAAATACTTTTACTACTACTAGTGAGAAAAATTTATTTAAAGTTTTACATATAAATTTATATGAAGTTTTACCCTGAAGTCCTTAGAGAGTCACAAGACGAAAAATCTGCTTTAGCATAAGGATGTACCATGTAGACTTTCAAAAGGATGAATTTTAGTTTTAAAATTTTAATTCAACCAGCTGGTTATTGAGACCCGAACGCATTCATTCTGAGGACATTTTGTTACAATCCACCTGTAGGATAAAGGTGAAGAGTGCTAATCCTTACAGATTCCCTGCTCTCCTCATGCACACTTGGTTTATTTTTACAAAAACTTTTTAAAATACTGAGCTAGAAATATATTAAAACCAACTGGATCAAAGTTGTGGTCTATTAGATAAATCAGTGCTCTCTCAGGTGCTGGGCTGCAGTTCAATTCAAAACATTTGTCTCAGATTAAATTAATTTAATGGTCACATCTCACATATCTTAAAACAGTGGGATGTTCTGCTTGAGAAAGGCAGAAAATGGAACTAGCATGAATGATGGATTGTTTCTTGCCTTTAGGTAGTGTTTTCAGACTTGAATTTGTTTTAAGGGAGAGCTGATCCTGCTTATGTTGTCCTTGGCTTCTGACTTAAATGAAACAAAACAAACTTGTCTCAGGATTCTGTTTTTCCAGAAAAGTGTGAGCAGGATTTCGAGAACGATGGTCCAAATATTACAGTTGTCTGCACATGAAGAATTTTCGTGTTTCTGTACTCCTTTAATTACAGAAATTCTCTACTTAACCAATTAACTAGATGAACTTTTAAAATAATTATTAAATAATTAATAATTATCTCATAATTAACTTTTTGCTGTTATTGAAGAGAAAAAATGAAAAATGAAAAAAAATGGTTTATTTCCTTTTATTATATTTATGTGATTCATAACAATTTAAATACCTCTGAGGAATATCCTGTGTCTGCTCTTTGAATCTATATCTACTTGCACTTGCAGAACTGTAAATAAAAGAGATCTGTAGCTGCCATATTTCAGGACTTTGTTCTGTAAACCTTAAAGGAATGAAAACCATTTTTAGATGAATGAACCTTTATATGAGTAATGACTGTCCCTCTAAATGTTTGGGGGTTTTGCCATTATTATCTTATATCTCTATTATTATATTACAGATCACCCCTTTTAGCAGTATGAGTATTAATTCACTGATTAAATTCTCTAAAAGGAAAAGAATTATAGGTTCTTGGATTTGTTTCTTAAGATACAATAATTTTTATTTAGCTGCTTTAATGCCCCTTGCTCCCTTTTAATTGCAAGACATTGTGGCCATAATCAGACATGGTGAATAGATACTGTTTCAGAATATGTTGTGAATAGATGTCTTTTTGGTCATCAGTTTGTGACACATGGATTTGTGTTAGGGATTAAAGAATGTTTGCTGTGTTCAGGTGTCCACACACTTCTGTTGAGCTAACCAAAGCACCAAATTTGAAGCCATTGCTGGCTTTCTTCTAATTCCATAGTAGCTGAGAGTACCTAATTTAGCAGAAACCTTGCTAACACAAACTTAATTCATCTGCATTTTCTGACAAGGCTTGAAACACTAGAGTGGCTTTTGGCATGGATACTTTCTATTATTTTTGGTTTAGTTCTAAAGTGATTAAAGCTACCTTTCTGTACTGTTGAGTCATTGCCTTAGATTGTAGCTCCATGATTAATTTATGCTGATCTACTGTCTTTTCATGCCTCCGACTCATGACACTGTGTTTGTGACCATGTGTTGCACCAAAATCAGGAACTGATCCTGTTAAACTAGCTTAGTAAAACAAAACAAAAGCAGTATTGATTTGCATCAGTTCACCAATCAGGTTTTTTATGTTAATGCATTTGTGCCCAGGCAAAAGAAGATTACTGATAGGAGAAACAAGCAGACAAATGTACTGAAGGGGGAAGGAGTACTTGTTTCTGGGCCAGTGCCAGCTATTTGCTGACATAAAGTGTTTGCATAACTGGGATCGTAGAGTTGCACTGAATCCCAAGCAGTGTCACTGGATATGGGTAAGAAAAAATGAGTGAAACAATTTGTATGGAATCACAGAATCATCAAGGTTGGAAGAGACCTTCAGGAGCAGCGAGTCCAACTGTGAACCCAACAATGCCTCTGGAACTTTTCCAGAGACAGTGACTCCACCATCTCCCTCTCCCTGGGCAACTTATTACAATGCCTAAACACTCTTTCAGTGATTTTTTTCTTTTTTTTTTTTTTTTGGTAATATCCAATGTGAGCCCTCTCTGGCACAACTGAAAGCCATTTCTTCTTGTCCTTTCATTTGGAACATGGCAGAAGAAACCGACAGACGCCTCACTACAACCTCCTTTCAGGGAGGTAGAGAGCAGTGAAGTCCTTCCGAGCCTCCTTTTCTCCAGGCTAAACAAACCCAGTTCCCTCAGTCGCTTCTCACATGATTTGTTTTCTAGACCCTTCACCAGCTCCATTGCCCTTCTCTGGACATGCTCTAGCACCTCCATGTCCTTTTGTGAAGTGAGAGGCCCAAAACTGAGCACAGTACTCAAGGTGCAGCCTCACCAGTGCTCAGTACTGGGACAATCACTTCCCTGTGATTCCGTCTTATTATCAGTTCATGATTGCCAGTTCTCTCAAAAGTTCTCATGGAATAATGATAAAAAACCAGTAAGAAAGAATTACATTTCTAGATTAAAAGAAATTAGCTTCTGGATCAAAAAAATAATCTAATTTATAACTTGTATTTTTATATATTTTAATGGAATTTTTTAGCTGCAATACAGTGAAATGGTCCATAAAAAATATTGTATTTTTGTCTTTTTACTCAGTTCTCCAGAAGATAAACATTCTCTGTTTAGCTTTTCCTCATTTTAATTTCCATACTTCTCAGTCTTATACAGTATTTTCAAATTCATTGAAACATTACATTTTTAAGGTTATCACCAAACTTGGGCCTCTGGAATGGATACTTAATACTCCAAGTCATCACAGAGTTCATCATGGTAAGATAAAAATGGAATCTCATATTATTTTTTTTCTCAGGGTCACTATTTGTATAGTAATAGTAATATAGTAAAATTGCACTGTAAAATCAGTTTTTTGACCTGTACTTCAGAAGTGGTCCCTGTTCAGTTAGAAATTTCACCGATTTTTAAATATGTTCAGAACTTATGTTTAAATTAAACATTTTTATGTTTAAGATAAATAAGTGAGCAGAAATTAAGTCTGGATAACATGAAATAATTTGAAGACTTTGAGAAAAAAAAAAATTCAAGTTTTTTAAGTATGAAGAGTGATGGAAAAATATTCTTACCTGACACTGAATTATCAACAAACACACTTTTGCACTTAAATTCAAACACTTTATGTGTGAAAGTCATGGCTAGGTTTTAGAAGAAATTTTAAACATTTTAGTGGAATTTAATTTCACGTGTTTGAATTATTGGTAAATCTCACTTCACAGAAGTGCATGATCACTGATTTTTTTTATCAGTATTCAGAGGCCCTCAAGACTGTACTGCACATGTAAATTGTAATAATAACTCCACTACTTATGAAAAACGTCACAAACATACCTGAGAAATAGAAGTAGCTTTCACAGATGTCCTTAGCTCATTCAGTGTGCAGAAAGTCTAAAAAAATTCGGGGGAATGGAAGAACAGTTTGAAACAAACTCAAATGCAGTTCCATGTACACAGGATGTTACTGTTTATTATATCCTCACAATCAATGTATCTACAGTGGTGGTGCTGTTCAAGTCTAGTCCTTAAAATTTGCATAATTATTGGTAGTCCTCAAGGAGGCACTCTGCTCTTATTTGCTCGGCTGTAAATCTGAACTAATTCTCTCACCCTGACTGGAGTTAAGCTCAATCATTATGGAGCTGATCGGGGGCTGTACAGTTGCTCCAGACTGTCTCCATGAACTTGGGGAGGTGTAAGCAATGTTTCTTCATTCATAACTTTGAGAGCACTGCTTATATACAAATACATTCCCTGGAAAACATAGAAGGATCAGTTTTCCTCACACTGAAATTAAAAGTGCAGGATCAGACATATGACATAAAGGGGAGAGACACCGCACAGATATTAATTAGATGACTACATAGATATGTATTTAGTGTATATTTTCTTAGGTATAAACTGGTGGAATCGTATTTGTTTGCTTTTTAGTTTGTCTTTTTTAAATATATTTTGACCTGGTTTTGCTCTCTGAATTTCACAGAAATTTTGGGCATGACACATTGGATTTGTATGTTTGAATCTGAATAGAAAGACAGCAATAAGGCTACTAATGAAAACAGAAATATATATATAGAAGTAATATGAGTGGTGGGTTAGCTGTCTTTTAAAGTTATTTTTAGATTAGGCAATGATGCAAATGACTATTTTACTTCATAATTCAGTTCCTAGTATTCTTCTTTATCCTATTGCTTGTCTCTTAATTGATTTTTTTTATAGGTAGAAATCCTTATTGCATTGACAAAAATTATGGTGGCACACTCATTATCTGGGACAGGATATTTGGTAAGTAACAAAAGGTGTTCTCTGTCATGTTTAGTCAGTGTAGCAAAAATATGTATACTTCTGATTTTGGTTGTCATTCTTTTGTTTTCTTCTTCCATCAGGAACATTTGAGGCCGAAGATGCAAAAGTTGTATATGGCTTAACACATCCAGTAAATTCATTTGATCCCATCATGCTCCAGGTGCTATAGTTTGTATCACTGATTCTGATATCGTCAACATTCAGTCATATTCAAAAGAAACTCCTTTCTAAGGCGCAGTTGAGGCCATTCTTGCATTGCTGACCAGTCAATTACATTATCTACAATTTCTTCAGTATTTCGTTATGAGACAGCCATTTCTACTCAGTGCATTGAGTATATTCAGAGCTTGTAGCAATCATGAAAATATATAACAGTAAAATTAACGGCTAATTATAACAATGATATATAAGGTGTTGGACTGAATGAGAGGTGTTTTGCAGTGCAATTCATAGTGAAGCACAGACAAAAATATGTAATAATAAAAAAAAGAAAACTAGTGTGCTGCTTTTTAGATTTATTGGTCCAGGTTTCACTTAAGCTTGGTAAAAAAATCCCGGCAAAAAAATGAGAAGCGGTGGAGTCCATATTTGCTTTTCATGGCGGTTCTTTCAAGGAGGAATCTCAAAGAAAGAGAGGATTTACTGTCAGGGCTGTCATGGCTGGAAAGTGGGAGGATGTGCAATTATACCCATTTCAGTCAGATACTGAGTAATTTATTTATTTAGAGTGTGTAATTTCAAGGTCCCAGTAACCAAATGATACAGCATAAATACAGCTATACAATATACCACTAAATACTCAGGAGTGATTGCAGGAGACACACATGGAAAAACATATTTTCCTCTGAGCAAAGTCATTGTAATCCTTACCAAATTAACCAAGGGCTTCATATTGCTTTTGCCTGTTTCAGCCAGGTTTTCTCAACTGTCTTCATCTATAGCTAATTTATTCTCTTTACAGAGTTTGAAAAATCATTTATTTGAAAACTAAAAATTAATAAAATACAATGTTTTGTTAATCTTTATTTTGCGAACAATGAAAAATTACTTACTCTTTTTTCTCCAGTTATCTCCCTTGGCTCATATTTGGAACACGTTTTGGGCCACACCTGGATTCTGCAATAAGCTTTCTGTCATATTCAAAGGGCCAGGCTGGGGACCAGGCAAACCTAGACTTGGCCTTCCTGAGGAAATCCCAATGGTAAATAGAACATGCACAGGCTTTCAGTTGTGTGTAATTTACTTGGACCTCTTAATGCTACTGGATCAATGTTAAAAACTCTGCACATGCTATTTTAAATTAGCAAATTAGCAGTCATAAAGCATGGGGGAAGATGAATTGGGAAAAAGAAACTGAAGGAAATGAATGTTTTAGCTGTGGGGTTTTTTTTCTTTTTATTTGAAGGGAAAAGCGTGTTTTTAAGTTATTTTTTCATTATTCATTTCCTGAAGAGATTTTCAAATTTTTTTCTATAGAGTGCAGTAATTTCTCTTTTTTTTTTCAGCTGTGGACATGCACAAACACACAAAATTAAACTCTCAAACTAGGTAGTACATAAGTTTGAGAGTAAATTATTTTATCTTTCTTCAATTATCTGTCTCCCCTTTTGTGTTTGTAAGTGTAAAGAATATTAAGGAGTAACAGGCTGGAGCAGGTCACTCCTGAAGACAAGTAACTGTTTTCCTTCGTGCAGATCACTGGAAAAGAAGTTCCCTTCAATCCACATGTACCAGCTTATCTTAACTTCTACGCACTTGTACATTTTGCTGTAATAGTGGACTTGTACACTGAACTTCTTGCTTCTGTAACTGTAAGTAATTCCTTCCTTTATGAAATAGTATCTCCTGCTAACAGCAATGACACGCAGCATGTTTAAATATGAAAGGATTGGGCAGCGGCTCTACAGCCAACTCATGCCTTATTTAAACTATTAAAATAATAACTAGATTCTGTAAAAAAAACTAACATAAATGGCTAAATATATAATTCCATGTTATTAAATATACATTTGGTATTGTTTAGTTAACAGTTTTTAATAACCATATCAGTTATTTACTTAATATAAATAATTTGCCTAGAAGACGTATGTGTCTGCTTCGGTTTTTAGAATCTCGTGAGGCTTGAAACTATGGAGTTTTAAGATGTTAAGGTTGATCATACCACTGGATGTCCAGGCTTTAGAAGGAAGATTGCAATAGTCTTGCAGTGCTTGCAGATGGGTAGGTTGATGTCAGCATGAGATCAGAGTTGGAGGAGCACAAAGTCAGGGTAAATCTTTCTTCCAATCTCCAAAATACACCAGCATTGATAGAAGCACAGTAAGCACAGTCGGGAGAGGCACATATTTATCACCGTGGGTTTGCCTGATGAGTTCTCTGTGGTGACTGGTTCCTCTGTGGATACCTGGCAGCCTTGTGAAGGTGAACTACAAGACCATGTCCACCTAAAAGAAACAAGAGATTAACTGCTTCCAAGGTTTCACATCCTTCCAAGCTCCTTTTTTTCCTTCCTGTCTTTATAACTCTCCCTTGTGTACTGAAGCTAAAATTTCATGGTTATGAAGCAGCATTTAATGCATATAATATTCCCAAAATATGTCAAAGATCTCTCAGGATCTACAAAAACACCACAAAACTCTATTAGTTTGATCAAATGCCCTTTGGTCTTAACTCCTTTCCAAGACCCCCTTAATTAAACATCAGTTTTTTAATTGTGTTTGTGTCGCCCACGTTTTCATAGGCAGGCTGTAAACATGCAGAGGGCCCCTCAGGTTCTTCAGCCTTGTCCTGGCATGCTCACCTGGCAGTCTCCAACCCTTGGCCAACAGCAGTCACTGTCCTCTGCCCACCTTGTTGGACGCTGCAGTACGTAGTGTTCCTGGTATAATAAAAAAGCTACCTCAGGCATCCTCTTTGGATTAGTGTGGAGTTATTCTGCGTACTGTGTTTACCTCTGCAAAGGGTCACACTGCAGTTGCTGGGAATTAGGAGATTACTAAATCATCTGAGGTTTAGTCTATTATAAGGACAGGAAATTAAGCCACAGGTATGAATAAATACCTCCAAAATATACAAGTCAGACAGTGATTGCCAATGTTCCTATACTGAGAAAAACCTCTGCAAGATTTTCCAGATATACTTCTAGATTCCTACATTTGCATAAGAATTAAACTCTGTGTTTGAGCTTTTTTCATTTGTTTCATTCTGCTGTTCAGTTTTCTTGGGTTTTTTATTCTGTTGCTTTTGCTTTTAGCAGCCAGAATTAAGGGGTCTGATTTTTTTCTATTTTATTCTTTTTTCTTTCTGCCTTTTTCTGGTCCTGGAAAGAAAAATGGATGGTCCACATTATTATCTGCTTGTAACTGCAGCTGTTTAGTAATAAGTGATAAAGAAAGTTGAAAAATGCACCTAAGCCCCAGATAATCACTAAATTCTTTCAGTCGTGGAGGAAACATCCTGAAGATCCACCATTTATGAACTTACTGCAGAAAAGCAACTGGAAAATTCTCTGCACAAAACTGCAGGGTAATAAGGTAGTAAGGATAAGAAGGAAAGCACAGAGGCCTGGAAGCACCTCATCTCAGGACATAAACCTTCAGCGTGGGTGTAGAAAGTGCTGGTCCCCAGGCAGAGCTCTAGCATCGCTCTGCAGTACAGTGTGGAAGCTGTCATGAGAGGGAAGCTTGTGTATGAATAACTTTACTTGGCAAAAATCTTTCTTCAATATCAGTTTTCCACTACACTGAGTTATGAAATGTCTATGGATACAACTGGAACGTTCTGTCTGGCTATGAATTATGTCATAACTGTGGCGTAGCTCCATAAATGGAGAAAACTAACTGTTTTCCTCATCTTTAGGTATAAGTTCCATTTCATAGCAGCCATAAGACACAGCACACAGCTATTACATTTCTCAAGTGATTACAGTTGCTCAGTGTTTGGTCTCACGCCCTGTAGGAGTGTTAAATTTCTCTATCCATAAAGAGCAACCATATACCTTCTGTCTGAATGACCTACATTTAACTTATGAAAAGAGCAAAACAGGAAAGAACAAATATATATTTTCCACAGGAGAGAGCATACAGTGTTTGTTTTCTGTGTAGTGATCTGCACTACATCCAGTGAATAAAAATTGCTTTCTGAGCTCTGCACATCTAGATCTGATCCAAAGCTCCTCGAAGAAATGGGATTTGGATCAGTCCCAGAGAGAGTGCTAGAAGTGTAAAACTGCAGTACATTCAAAGCAAAAGTCCCATAGCTCCATAACTTGAGGTATCATATAAATCAAAGTGCACCTTAAACACATTTTGCAGTGTCTTTTTTTTTATTGTTAATAGATACTATAAGATTTACTGGGCTCATAATTATATGAATATGTGAGCAGTTTCAATTAGATGAAAATTAGTAAGATAGATCTCTTGAAAGTTAAGAATACAATGTATCCATTCAGTAGGGCGCCACCAAGTACAGTGTATGTAATATTGGTAAGAATTAATTTTTTTTTTCTGGTAATTCTAAGTTTAAATAAATTTGTACAGCCAAAGACACCTAAGAATAGAAAATTCGTGGCATCGTATTAGCATTCCTAATTTGAATGTATCTTATCATCTGGTGTATGAGAGCAGGGCAAGTGTTAGCTTATGAAATGCGCTGACATCATTCCAAGAAGCTCTTTTGAACCACTGGACAAATCCCATTGAGAAAATGCATCCATGTTATTCTTCCAAAGGAATAAAAAAACTGGTTCTTTGCAATATAAAAGTCAATTTTGAATATTTCCGTGCTTATCTAGATACAGATTTGGAATAAAATTTCCTTTGTTTAAATGAATTGTTTTTTTCATTACTAAAAAACCATAAAATAATAATGCTGTGGCATTCTGTTGATTACATAAAAGCCATGTAAACTCCTTAAATTCTATACTTAACTTCTAAATTCTGTAATCCCCTTCCCCCCATTTTTTTTAAGGCTCAAAGAGATTTTTAAAGCTTTAAATGAAATGAAAATCCAACAGAAATATTTTTTTCTGTTTGATTGCAGCCAATAACCACATTGCAAAGTTGTGGCTGACTTGTAATTGGTGAACCTCCTGTGGTCTCACATGCTTCTTCTCTGTTTATACAAATACTCCAGTATATAAATACTCATTTATTTTCTATATACATCCATGCATACTATGTTTAAGTGGAACAAGGATGCTAACACCAGTGAAGGTGTAAAAGGCACATTCTTTTTGCTCTGCTGCTCGCAGTGCATAGATTTAATATATGATGTTAGTTTAATGATATAACCCACTGACTGTTTTGTTGATTTTGGTAGAGTAATGCCTAGAAAATGGATGCCTCAGCTGCCAGCATTCACTTCATAGGGTGATACATGTTTGAAAACAAATAAAAGAATCAAGGCAGCGTATTATTATTCCACTGGAACTGTAAGAGAAGTTTAGGGAAGCAAACTAACAGTGGTAAAAATTATGCTATATGGCTGGTTTTCTAAAAGCTGTTATCCCCAATGGCATCGTGGTGTATTTCACTGAAAATTTCATGGTAATCCTTGACGAGCAGTACAAATGAGGGAATTTTTTTTGTTGTTTGTGAATGTGGTGCATGTACCTACAGTGAAGGGTAACTTACACCTTCTATCTTCATGATGAGGCTTCATGGTAAGGCTTTCTGCCTCACCCTTCACCACTCCAAAAGCTGGTGTCTTGGGAAGTGGAAAGCTGCCCTGCTGGGCTCAGGCATTCCAGTGCCGTGCTTTTGTGTGATTCTGATGATAGTGCCAATTTGAAATTGACCAGGATCTGCAGGTTGTGCTTTAGAATCCTCCAGTCCATCACATTCTGGGTCACAGTGTGTATTGATCATCAGGAGTTCTACAGATAGCTAGTGTTCAAAATAGTGTAGTTCAAGTAGGAGCATGTCTGAAGAGAAATGGAAATTGACCTGAAAAAACAAGTCTATAAAAGCTGATCACACCTGTCACAGGTAGTTATTATGCCGAAGGTCCTCATATATAGCATTTTAACCATTTAAAGATAAAGGCTTGTTTACATTTGAGTTTGATTTTTAAAAAAATCATAAGGTTGCTTTAGTTCTTCTGATTTATGAGCAGACATTAAAATGTATTTCTATTCCTATTTTTTTTCTGGAACTCCACGTTTAAAACTGATCTGAAATTTATTAATTTTCTTTCAAGTTCTTTGTGCTTTATTCTTCTGCATTAGATAAATGTGGGGGATAATTTTAATTATTTTTCCTATTCTAGTAATGTAAATTAAAATACATCTTTAAGCTAAGAAAAAAGTCCTTGATAGAAGTTATGTGTAAAACCACCACTAAAATATGACCCAAAATTGTCTGCTTTTGAGAAGTGTTTCCATCATCCACTCAAACCCAACTCTTAATGCTGTACCAAAGTCCTTAGACTTGCAGTGTAGCTAATAGCGAGAAATGGAATTCCCAAAGTGCTTAGGTTATTCCCACATTCCCAGTGTGCTCTCTCCACAAGTTTCAGCAAAAGCTTACGTTAATAACAGATTTTAAAGCACTTCAGTGAACTTAAAATCAGTTCGAATGAATCAGTATTATTTTATCTGCTGGTATCAGTTTTCTGCAGCTGGAGTCACTGGGAAACCCAGATGCCTGGGACAAGCTAGCCAGCTTGGGAGCACTGGAAGGGAGAAAAGTTTGAAGTCACACAACTCTTTAAAACTGGAAACTAGGGTTGCCCGTGCTCATTCATAGCATGTACTGTTGGATCCTTCCTGAAGACATGTATTAGCACTTGTGTGAAAACCATTGCAGCTTCACTCATTTTCCACAAAGTGTATTTTAGCCATATATTGTGTTGTAGCAATTCCATGACTTGATGGAAATCTGGATTTGATGTTTATTTTCCTGCCTAAGAAGATACAAACCCTTGCTTCTCAGCATAGTGCTCTACCACTGTGGGAGCGTTTTAAGGCAGTCGGCAGAACCTGGTGCATCACAGAGCAAACAAACAAACAAAAAATAAACCAAAACAAAAAAAAAAAAAACCAAAAACCACACCCACCTGGCAATAATGAGTAGATTTTTAAAAATGTGTAATTTCTCAACTTAAAAGTGAAGATAGTCTTTAAGGAGAAAAGTCTCGAATTTCAGTATTTGTTCCCTGGAAAACTTCTTTATTAGACAAGTAACAATCATTGAAAAAACTATCAAAGCATTTCTAAGAAATTTATGGGTGAGTTCCCTTACACCAGTGCCAAATCATATTTTTCTTTGCTCACTTGAATTTTTGTATGACCCAGTTTCTACAGGAAGCTGAAGTTGAACTCAATGTGGCTAGATGAGCAGTTAAAGTACTCCTCATTTAATTAAACTCAAATAGAGTCTGTGCCTGACTTTTACAAAAAAAAGCTCTGTCCAAACATCTTGTCATTTCACAACAAATTTATCCTATTCCTAACAATGAAAAGTTTATCCTAAGGAGGAATGGAACAGACTGGTAATGTGGAAATGCAGTAGTAAGTTTGATTCTCACCTGGTACAAATCTGTGACTTGACAGGTGTCATTTGGGAGAGCTGTGTTCTGGCTTGTAAACTGGTGAGGCTGCTGTTCAGCTTGCTCATTGCTGGGCTTGAGTTTTCTTTGTTCAATAACTGCTGAGGATATCTAAGTAGGTGTTTGTGATGCTTCAGTAAAACAACAGAAACCCGCCCAGACTGAGTGTGTGGTTTGATGTGTTTTGCAAACATGGGCACTCTGAGTTCACACAGCTGTAAAACTTAAGAAATCCTCCTGTGGCCTCCTGTGCTCACAGATACTTATCTTAGATCTCTTTGAGGGGTTGGGGCCACGACCGAAGGAAGCTGGGCATGTCACTGAATGGGATTTATTGAAATCAAGGCAGATTTTCATGGAGTTTTATTTTTCCAGTGCCTGCAAATGAAGCGCAAGATGCTGTTCATAAACTCTTTTGCTGCTGAAGCAGGAAAGGATTCCTATTACTCAGTCAGATCTACTTCTTTTGTTTTGTTTTGTTTTAGTAAAAAAAAAAAAAAAGCTTCTCAAAACTAATATTTGAATCAAAATCAGGGAGGGAAAAAGAAAACTGATGAAATATTTGATTTTCAAAGGCAGCTGTGTAGAATAAAAGTAAATATTTAATAAATTTTGAAAATTCAAACTTTACAATCAAAATAATTTCTGTTTTTCTGAATTTTGTTTATGTCATTTTGATGTAAATTTTAAGGACAGAAGTCCTCATGCTGAGATTCACCCAAGTACTCATGCACATGTTAATGTTTAAAAGTATTTTAAGTCTGATTGAAGTTAATGATATGGGCTAAATTTTTGCTGACTTGGGAACCAAGTGTAAAGCTGTCATGAAGGAAAAAACATTAATTTTGTTTCTTCTTAAATATGATCATGTCATGTGAGTTGTTATTCTCATGAGTACATTGGCTTTTGTATTCATTGGGATTCAAAGATGGCTATTGTAAAGACCTGGTAACATAATATGAAATTTAAAGAACAGGCTGCTGGGATTTTTATCTAGAAATAAGTTTCTTCCCTTTGGAGGAGGAAATCAAATAATGTTGGGAAAAAAACACGTAAAACAGAAGGGGATAAAATTAAACATTATTTTGGAAATGCAGCATTCAGGAAACAACTGTAAAGGTGGTTACTCCAGATATGGGTGCTATCCATAAGCAGGTATTTTTTTTGTAACATTTAAAGTAGCAAATTAATTTTAAAGGGGACACTAGCTTTACTCAGTGAGTAAGTTGAAGCCACTGTTCTATAAAAAAACTCTATTTCTCTCCAGAAAATTACTCTAAATGAATTTTTTTGTCTGCCTTTTAACAGACGCTATCACAGGAAACGGTTCTCCTGAGAATTGGCTTTATTATTCTGTCCCTGGCATCTTTTGGTCTACTTATGGAGAACAAGTAAGATACAAAATATGTGGGTTTTTTTTATTCTTTCATTATGAAGTATTTATAACTATATTTAAATCTCAGAAATTATGTTGATAAAGAAATACGATTACCCAGACCAACACGCGTCTGTCTGTTGACTAGAAAATAGCACATGACTAGCCAGCACCTAAATCCGGGATTGTTCCCGTAACAAGTAGTGACTACTTCTGTATTTTCCCTTGCAGAAAAGTTTGGGGATGGGTTCATTGTGTCTTCCTCTGTGCTTGCATTTATTGGGGCCACTCCTCTGGGTTTGGGGCGGTGGCAGGAGAGTGGGACCTGCCAGCTGTCCGAGGCTGTGCGAGGTCAGATTGTGCAAGCCCTGTGTAGCACACCATAGGTGCCAGGTGCACTGATGGTGTGTGTGCACGCACAGTGTGCTCAGAGTAGGCTCAAAATCATGTGAAAGATGGTGTAAGCTTGAGTCTAAACTTAATCAGTATGGCCTCAAATGAATTTGGATCTTGAATACACCAGGCCAGTGAGATACATTATGAAGGAGTCCAAATTGTGGCCCTAAAGAAGAGTAAGCAGCATTCACAGTTTCTTACAAAGAAGTTATTTGCCCTGACAGAGGAGAAGCGTGGAATGGAAGTTTCCTTTGAGACTGAGGTGTCAGTACCACTTTGTGCCTGCTGTTTATTATGTTTTCAGAAAGGAATACTTTTCACTTTTAAGGACGGAACAGTTTAATTCAGGATAGGTAAAAATCTGTCAACACTCCAGACATGTGAATAACCTGGGGAGTTAATAAAAAGGAATTATTAAGAATTTACTGAAAAGATTCTGAACTACTTATGTAGCAGTTTTCAGAATTTTGTTGTGGTAATCTTTGAGATCAAAGACTAACTAAATACACAACTCCATTTGTGTTAGTTCAAATATATTTTGCAAGTGTGGGTATTCTCACCACCAGCAAATCCATGGTTGTAAGTCCATGTAAGGTATACACCATAAAAACTTGACTATAATTTTAAGAAAGATTACTTGATGTGAGTGCAGGACATCACAAACTAATTTTATTTTCTCTTTTTCACTGAACTTAGCAAAGAATAAAAGATTGGATGTTAATCTGAATTGGTTCCCTTTTATAGGTCCAAAGCAGGAATTTTGGAAATCATCCGCTGTTTAATCTTCATAGGTGTTTACAAACTTGGCTACTTCAAGAGTCAATTTTCTTTCTTGAGCTATGCATATGAGGTACGATATTTATTTTAAACGTCTATGATGATTCTTCTAGATTTTTTTTTACTAAAAAGAAAGACTAAGCATTTGCATTTTGCTTTCTTATTTTTCATTATGCTATTTGAATAGAGTTTTATTTTTTTTCTTATCACATTATTTTTCACTTTTTATGATTATTTTGTGAGAAAATTATTCAGGTTTGCTTCTGAGATGCCAGTTTTCCCTGAAAAAAGGTCATGAAAAAGTGCATTTACCTCTTATTGCAAAAACAATTTACTTACGGCCACATGCTTTGAAATGAATATTAATGTGTTGCTGAATTTGAATTGTTTAATTCTCCTTTTATGGGAGAAATCTGAAAATTCCTGGAGGATGGAAGACTTAAATATAAAATTTTTTGCTTTGTATTAATCCTGTGCCTCAGAAACAGACTTCTAGCCATTGACAAGGAGTGGATACAGAACTAAATAGACCTATGATCTGATTACAGGTGGTTACATTTGTGTTCTTAGCCTTTACCTTTATCCAGTTCATGCCCTTTGCTTTTTATTATTTTCCTTTTCAGTGCAGTTGGTATTTCATATGTCTTTTAATATTATCACAATAAAATAACAATATTCACAGTTAGTATTCCTGTCTGAGCAATGGTACCAAGCTACATACTGTTGGTTACCAGAAAATAATGATTATTCATAACCAACAAGGTTATGAATGAGTGGCTGGATTAGTAGAACCTCATCAGAAAGTTATTCTTTGGCTTAAAATCAGAAAGTAAAATCAAAACAGTAGGAACTGGGACTCAAATCAGTTCAAAATTATTCCTTTGACTTCAAAGATATGCAAAATCTGTAGAATCTTTCCCGGTTAGGAGTTTCTGGTAGTGGTCTTGCTTCTTCTGCTTTTCTAAGGGAAAAGAAATTAGAAAAATTAGAAATTAGAAAAAAAAATCTACTGCTACTGTGGGTCTGGGAGGTTTTCGGTTTTTCTTTTTTCTGTGTGTGTTGGAAAACAATAGCTATTAGACAATATTTAAATCTAAATAAATGCCACTAATTGAGAATTGTTTCATTTCAACCCTGCCCCCTTGTTACATTTGTCAAAGTTTTGGTGTATAAATCAAATAGCTCTTGAATTCCTTTGATAAGAGTTTGCAAGAATTCAGCAGATATTTTAAGAGGTTTACTTAAATATAATTTGGAAAATGGAAAATTTCCTGAGTAGCCTAATACAGTTGAAAGGCTTGAAGTAAGAAATTCTAAAATTTTGGAACTATTTATCTTGCTATTATCCTTGTCTCAAGGAGACATAGCTTTCAGACGTGAATTATTTGGGTATACTAACTGAACTCTGGGAGAATTATGTCCTAATATACACCCTCAATACCTGCCCTGCCGAGTTCTTTATTCGTACGTTAAGAAATAAGTAGAAGAAAAAGATTAGATTATTGTTCCTATTGTTTATAGTATAGCTTACTTTTGTTTTATGAAGCAGAAAACAAAATGAAATGTTCTTGCTCTTTTCTTTACATGTTTTTTGTCATTAAAAGAAATGCTTTATTGTCATCTGGGTTCTTCTCTACTATACTTTCCTATACTTTCTTCATTTTGTTTGTTCTTTTATCCTTCATCTTACAGTTCTTTGTTGTTCTTTTCTTGGTCCTTTATTGAACACTGACTGTGTAGTCCATTTTTAGGAAGAGGCAGGACTACCTTGCTCACAATTTTTCTTTGAAAGTACTGAAAAAAGTGTATTTCAAATAATTTGCTCTTGGCAGACCAGAATAGATAACGTTTCTGAGTGATGCCAAAGTTTCCACACTTGACATTGAATCAAAAATCAACAATTTCATGATACTAATAGCTTTTGTGATCGTAGAATCACAGAATAATAAAATAGTTTGGGTATAAAGTATGCAAATCCTCTAGTCCAAGCCCCTGCAAGCAGAGATATCCTCAACTACATAAGGTTGCTCTGAGCCCTGACCAACCTGATCTTGAAAATTTCCATGGATGAGGCAACTACCACATCACTGGTTTGTTCCAGTGCTTCACTATCTTCACAATAAAAAAATGTTTTCCTTTTTGTAGTCTGAATATTTGTAATGAACTTTAAAGTGTTCCCCATAAGAAAACAAATGACGCACTTTGAAAATAAATGGTTCACTTTTGCTCCCAATGCATTATACACATGGTAGGTATGTTCTTAAGGGTTTAATGGAATTTATGTAAAAAAAATAATCTGAGAGATTGCTGGAGATTTGTCAATTCGTGTTGAAAAGTCTTCAAACCATCAGTGTTTTACTTCAATATTAATGTGATAATTTTAAAACAGCAGTACCAGAAATCATAAGAAATACAGACAGATGGTTTCCCCAGAAGTTAGGTCTAAAATTTATCCTAAAAAATGTTTCTGTCCATGATTCCAAGTTGTTTATCATTCATAATATGATAACATAGGTAATCTGCTCGATTTTAAACTTCATTTGCTCTGTTTCACTTTCAAATTCTCTTAAAAATTTTAAGAGGTGTTATTAAAAAAAAAGTAATCATTTTGTTTTCCTCATCTAAATATCCCCTCTTTAACATTCACCTAGATTTAGCTGACTTTGATCTTTATAATCTAATATTTCTAGTAATCATAACATGTAATATGCTCAAAAATGTTTTCTTTATCTCTTCATCCTTGTGTGTTACCAAATTAACAATTCTTTAGTAATCCAGTGTTCAAGAATGAAAGCACAGCATCATGTAAAAGAGTTTGTGTTGACTTTTTCTATAATTTTTGCCTTTAAGGGCATAATTACTTAAGCATGAGGAAGGATGTCAAGAATTGAGCAAACAGTTCTTTCTCAGAATTCTTAAGTTAATGAGAACACACTGCAGCAGATAAGTGCAAGACTGATTTTAGTTCAATCATTAGTGAAAATGTTACTATTTTTGATATATGTGGGGGATTTTCTGCTACTATGTTTCATATGTTCCTATTTCTCAAGACTACTTTAGAACCAGTAGATAAGATTTCTAAAGAACACATCCTTGCTATACTATTTGAAGGGTATTCTAACTACCAAGAATTGGTGCTTTAAACTGAAGATGTTTGTGTTTGACTCATAAGAAAGCTTGACAATTATCAGAATTACTGCATTGTAAGAATGCCTTTTGGGGAGAAACTAAGTGGGAAATAAAGAAGAAATGAGAGAAAACTGGGGGTCAGTGAGAGAAGGGAGAAGAACAGAGGAAACAAGGAGCAAGCCTTTCCCACTTTGCCATTAGATTAGCCCAGGTGGGCATGAAAAAGGCAGCTGAAAAAGGCAATCTGAGCAGAAGGAGCTGTCCTGCCCTCTGGCTTCATGCTCTTACCCTCCTTGCTGCCCTGCTAACTGGCTTTGCTAGCTGGGCTGACATAGGCAGACAAAGATTTTTTTCAGGTAAGTGGTGCAACTTGCTGTGGTGTGAGAAAGTTTTTAATGCCAAGGCTCAAGGAAGGAGGAAGCAAAATTATGTTATAGGTGTGTAAGAAAGAAAGAAAGATTTCTGCTTTTGCTAAAGCTCCAATCTTAATTTGTTGTTTTTCTGTGTCTATAGTCAAGTAGAAACAGCATTGGCTCCACCTATACTTTGCAGTTGTGTGTTACCAGATTTGGTTCCTTATGAAAATGATGTTATTTTTCTGATCATTTAAATATATTGTCCTTCCTGCTATTGTATTTGAATTCATTCTATGATATACTCATGGGGATCTCTCCCAGTATCCTTTTCTTCTCCAAGAAAATTATTTGAAGCTATCATCAGTACAAAAGTGACCACAGGAGGTGGAACAGTGTACATTCCTCAGCATGCATTTTCTGTTCCTTTTCCTGTATGTATTTCATATGGATGATTAGGTGAATGTGGAGGGGGAAGGGAGTGAATTTTTCTGCTATTGTTTCTTTGTTTGAGGTTTTATGTTTTATTTGTTTATATAAGAAAAAAGTGGTGCTACATGAGGAAATTTTTGTATCTTAAGAAAACTTTTTATTGGGTAGAGGTCAGTGAAAACTGCAGTAATAGGGAATATATTTGACTTGTGTGAAGAGTTGGTGTGTTTCCTTTGAGAATCTGTGCTGCCACATCCTATACTAGTTAGCTTTCTTTAGGCTGATTACTTCATGCCTGCATAATGTGATGATTGTGTGTATTACTAGAGCCAAATCATTTTCTGTCAGACTGGGCCTGGAGCCTCCTAACCACCTGGAGGTAGCAGAAAACATTGCTCGTGTGTTTGGTTATGTGACGGTTCAGCAGGCACGATATGTAAAAATAAATCTGTGATGATGGTCCACCTCTTTAAAGTGTTTCCATCCAACTGCTCTGGTTTGGCATCAGCCAGCATATTCCATGAGCTGAATTTGCTCAAGCACTGGCTGTTATTTGACAGTAGTACTAATGAGGAGCAAGTAGAAATGAGAGCCATTGACATCTTGTTGGAACTCTTGTTTGAAATATTTTCACCAACTCTCATAGTAGCTGCAACTAAGACTCATAAAGTAAGAGGCTAGGAGTGAGGAAGAGGGAGGAGGAAATAGATGTCTGTCTTGATGTGTTTATCATTTACTTCTGTTGTAGCTAAGGCATTGTATCTGAGAGTAAATCTTTTGCTCCTGACTTCTGCATTGCATCTTAATGAGCTGCCTGGCTATGCCACGTTGGCTGGCATGTATTAGTTTACAGGTAGGAAGGACAAAAAATCTAGGGCAACTTTCATGGTGGAAAATAGAGAAAAAGGGAGGTTTTATATATGTGTGATGTTTTAAATTAATAACTTGTTTTCTTTTCTGTTTTATGTGGGCATGTGGTATGTTAGAAATATAACCAGCTTTGGAAGATATGCAGAATCCTGTGCTGCAGGGTGTAATTCTTCCTTTAACTAATGAAGGTAGAAATGAGAAATTTGTGGTCAAATAGTTTATTTACTCCTCCAGAGTATGTAAACTTGGTAGATGCAGCTGTTCCAAAAACTTTTGGAGACAGTATTCTGTACCAAATGGAGTGCTTCTCTGATCTTTGATGCAATTCTGGCATTTCTTATGGCATAGGATCTAATTGGTCTGGATAAAATATAGAATATCTCTGTATTAAAGAACTGATTTACACTGTATCTTGTGTTCCACAGAAGTCCCTCTTAATGTGATATATTATCACACTACTTATTTTTCCTTTCATCGCACAAAGAGGTGCTGTTACCTCACTTGTTTCTTAGTATAATTTACCAGTGTTGGAATACTGACTTATGAGTACAGACATAAAGCAAACATTTACTCATAAGAACTTATTTCCACATCAGCGATAGTTTTCTGCTCTGTAGCATTTTTCTTGGTCCCTCGTTAAGATCATCTGTGCCACATTTCAAAGAGCCGAGTATCCCATATTTGGTTTCCATTAAGGTGAAAGCAACATGCCCTGTGCTATGATTTATGACCTAAGCATTTATGCAGTCTCTGTGTCCTAACTAGATTGGCTGGTGTATTTCAAATATGTTTTAGAAATTAAACTGGGAATGAAAGGAAATTCTGCTGCGTATGATAAAAAGCCTTGTCAACACACATGAAATTAAACAAACACGCGTTGTAATAGTTTTTTTCTATGTTAGCTTCATTCAGAAAATTTTGCCATGCCATGCAGTGTATCCCAGGGACTGGACTTTTAATATTCTTGACAACTGCCCTAAGGGGAATAATGTCCCTTAGAAAAAGTCACAGTAAAATCTGGCAGTAGATTAAGTTAGTTTCCACTTAGGTGTGACAGCAGAGTCATTACTGATTTTAGACTTAGCCAGTTTGAGAGTCGGCTTCACCACCATCAACTAAGGACTATGATGTATAGTTCCAGATGCTCTGGCCAATTGACCGTAAAATTGCTCTGCATTTCTGGCAGAGCAGTTGAGCTGGAGCTTTTAAAATCTCCACTCCCTGAGCTCAACACCCTTCCCCCTCTGCTTAAAAGCTGCTCATTATTCTTCTTCTACCCGCTGATCTTAGCAAAAGAAAAAAACTTCTGGAATCAATTAGAAGTGTCTGCACTTGATGAGATTTGCACGTGAGTTCGGAATTGTGAGGCTTTGATAGTGTCAGCCAACAGCTGCAGTTTCAGGTGGTAAAATCGGGGAAGGAATTTTCCAGGGTTTATTTACAATCATAAAATAAAACAAAAATCAAGACAAGTTGGAAACCATCTAATGCGTTGTTAAAATGAAGCCTGAATTGGGTTATATATTTATTTTGTCTGAAAAAAAAAGTAACCTGGCAGTTTATTATCAGGATCTTTTCAATTACCTTGCAATTATTAGGCTGTACAGAGCAGCTGTAATAAAATGCAAGCTATGGTCTGCTTGCTGTAGTTTTACCTATGAAAGAAGCATCTGCTATTACTTTTGTCACTTTAATTGTTTGACAAGACAAGGAGGTAGTCATACTTAATAGAAATCAGAAGCATGCAGTCAAAGATAAAGCAAAGGTAGTACTCTGAACATAGAAAATACATGTTCACATATACTGACTGGAATTTTGTATTTTCTTCTGTCAACACTTGCAATCATAGATATGAAGTTTATTTTCTAACCCTTCTTATCCCAAAGCTGTTCGTGATTAGCATGCAGCTGTATGCAGTGTTTGCATTTTAAAAGTAACAGCAATGCCAATGAGATTATTAATGTTCAGTTGTATATCTGAGGGTGTCTGCAAAAATGAAGCTCTACTATTTCACACATCTTGTTACTGATCTGATTTGGTTTGTATGTCAAAGCACAATTTTTATATAAGCCAATAATGCTACAAACCCTGTCAAACTGCATTCTTTTCTACATCATAATAACACATGGATAATGATAGAGATCTCCATACCATCAAATTGCTTCATGGATATTAGTCCCTAGTGACAACTGACATATTCCACACTGGTAGATATTTGTAACTGTAGTTTCAGCATTAAAGGTTTTTTTGGTTTGGTTTGTTTTTTTTTGGGGGGGGGAGGGAGTGGTTTTTTGGTTTTTTTTCGTTTGTTTTGGGGGTTTTTTTTTTGTTGTTGTGGTTAATGCACCGATAGATACATTTGTTTCATACCTGGTTTTTCCACAGACATGGAAGACTCATGTTATCTACTCTTGACAGAGCCGTTGCTCACTGATCACTTTACACTTTTATAAATTTTATGTTCAAAGTTGATTTAAAGATGACATGTAAGATACATTGCAATGCCCAAGAGTGAAAGGCAGGGTAAGATGGGTAATTTGTGTGTCCTGAATGAAAGACATTGGCTTATTTGCAGAGATCCCCTTCCACGCAGGTCATGTGGGGAGAAGCAGAAGATCCAGCCTGAGGAATGCAGAAGGTTTCTTCCAGCCATGAAGAGCACCCTGAGTGGGGAGCCTGCCAGCATCACTGTGCAAGGCCAGTTCGTGTGTGTTCTCTGGGCTGTCTGCAGCCTGTCAAGCTCCCCCACATGTATGTGCTTGTCAGCACAGCCTGATACGCAAAATTAGTAGAGTACTTTCCAAAACTAGCTAGCTTACCTCCAAAGCTATTGTAACAGGCAGGTGGGAATTATCCTAAAGAGAGAGGAGTGATATCTGTGTTCCCAAGAATCACAAATACAAATGACTTAGTTTGAATTTTATCTTCAAACATGATAGACCAAGGTATTGAATTAACTTTTAAGAGATAAAAGCTTTAATGAAACAAGCTATTCCTGATGTGGAAAAGATCTGGGTTTGACACATACAAAATGACCACAGAGATTTAAAATATTTTGGATTTTTATATCTCATACAGTTTAAATAGAGAAACCCCAAATATTAAAAATATATGCAGTCCAGGGTTACTCAATATTTCCATCTTGCAAGGGAAATGGTGTAAGACTCTTCTTCCCATAAATGTCCCTCCCCACTTCTGTACCAGTGAGTAGAACATGGCAGCTATGAAAACATAACAGTTGTGCATCAGAATGTCTGTGTAGGACACACAGATTTGGACTGTAATTTAGGCCATTGGAAATCTAAATCAATACATTTGTGTAGGAAAGCAGAAATTAATGAAAAATGTTCTATAATATGTTTATTACTTTTTCAAAACCATAAATGCTATCTTTTGCTCAGCCTGTTTTATTCAGAAGGTTCTTGTGAACAAAAAAGGAAAAGCCCAGTAAAAGTTCAGCCTCTGTTTTCCTACTAGCAGCACCTGAAATAACTACAGAGACTGAGAACTTGTTCATGACATCTGGGTAGTTGCACGCTAAATTCTAACCAGCCAGTGCCTTTTGTCTAAAGTGGGCAATAGATAAGCAAGATAAAATCAGGGCATTATCTGTGCTGTGATTTATTTCCTTTATTACTGCCTCGTTATGTCATTCCCCTCTACAAGTTCTGTTTTCTATGATGTTTAGAGTCAGGGAATAAGGGAATATAGAGAAAGCAACAATGCTCTATTTGATTGTATATTTGGGTATTACGTAGCACAAAGAGAATGTTTTAAAATTTCCTCCTCCTGCCAATGCCGAATAAAAATTGCCTGATGAAAGAAGATTAGCAAATGCTGTGTTTAACAACTGATTACCAAGTGCAGAACATACAAAACACTTTGTATGTTTAAAAGTTGGAAATAGGTGTTATGAGAAAAAAGTAAATGTAAAGCTCTAGTTATTTCTTGAAACCAAGGCAAAATAATACAGCAACCCCCTGTAGAGTCTGGGAGTGATCACATCTGTCCTGACAGAATTTGTTTGGTTTATCTTCATGTGGAAATCATGAAATGTTTGAATAGGTTGTTTATTTTGCTGATTGGAAGCTAGTACAGTTGAAGATGCCTGGTTTCAGTTTGAACATTCTAGATTTTGTTTTATGGAGAAAGGGATCCTGTATTTTGTCCTTAGCCTACTACCTGAATTCATTACAAATCTGCATATAACTATAGCTCTCTAGATCTATTGATTCCTCCTCTTTTTGGCTTTATGTAGTTTGCCTACACAGAGTGGTCAGTTACTAGGAAACAGCTTAAAGTGGTAGTGAAGCAGGATGTAAGAGGCAGAATCTGGCCATAAACTGCATTGCTTTATACCTACTTCATAGCTCTTTCCACTTCCTTCTGAGACCAAGTGTAGTGGTTTAGGTTTGCCAATTTTAATTACCTCAATTTTTGCTGTGAGATAGGATTAGGAGTGAAAACAAGGCAGGTCTAAAACTTAAAGGGCATAAAGAAAATTTATTAACAAGCCTAAAAGAATAATAAGATTCAGAGTAAAAACTTCAGACCACCTCTCCTCCCCTCTCTCACACCCTCAACTCCTTCTCAACAACATACAGAAACACTTCAGTCAGTTACCAACTTAAGGATAGTCTTTTTCAGTTCCCTCTAGGGAGAGGAGTCTCCCCTTGTCATGCTATTGGGACTTTTCCACAAGACAGAAAAAACTGTTCTCTCATGGCTTCACTTCTCACGAATAGCAGCTGCCTGGGAATCTGCAATCGTGAAACTCCTCCCAATCTCCCTTTCCAGAGCCGTGCTTCTGGGCCATGTCAAACTCATAGTGTATTACTTTTGAGGATAAGCTGTTCAAAAGCAAAGGTTCTCCTCATCTATCTTATAAGTCATCTCCATCTCTGGGAGCAGGGGTCCTCTTCTTCTTCCCTCGGGGCAAAGGGTCTTCATCACTCTCCTTTCTCTGTTCATACCTCTTATAAAATCATCTGTTTAGTCAGCACAGGTGCTTTCACTCACGTTCTACCACACTGAACACTCCACCCCCCCCATATCTCTTCTCCATGGTTTAAAGGAATTTTTACTGTATTACAGTCCATCCCCATAGCTTACTAAAGAATTTTCAGCCTTTCACAGCGTCTTCTCTTTTTCCTTCCATCTGGGACCTGACTCCTGCTTCACTGACTTTGGAATCTCCTCTCTGTTCTTCTCCCTCTCACTCAAGGGAGGATTGAAGGTCTGTAAGTTTTATCTGTGCACTGAAAGAGTCAAGATCCCACTCAGGGAATGCAGGGCTGGCCATGCTGGAGCTGTGCCCAGATCTCAGGAGGCTCAGCCGCTCTGGGAAGGAGGGTCAGGATAACAGGGGCCAGATCAAAAACCAGCAGCAGCCACTCTGGGAGGGGTGTGGAGGATGGCCAGGATCTCGTCAGCCTCCCTGGGCCTCAGTCGCAGCACCCACTGCCCATGGCCACCCTCCTCCCTGCCGGAACATGCCTGGCAGCTTCCCAGGCAGGGGACCTGGCCCTGTCCCTGCCAGGCCTGCGAGGAGCAGCAGCCCAGTCACCTGCTCACAGATCAGAAGAGAAAAGAGAAGTTCCCGGGATTTGCTTGCTTCAAAATGTGGATTCCTAGAGGTGAACCAAGACCTCCAGTTGGTTTCCCAGGCTGTTAACACCCAAACCAGCCTCTGATTTGTCCCATTAAGTCACAGAGGACGTTCTCAGGGAGAAAACTTCTGTGGCTGCCCTCTTCTTTCCCTACCAAAGTGCGAATTAATGCCAAACAAGCACAGCAACCTAGTTAGTTTATAAATTTTGGGGAAGATACCTGTCATTGTGCATACATAAAAGGGCCTGTCCCACTTCTGCTTGCTATGTAAGCGCTAATAGAGTTGCTGTCATCATGGCTGAATGCCTGGTCATTTTTTTTTCCAGGCTTGGAAGTGAAACAGTTGCCTTATTTAGAAAAGTTAGGGGGGGTTTATGTATATGTATTTTTTTAAAGTTCTTTGTCATTTTCAGCTGAGACCATTCTAACACAGGATGAAAAGTGTTCAGGAGTATAATTCTAATATATTTTTGGCCTATCTTTGCTTCTAATGAAAGTGTTGCCCTAAAGTGAATCCATTCCAAATGCATCTTTCCATACTCTGCACATGGATGGTAATTAGCTCCTGGGATTATCTGAGGCTTATCAAACTGCATCCTCAGACCATAAAACGTGAAAATGCAGGAATTCATCTGTCAGACGTGTGAATTTTACCTAAAAAGATGTTACCAAGATATCAACAACTGAGAAGAGCTTCTTGCTTAGAAGCAGCTTGCTAGAATTTGCCTTGCCTTCTGGATGACAGTCTAAAATGTACAGTTCAATAAAAAAACATGGCATATGCTTTGATATATTTTAACAAGCACTGAAAAAAGTTGATGCTTTTCTAAGTAAAAGGATACAGAACTCCTTACTCTTTCTCTTCCCTTTTATTCATTTTGCTTTTTTTTTTTTT
>VXBU01001337.1:1129264-1230347 GCA_013400315.1 Bombycilla garrulus
ATCTAAGAGTGCCCACATTCTAACACATTTATTATTTATGATCACTCTGGTAGCAAAGAGGCTCTAGAATTACCCTATCAAAGGGCCTTAAGCAGCTGGAAGTTACACTGTCAAAGGGAACCGGATCCTTGTGTCCTTGTTTTGTGTTTTTTCTGCTCAAAGCTCTGTTGCCTGTTGAGACGCACTCCTCTTGTCATGCAGATGGCTGTACTGGTCCTTCTCTGGTGAACATGCCTAAAGAAATTTCAAGTCAGGCATCTATAACTAGACCTCAGTTTAGGCTCACAGTTGTTCAGTGTGATATGTTATGCAGCTATTTTGCAATTTCTGTTGTTGAAATTAAAATGCAAACTGCAAAAAAGATTGTATGAGTATATAAACAAATGGGCTTCCTATTGTAGTAAGAGTCCCTAAGAAATGAAAATGATTGGTGTATTCCTAGCACAAGATTAATCAGGTGATCAGCAGAGCTACTTCCATGTTAATCACTAAATGTAGTTTATGAAAAAAAAATCTAGAGCATTTTATAGGAATTTTTCTCCAACCTGGAGCAGCTGAGGAACTCACAGGATACAAATCCTACACTCAGACCTCAGTTTCAGCTGTGTTAGAGGTTCCTCTTAAAATAACCAGAATTTGTATACCTTCAGGGCTGGATGTTGCCTCTCATCCTCATCCTCACACTCACCAACATAGTAGGGTCCTCGAAGTGGAGAACAGAAAGATAAAGGGCGCTTAACCCCATGCTGGTCTGATCAAACACCATTCCCTGCTAACACAGGAAGAAACATTCATCAAAGGGATATCACTTGAGAGTGATCCTACAAAAACATGCACACATGCTTAACTTCACGTTAATGGGACTATTTAGGTGCATGAAGTTAAGCATGTGTTTTAAATCTTCGCTGGATTGTAGTCTGTATTTGCCTTTGCACTACTAACCTGAGCCTTTATGCGGGGTAGTTACCTTACTGGTCTGAAATGCCAAAAATTCTCTCTGCTTATGAAGAAGATTTTATATGTCTGAATTCAGTTTTAATTCATCCCTAGTTGCCATAGGATTTTAATCTTGCTGTGTCTGTGGTTTATATTTTTTTGTTTAGGGTTAGTAATATATTTTTTACAACTTTCAGATAACTTGTGTAGACTTGCTACTTTTTCATAGCAAGTATATAAATAAATGCATTTCAAATAAAAAACCCAAATAATTATTCATATGAATTAAAATACTATTAATAACAATACAGGCTTCTAAGTTTTCTACTCTTAAATGAGGCTTTAACTTTCTCTCAACACTGATATAAAAATAAGGGAATTATCTGTTTTAATGATTTCTGTTTTATCATTTTGGGAGCAAGCGAACCTGTGCTGTGATTGGAAAATTTCCTGTTAAGTGTTCAGTTTAGTAAAAAGAACATAGAGAAATGCTGAACCAGAGCAAAATAGGCTCTGGAAAATAGTGGGCTTTTAAGCAAATACAGTGTTGAATCCTGGAGCTAAATTTAAATATACTCTGCAGTCAGTGCTAGTCACAGACGTTTTGTTTTGCTGAGTAAACCACATATATCAGGAAGCTGAGCTGTTACACTTCCTACAAACTTTGTCACAACATATATTTCTGCTATTCTTTGTAAAATTCAAGTGTGTAATTTGCGCTGCTGCTCTGAAAGTAAATTGCTATTGTGTCTTGACACCTGCCAACACTGGTATTCATTTCAAGCTGTAAAACACTACTTTGAAATAAATATTGGGAAACTCATTAAATGTTTTCAGCTGTGTCATCTGTGTTAGCATATATCTAAGTATTTCTGGATTCTGTTTTCTACTAAAAAATGAGCAAAACTCTATGTGAATGCTATTCTGTACTTTAAAATTATTTTCTAGAGTTAAGTCCCCTGATTTTTATCAATTCTACATGCACACACAGAGTTTTTTCCATGTGCTTCTCTGAGAAGCATGTACAGTTTCTGGTTTTATACTTAGAAAATTCAGTATCCAATTAAGGGATTATGTGGGCCAAGTCAGACAAGAACTCTGAAAGTGAAGTTCCCCTAGCCTCCATTATTTCCAAGCTGAGACAAAAACTGAATTTGAATAAACTTAAAGGCTGCACATTGCTTAAACACAGTAGAACCTCTGACCTTGACTAGTTCTGGGGAACTCCAAGTTGTTTCAGATGAATGGAGTGTAACAACCAGGGAAATATTTTTTTAATATTAGGAATTTCATTAATGTGTATGGTCATTTATCCTTTATTCTTTACTATCAGGAAACTTCCCTTCCTCATGAAGCATATTTATCAGTTCCATGTTCTTTATACTGTGTATAACCAATTTTAGTGAATCTGGACTGAGAACTGTCATGATCAAATAACTCCTACAAAAATAATTATTAAGACAAAGATGGTTGTAATGACACATATTAAGCAGATATTTTCAGCTGGAAAGTGTATACAATTTAGTATTGATTTTTTGCTGTGTTGATAGGCTTATTTTTCAGAAGGTGAAAGGTAGAATGTGAGAGGGATTGAGAGTGCTCTTGTCATTAGCTTGATAAGCTCTTCATACTTGTGGTCGTACAAATCCCAGTCCTCAATCCAGATCAAAAAAATATTTCAATTTTTTAGTTTTTCCTCAAAGGGAAGAAAATGCTACATAATAGTGCTTGACAGATAAGTTGTCTGATACACATTTTTCCTGAACTTTCACCAACTCCAATCCTAGTGAGTTCAAACTTCATGCCTTAATCTTCAGATCTTCCATGCAAATTCCCACCCTCCTCCATGCTCCTGACTGCACGGAGTTGTCTCCAACCACTTCTCATTTCATTGGGAAGGTCAATCTTGAGCCTATGCCTGATGGTTTAAATGTCTATTTGTAGAGCTGATTTCTTAAGTTATTATTTACTAATGTCTCCCTCAAGTCCTCTCTCAGGATCTGCTTATTCGAGGACTTCTGAAAGACAGGAACCACACTGTGTTAGTGTTGGCCAAAAAATCCCTTTCGATGGTTGCTGGCTCAAGGTGGCATGTGGTACAAGCATCCCTCACAATTGTCTCTCTTATCTGTGAGCTCTTGTTTGTCATGATGGGTTATAAGCTGAAAAGGAAAAGGGCAGTTTAAGGCTTTCACTGACTGCAACTGTGACCCTGATTTCAGCTGCAGAAGTTGACTTTGTTGAAATAGTAAAATTACAAGGCTACACTAAATGAATTGCTGAATTGCAGGTCAGTAGGCACTGTTGATGCTGTTAGTAGGCGATTTTTCAGCCAAAGATACATTATTAATGTGACCTCTCTGAGGGCTCTGTCCTGGGCCATGCAGCAAATGTGGTGTGGTGGCTGACAGGGAGGAACTCTGAAAGCAATTGCAGAGTATGGTTTGTCCTGGAAATCAGCAGGGAATCCTTCAAATAGTGTTGGAGAGCATTGTTATAATGAAATCTGTGAATCTCTGTACAAAGCTAGAAATGGAAGCTAGCAGCTCAGAGAGAGGCGTGTGGCTGAATTTATGTTGGGAGGACAGAAAAGAGCTGTAGATAACAGCCCAGGGGCACAGACCTTTCATTCTCAGAATCACGGCCTCAAGCAGAGGTGTTAAATTGGTCTTTCCAGACTAAAAATTTTACATCACCACTGAGACAAATTCCAGCTTCCTGATGGAGCCATCTGATGGAAGATTTGAGCAGGGAGTTGGATTATGATCATATAAATTAGACTAGATTTTTCTGAAGAGGAAATAATGCAGCCATATACACTTACTGATTTGGTTTTTTTAAGTGAAATGTCATGATGAAGTGTATAGACACTCTGCATGTTCCTTTGAGATACAATTTATAGCTACACACGAAAGAAGGCAACTTGTATATTGAAAGTTGTGTTGATAGCCAGTGACTAAGCATTAACCAGTTAGTCAAATAAGAATTTTGCTACTTTTAGTAAAGAAAACGAATAAAACCTGCCTAATAAACCACTGCCATTTATGTGTCCAAATCAGTTTAATCTAGGCATAAGTCCATAGGAAAAAAACACTCTCTGTTTTTGCTTTTTCAGTCATAAATCAAATAGATTTTCGGTTATTTACTTTAATGTTTTACATGTAAAGTGGCATGAATCTCAGTGTTGCAGCTTTTCTGTGTATTTTGCAGATTACACCTGGCATTTTGACAGAAAGCTGTCAAAGTAAATGACCAGAATTAATTGCCATTCAGTAGAGTAAAAATTAGACAGGGATGTGGAACTCATAGGAGCTCCACAGAATAATATACTACTTTGTATTTCTCTACGTTATGGTTCATTAGGTGTATAAATAAATCTTTTCAATACACTTTGGCAGTATGGAAGTAAATCGTCATTTTAAATTAAAATCTCATTTAGCAGGATAGCGTACACCTCACTATCAGAAATGCACTTATTCTTGTACTGATGCCATGTTATTGAATTAACTGTCAGTGTTCTCCAGTCACCTGAACTAGATAACAATCAAAAAAGATGGGAAATTATTCTATTCATTTTGAATTTGAACTTTCTTATACCTCTTCCCACTGCTGCATACCCAAGAGACAAGAATTCTTTTATTAAGACTGAAGCCTAAAATTCCACTGCCTCAGCTCTAGAGTGAATTGTAGAAAATTAAGAAGCCCGCCTACAAGAGAGGCTGAAAAAGGGGAAAAAGATGTTTACAGGCCTTGGGGGATTAATAAGTCTTCCCATATTCCTTGGAATCCTATTGAACTGAAGTTACAGTGAGTCCATGGAGACAAAGGTCTGGTGTCTTTTTCTTTCCTGATCAAAGTGGGAAATATATTTTTCCCCACTTATTTTATCTCTTAATCCCTATGCCACCATTTGTTTTATAGGTTGGAAATTCAAAACTTTGAGTTAGTAAATTAATTTGCCAAATAAAAATCAATTATAAAGGTTTTTACACTGTTATGGTTAGAACGTCCTACATATTGAAAGTAAAAATCTCTGTGTTAATGTGGGAGAATTTGCAAAATGTTTCTGTAATCTGAAAGTACTGTTTGTATCCATGTTAAAAAAATCAAAGACAGATTGTCAATCTGAAAAAGGTAGAATGGGAGAATTAAACAATTTGCATGTTCTCATCTGAGAATTGCCATGATAGTACTCCTGCAGTGTGCTTATTTGAAAGGAGTTAATCCACTGAATACAACAGAAAGGTTGACGAAACTTTTTTAAACCTAACTGTAAGGACAAAAAAGAGGGGAAGGTCCATAGAAAGTGTAAATTCTGGGGAAAATAACCTACACACTTCTGGATAAAGAGTTACTTTCAAAAATATTTTTAAGTCTAGCCCCAACTAGGAGACAAATATGAAAGGGTAGGGAGCTGTGGAGCAGGCCAGCAAAGGAAACAAGAAAAGAAAAGAGTGTCAAAAAGTTCCAAAATACAATATTTACAGTTCAACAGGAAATTAGCAATAAAGTCACGGTGCTTGTGAGTAGAGTTGAAAGGAGAAAGTGGACAGCACTGCAGGGCAGGCTAAAGTAATCCTTTCACTTTCCACAAGCAGCAGAATGCAAAGAGTGGTAAAGAAGGTGTGTTTCTTAATGTAAACCTGTGGTGTGTGTAGCTGTGTGCCTATCTTCCTTTGGCAATATAGCCGGAAAAATGGGTAAGCTGTGCTATTTTACCTGTATAAGTGGGGCCTTCTTTGAGAATGCCAGTCTCTGTATTAGAATGGCTTCACAGTGCATTTGGAATCCATTGCAGCCTTGAATTAGGTCCTGTGAGCTGAGAACAGAATGCAGCCATGAAGGAACATGATGGGAATTGCTTTCATAGAACTTACATGCAGTAGTACCTCGTACCCTCTTGGACACCTGCGTGTCACTAATGGTCACCATGGTGGTTTGCTAGCGCTCTTACCCACCCGTGCTTGACTTGCACAGGTAGAGCTGACTAAACAAGGGACAAAATGGGAAAATGAACTTGTGCAAAGGCTTTTTTGGTAAGAAAAGCAGGGAAGGGAACAGAGAATGTAACACTTCTTCTGTAGCAAAGCAATATGGGTCAGCTATCACTTGTGAATTTGCTCATTCTTTCAGGCCTCTTTGTGTTCTTTGCACGCTAATATTGGTTTGACAATACTGGAATGCTTAAACTTGTATTCTAGTAAAATATCACTTTCACAGAAATCCTGTATTTATTTTATTTGTGGAAATGAATTATCTACTTTATAGAAAGATGAGAAATTTTAAATGCATCAATGCCAAAAGACATAATGGCGGATGTGGTTTCAGGTCAAAAAGGAAAAAAATGATGTAGACATCTCTGAGGCATTGCAGAGTACGGTTTGTTGTAGTGGCATCTAATTTAAGGCATCAGAGTTTATTTTGGAGCTGTCCCCAAGTGACTTATATAAGTCTGTCTGTCATCTCCCATTAGCGTGTGCTAGTTGCAAAAGGATGTGGGAAAAAGCAATGGATTCAATATTACATGAAGCTTGGATCTAAAATTAAGGGAACGCTTCCAACTACCAGAGGATCCTGCCACAAAAAAAATCAATCCCCCTCTTTCCCACTCCCAAAATATGTCTTTTAACCATTAGCTTATATCATTATAAGCCTAATTTTTTAAAATATTACTTAGTGCTTACAAGCTTAATGACACTTCTTTATAGACAGCCCTTTCTGTCAATAACTGTTTTGTGTTGTCATCACTGTGAAGTTATCTGAATGTTGCAGCATAACATGTATTCCCGAACATTATCAGGAAACTGACACATTTTTATATCCCAGCCTAAGAGCAAATTCCAATACAGATTTAGGAACAGAATATCATCAGATTTGCTTCATGATAAACTTTTCAGGGAAAATGCTTTATGTCTTTTCAGAACCTTTTTAACCTTCCTGATAACTATGAATGTTTGAAATCTATATTCTTAGCAATATATTCTACCTATTCAGTATTCAGGAGTAGTATTAAAAAAAATAAGAGACTACATGGTGCTAAATGTATTATTTCTTAAAACAATTAGAGTAAAAAGCATCCATCAAGTCACTGACATCTTCTTCCCTTTCAGTTGAAGTGTGGTGAACCATTTGCTAAAGTGCCAAGAAAAATTTAAAAAAATCAAAGGTAAAGACAAGGTCATTCATGGCTATTTGCTCCCCACTGAAATGAATGTGAAAGAATGTTATTTGTCATGAAATTCTACTTTTGTCCATTTTTAAAAGATGTAAATGGGGAAAACAAGAGGACTCAGACATTAATTTAGAAATGGGATTAATATACATGTGTTCATGAATATATAAAAAAATAAAATACACATTTATTTTATTGAACGCATAAAGCAATACACATCCACAAGCATTCTGTATATGAATATAGTATGCAATATAACATACAATATATGGTAGGAAACACATTAAAAATTAATTACTATTGCTCTTTGTAACAATAAGCCAGATCATCATTCATCCTTTTTCTTGCCTCTAGACTTTCTTCTGAAATATATTGAGTTTTGTTTTGCCTATCAAAAATAAGAGGTAACAGAGGTGGGTCACAACTTACTAGCACTTAGAGATGCATTGATGTTTTCGATATATTGTTTGACGCTAAAGTTGTTTTTTCACCAATATTATGATTGAGAAAGCAAAATAGCAAAATCCTTGAAACAAAAAAATTAGCTTTAACTATTTGTTCAGAGTTCTGCAAAAGAAACATCCTTATCCCATCCTTATTATTAAGAAATGCAAAAAAACAAAAAAAAAATTGCTCGAAGTGATCCTGAAATCACCAGCTGTCCTGTTTTTGTCCTCCAGGTAAACTGATACTGAATAAATTATGTGCCGATTTTGCTGTTCTATTTTGTCTCATGTTCAGTTTTTTTCTTGTTACTGCTCCTGTCTAATCCATAATTTTCTAGACATCACTCCTCCCACCAAGTGCTTACTCCACAATCCAACACCATTATTTGTATTGTTATGGATATATTATTCTTGTATTGAGCTGTTTGAGAGTAAATATTCTTAAATAGCAAAATTTCATTGCATTTTTTATTTGACCCTTTTGATTCATACTTCTAGATTCTAAATTCACCTGTTAGTCCTGCTAGGTACTTAAATTCACCTGTTAGCACTGCTGTGTGCTGTAGCCATTAGCTGCAGTGTGTTCAGAAAAAACAGGATAATTAATAAATTTTTAGATAGTAATTATGTTCAACCTTTATATATTAGGCTGGCTTCTTAAAAGCACCGTAGTAAACAGAGTATTGAAATACTGAGAGTCTCTGAATACACCCTTGGTTGTCATTAACCAGTCTGGTGACAGGTGCAGAGAAGTACAGACTGAACCGTGTGAATGGGTTTAGTGATGGGACATAAAAACTAACAGAACTGAGAATGGTTCAGCCCGGAATGGTAACACGTAATAGCATACTTTTCTGCTGGGGAATGAATGCCCTTTAGACTTCACAGGTGCAAAATCTGAATAGCATTCCAATTTAGGGAAAAAAAAACCCCAAAAAACAAAGGGAAGCCCTGAAGTGATATTTGATGCATTGTAATTGACAGTATTTTTAAAATAATTGATAACTCCCCCCTACTCCCCAGTCAAATTTGCAAACTGTTCCTTTTATAAAGACCCTTTAGAAACGTATTGAGTTGTGGGGAATCCACAGCTGAGGAACACGTGTCAGCTCAATATAGCATTGAGAAGTATCTAGTTATGCAGTTTGGGCCTGTTTTCCTTACCAGGTTTCACAATGGACCTTTGCTTCATTGATGCAGCTTGTAGTGCCCTGTTTTAATGGGAACACAAAGGAAAAAGCTGCTTACCATCAGCTGAAGAATTACGACACGCAAAACAAAATAATTAAAATGTAGTTGGTGACAAAATTTGGTTTTGGCCTTGAATGTCTCATGAGAATCATGTCATAAAACAAAAAGTTCACAAATGTTTAAGCAGGTTTTTGTATAAAAATCGTGACTTTGACAGTTTAAGATGTGATGTTAGATTTCATTTGCATTCTTCTGCGTAATATCTGATAATAATTTTTATACCAGCACACAACTAAGAAAGCTCTGTCAGACTGGATTTAGAGGACTGCAGAGTTCTTTTTATTTGAACTCTAAATATCAATTTTCCCTGAAACTTGTCTGTTTTGATTTTATAGGTTTGTGGTCAAGAACGGCATGATTAATTCCTAGTAGTACTTGCTGGTAGTACACTAGTTTGTATTCTGTGAAAAGTGCTGGTTTTCAATCAGGGATCACACTTGAAAAGAAAGTGGAAATTACTCACCGATTCAGGGAAAAAAAAAAAAGAAAAAAGCCTGATTTATTTAGGAAATAGAGCCCAGCTTGTAAGCGTGGACAGATTTAGCTATAGTACATTAGCACAAAATGCATCACTTACTTTGGTAGGGACTGTATGAGATTTCTACCTGGAAAGCTTTTCAAAGAATAGTTAGAAATAGTAAATAACTGAGGGAAACATAAAAACTTACTACTGTCTTTTCCTTTTGCATCCAAACAGCCTACTTTTCAGACAGAAATGGGAATTTTCATGTACTAGCATGTTTACAGTAAATTTTATGGTAGGTACACAGGTGAATATAGATATATAAAGTATTTAAGCTTTCAAATGCGTATGTAACATATAGGAAGCTTTCATTATGGAGTAAGAAACTGTGATGTTGTTATTGGAAGGGTCTTTTAGATTATGAAGGTGTTTTCCTGAAATCAACAATGACAGCCATGTGAAAGAAACTTTTATGAGTTTGCATATACTTAAATGTAGTTTTAGATACTGTAAGAGTGTTGTCAAGCTGAAAGTAGTTTAGGAAATAGTGACAGTAATTATTCTGTAACTGCCTTCCAAAATCTTTGTGGCTGATTGTCTTCAGATATTTTCCATACCCCTCAGAGAGCTCAGAGTAAGGGAAGGTGAGGCAAGACAAGAAATTCTGCTGGTTTCCAGGGCCCTGCTGCTCCAGGGCTAGACAGTTTAGGCTGTTTAGTAGTTTTATCACAGGGGGACTTGGCAGTTTCAGCCTTGGCTCTTTTCCTTGGATAAAATGCACTAGGGCCACCACTGTGCACAGCAGATGAATGGTAAGATAAGAAATGCAAGGAACGTTGGGATTACCCTCTAGCCTTGCATGTTATCTGCATTAATCAAGAGGTGGATTGCCATTTCAGCCAACTGCACTCTTAAGGATTCAAGGTCATCTGAACTTCATTGCAAACAGTGAGCAGAATAAGAAATATTATAAAAATAAATGGGATATTTTTTCTCTTCATTAATTACTTGCCTTTTATTAAGAGCCCCCACAAACCCAAAACGGTTCGCTAAATATTGCTGCTGTTTCTTTTGCTTGACAATCAACTTTTTTTTCCTCCTTCTTCGTTTTTTCTGAAAAGTATTAAAAAACTAAGACAAACATTCAGATACATGAAGCAAAAGTTGCAAGGCTTGGTGGAGTGTTATGATAACATGGCATAGTGCTACATTGCCTTGGTGCCTAAGCTAATATGCCTGAGTTTTCTCAGGCTGCTCATGGCCTTTACCCCTGTGGGCAAGCTCTCTATTTAGTGTCAACTTTTTAAAATCTTCAAGAAGTATTTACTTCAGGAAATACAGTAATTTTAAAACCCTTCACATATTTCATAGTTATTTCAGCAAAAATCCAACTTTTAATAAAGCCTTTGATCAGATATTTAAAAAGGGGGTCACTGCTCCTCGAACAAGGTGCACAGTCCTTTTGTGAGCAGTGATATTACACCAATGAATGCATTTCCCAAGCATTTGTGTCTTTACCCTTATAAAAAAACAAAGAAACTCAACTCACTCATTGTTTTCCCTCACACTTGAAATTCTCCCTAAACCCTGACCGTGTTTTTCTCTCATCCTCTGCCCAGTTCTTTCCCTAACATACCAACAGTGCTATCAGATACTGGGGAGGTGGTCCAGTTTCACCCTTGATATAAATTATACTGAGACAAATATGATGGAGAGCCGCAGGTTCCTAGAAGCAGGATAAGTGAGATGATGGGTTGTGCTCTGAAGGACACACAACACCACACAGAACTGGTAGAGCTAGTGACAATGGCCACTGAACTGTACGGCTGCAAGAATCACACATAAAAAGCATCTAATCCTTCTCCCTTCCCCAGTCAGGGTCAATACGACTTCCTAACAGCCCTTCTGGCAGATGGATTTCTAATCTTTTACAGACACTTTGAACAGTGGTCATTCCCAGGCAATATATTTCTGTATTTAATTGTTCTTGCTTTTAAAAGAACTTACTAAGCCTGAATCATGCTTGCTATCTCTTGTTCCTGTCTAATGAGGACGTATTTTTATTCCGTTTGTTTTTCATACAATTATGTTAGTTTTTATGTTTTACACATGCATTTGTGAGGATATTTTTATGCATATATCTCTGTTTATAAATAGTTTATTTGACCTTTTGTTAAAGCATTTTTCAAGTATTTACTGTGCATTCTATGTTGTTTTTGGAATCAGGAAAAATTCAAAATTTGGGGCAACTTATTACTCTTTCTTTATAACAATGATTTTGTTGTTTTGCTGTGTTGATGTGATGGGGTTCTTTTTAGGATTTACCTCTTTTATATGGGGTTTTTATGGTGTTATGAACACTCCTTAATTCCTTTTCACCTCAGATAAGTTTTCCTTAAATACATACGGCAAATTAGGAATGTTCATTGAAAATTTCATTGCTGAAATGAAATTCCTTGGTTTCATTTATTTCTTTATCCTTTTTCCTATCCTAACCCTTCTAATATCTAAAGATAATATTTCATGATCACTGGAAGGATCATTCCTTCTTACTGTTTTTATACATTCTGTCTCAAGAAATCATATTGTAGTTAAAAAGCTTAAAGGACAAGCTAGGTAGTGCTTAATATTTTTTTTTCCCTGCACAAAATATCATCATAGTGGCATATTTGTATTATTACCATGATTCATATTATGGATTTTGCCAGTTGCTCACAGAAAACCTCATATTCAATAAAATAAATAATTAAGCAGCCAAGATGCTGGATATGATCTCCAATAATATTAGCTTGGCCTTGTCACATCTTGTCAAGTAAAATTGACTCGAAATTGAAATGCTGACTTTTATAAAGATTTGGTATCACAGTGAATATTTTTCTAGTCTCCTTGGGAAGAGGCAGTAGATTTTCATATGTTCTAAACATTGGCAGGTATTTTTTATTATTATTATTTTTAGCATTATCTATAAGTTATATATCTAGAGTAGACTAAATCAAATATTATTCAAAGCAACTCTATTAACATGTGATTTTGAACTTAATTATGAATGACATGCTGTAAGCAGGAAGAACTATTTCACATGAGAATCAATTAATTGGCATTATCAAGAAGTCTGTAAAAATAATTACGAAAGCAAAAGTCTTTAAGATTCTGAAGCATTGCAATACCTGGAAGACAAGCAGCAGGCAGCAGAAATTTTATAAACCAGGAATTTTGCCAAACCTTCTCAGGCTGAAGTCCAGATCAAATTATTTTAACCCAGCCAGATTTTCCATACTGAACCAAGGAAATTGCAGCCCAGCAGAGTCCTAGGAGCCTTTACCTACACTTCATTGTAAGTGAATGTCTGTCTTTTTCCTTTTAATAGTGTCTGTATTAGATACCGACAAAAATGTATGTTAACAGGCTGACAGAAAATAAGATGTGAAAATACTGGAAATGGTGCTTGCATAACACAATTTATGATGTGATGGGCATAATGTACAAACTGAGGTTCTGGTGCTGCAAAAGTTTACATACGTTATTAACATTATGTATGTGAGTAATTCCTGGAGGATTTGATTCTGTAAATCTCACTCAAGTCACTATTATTTGAACATGTTTACAACTGCAAGTCTCAGCTTGCTTATCAGAAGGAATGAAAGCACAATCAATTTCAAAGATCTGTAACAACCACATTGCTGTTTGTTTATTATAATGTCTTGTAGTCATTTGTTTTCATAATGCCACAACGTTTATATTCATTTGACAGCCTCATCTCAGCACACTTACACATTTGAGTTCATGATTTAGACTTTCTTGTCACTGGTATGTTATAACCGTTACACTGAAAATCCAGCATAATTCCTAACCCAAAGTATAATCATTCTTTCAGTTAGCAGACCTAAAGTTGTCTTATAAATGTCTTATTTTGTTGTCAAAATAAGGTAATTGGAGTTTATAGGACTAGGTGACAAACAGGAAATCATGCAGGAGCACAAAGAGAAAAAGGAAAATGCAGTCTATATGCAGCATCACCTTAGATCACGATGGCCGAAAGGTGTTGCGATGATAAATGGGCAAAGACTGATGTGTTCTGCCATGACTGCTGGGGCAGAGGTCATTCACACCCTAATGACTTGGAGAGTGCTGTCCAGCTGTAATGGGGGAAAATAAAAGAATGAAAACCATTGCTAATGTGGTTGTAAGTGTCCTGTAAGAAAAGGGAACCTAAATAACCAGAGCTTTGATCGCTTACTGCAACCGTAATTATGTTCTGGCTTTTTTAAAGCTTTTAATGTTTATTTATGTAACATCACAGACTAAAAAAGAAATTCTTTAAATGAAAACCAAATCTGATCCACCAAATGTGAGCCAGGTTGTTCAGATACATAGCTTCTCTCTGCTGCAGATACTTCTGAAATAATTATCCTGAGAAAGAACAGATAGAACAGATAGAATTTTACTATGACATGTTACTGAGGAGTGATGACTTACTTGATGATTTGCAGTTTTAACTATAAAAAGGATACACTGGAAGCATTCATATGCCCAAGATAAACACCAATAAACATTATTTAAATGAAAATTTTCTTATGTTTGGGAGGAGGTAGAGGTATTAGTCTTTATATGTGTTCTTTTGAGACCTGGAGCTGTACCAAATGATGAATACCACAGAAAAATATTTTTGTTGGAATAGGGTAATTTTTTGTCCCCATCTTCTTGGTAAAAAAAAAAACTAACCAGATTTCAAATACCTGAGTTATAGAGACCTCTTACCCAGGATTGCATTCCAATGGGTGTTGTGGATAAGGTAAAATAATTTAATTGCTACTCTTACAAATAGGGGCAGTCATAGAGCACCAGGAAGCAGGAGGTCTGGTACGACTCCTGCTGGGGATGCCTGTGATGGGAGGAAGTCCTTCAGAGGGTGGAACCTGATCTTGTGTCTCCTACCTATAACTACTGAAACAAAACTCAAAACAAATTGTAAAGCAATTGTCTTTGAATGTGAGGGAGTACTGCTGTCTGATAACATCTGCCAGATTGTGAACATAAAGCCAGTAGTCCTGTCCTGGTTTGATGCTGAATGTGCATGGCCAAAGGTTAAACCTCATTTGGGTCCTAGTGGTAACTCCTGAATATTAGGTCAAGGTTTTTCTGCTTGAAGAAGTTGCAGCCACTGAACTAAGCCTGGTTCAAATCATGGTATGATTTTTATACAGTTTGGAATATGTATCTTTACTGCATGATCTCAAGGTAGCTCTTACAAATACAGCTTATTCATGGATGAGACAGCAGTCTCTTGCTCTCTGACTTTATTTTTTTTAATTGTAAGAGTGGGTTGATTGGTTTGTTGGTTTTTGTTTTTTATTTCCCTTCTCTCAGTTACTCTATTACATTGCAGTGGCTTGTCAGTGAATAAATTCATGGGCACGCTGTAACAATCTGTCTAACTCTCTTCAACTTGTGAACATTTGAGTGCACTCCTTTAGCAGAAAGGAGTAATTGAGTCACTACACTCATTGCATAATTACAATCACTCACTGCCTAAACAAGTATATGGGTTTAACTACTTTCACCAAAAAAGGTGGTTCGTCCATTTTGTCTTTCCTGGAGATCTTCTTTTTTCCTCTGTTAATTGCTGGAGGGTCAGAAGCACTGCCCAGCAGCACAGGCTGTACTCTTCCTTTGTACCTGCTGTGACAGGTCAGTGTGAACAGTGCCTTTCCAGCAGTTCTGCCATGTCTCATTCAGGGCAAAAACTGTTTGTGGAATTGTATTTCTACCTTAATTCCTTGGAAATACATAAAACACATCTTTTCAAGGCACTGGGAAATACAGTCTGAAGAGCATGTTAATCTCATTACCAACAGTTTCATAATGGTTAGGATAACTCCACAGATTGGAGGGAATGAAGGCTCAGAAGTATCTGTGGCTGTGAAGAGCAAGAGGGGCAGATGCTCTGCTACACCTTCCAGTTCTGCTGCTGGCTTGGTGGCAGGCGGCAGGAACCCTGTGTGTGTGCACAGTCTCACTCCGAGCAGTTGTGGATGTTTTGGTGAGGCTCGAGTGCATTTTAGCAGGCACTTTGTCCGTGGCACAGGCAAGTCCATCCTGTGTGAAGAGAAGCTTCAGTCACTCGTGATTGTCACTGTGAGCCCTGGCAGGAGCTGCATCTGAGCTGTCTCACATATAGCTCTGAGGCTCCCTCCCACCCTGCAGGCAGTAAGCCTTTCAGGAGGCTGTAAGCAAAGGTATAAAACATGCCCTGTGGATTGGTGTGTGCACCACAGACATTTTAAGCTTCAAGCAGTGCAACCACTGAAATAACAGTTTTATTAACTTATTAGTTTTTACTGAATGAATATAATATAGCTGCTGTATTGAGTAAGAGCTGTTGCCTCTACCAATAGGCATTGTGCATAATCTTCTTTCAGATAAATCTTTCCCGTAATTTTGTGAATTGGAAATCACTGGAGACTGGGAGGGTGTTTTGGAAAGATATCACTGCATGCTTGCCCTGTACTAGCATTTTTTCTTAGGTATTTGCTTTTGGCCGCTGTGAAATGGATACTGAGGTAAAAAAGCCTTCTTGATTTTACTAAATATTTCTTTCATAATAATCTTAAGAAATGAACAGAACAAAAAGGAACCTGGCTGGTTATTTTTTTTTTAGGTAAATTCATTCCAAAGATGCAAATATTTTTGTATCATTTTACATGTATTGCTTGTTCCGTGTGGTCTTTCATTTAGTCTACACAAATGCAACCTGTATTATTAGCCCAGTCTTGGCATTTGACAAACATGATTACATTTTTTCTACAGAGAAAAAGCCTGTCCAAGAGCAGGCTACCATTTTGTGTTCAGAAAAGAACATGAACTGGTGAACTCAGTAAGACATGGATTGCCCAGCAAATCACACACATGACCATCTGAGATCTCCCTGCCCATGTCCCCAGTCAGTAGAGCTGGGGGTTCCATGGCTGCTTGTAAGATTTTTTTAATGCTACTAATTCCAGGAACTCTTGTTATTTGGACTGCTACCCTATTTTTTCACAAAGAGATGGCTCACATCTCAATTTGTGCCTATGTTGACAAACCTGTCTCTTCCCTAAATGTTTTTGGTGAATCACTGTCTCAAAATATCATGTTCTCTGCAGAGCTGATCAAACAAAGAGAATTTTTCTAATTTTTTTCTGGCTAAGGACAGCCCAGGTTTCACCCAGACTGAGCTTGCCTCTATCTTCTGCTCCTCTGCATTTCTCTGTTCCAGATGGTACTCCAGATGGCCAGCATTATCATATATAGCAGAAAGGTGACAGTGTTTGTGTTACTCTTCACTTAGACAATTGGTGTGCTCTCTCAGAGATGTGAAGGATTTGTAATGTGAGGGAGAGACATAAATACATAAACAGAGGGATCAGGACAGAACGAAGCGGTAATATGTGCTTAGGCATATTATTCAAAGTCACTTATGGTGTAGAATTGAATCTGTAATTACAATTGCCCTTCAGAACCTTTTTTTTAAAAGTATCATTATTGCAGAGGAGAGCACAGGATGCACAAGATTTTCTGGGTCAGGACTAGAGGAGAGACCATAGAGACACCAAAAGAAATTTGATCTACAGTCTTTTTGCTCAAATACAGGAGATTTGTGGGTTCCTGACTTCAAATGGAGCCCATAAACATGAAAGAGTTTTCCCCTACACTTAAATGGAGGAAAGATTTTTCTCATGGCATGCTTTTCTGATGTCTTGATATGGTAGGGAATTTCGGTTGTTGCTGCGTGTGATTTCTGTGCATGTGTCATTTCCTCAAGCTTAATGGCTTTCTTTAATGGCACACATAATTCCTTCACTTTTTTGTAAGTGTCCTCATGTTAAGAAGACGTTTTCAGTTTGACCTATGTAAGAAACCATCATACTGGAGTACAAACTGGACTTTATGCAGAAGGTCTCTTCTGGAGCTTAAGATTTTCTGTGAACTTTTGTGTGGATTTGAGTGTGTAAAATTCCAGGGTTTAGATTTTTCAGTTTACTGTTGAAAGTTTGTTGTTTTCAAGTTCCTATAGTAGTATTCAAGTGACTACTTTTCTGTACAGATGGCAGTAAAAAATTTTTGTGATATATATAATTGTGAATGAAAATCACACTTCATTCAGATCCTAAACCCTAGGGACAGCTCCAATGTACCACTGCTTGTACATACAACCTAAAATTAATATTAATGGGCTTAATAGTAGCCTGCCTTACATGTGTTTTGTTGATATGCCTTTAAAGTGATACATTTTGTTTAAACGGTGCAGGGTAATGTCAGACACACAGACATTTCAACGGATTTATTATTTATTTAGGCCTACATTAACTAATAAATGAGAAAACATCATCATATAAGTAGTTTTCCAGAAAATCAGTTCTAAAGTAAAAAAGAGATGTGATATTTATCATTCTGAATGATAACAAATGGAACATTCACTTTATTTTAATAAGTTAACACTGTCAAGTGCAAACCTCCTTAGATACCTTGGATAATAAAATAGCTGTCACTTTTGCTTGTGGAATTAGATATGTGGTGATTATATAAAAACGAATATTCTTCTGCTTCTAAATGTGAAAAGCTGACCTTTTAAAAACACTTTAACAGCTTTTAGTGTTATCATAAATCTTACAAGCGCTTTAATGTTGCAGTTTTTTGGTTGCATATATTACACTAGTTCTGTGAGTCAACTTTTGTTACAGGGAAATTTGGGCCTGGGGCCAGGTAGAGCTTTGGAGAGCTTTTAAGTTCGAGAGCCTGTTTCACAGCTGGAAAGCTCCCCAAAGTGAAGTGATCCCAGAAGAATATGTTTCCCATTACCCAAATCTCTACCAAATCATGCCTTGTAGCTCTAAAATAATTAAGACTTTGGAAGCCCCAAGAGGTCTTTTTTGATCCATGAATGAAGCTACCCTAGGTTCAAATAACTAAAACCTGACTCCTTCTTAACCAATGAAACACAAAACCCCTCCATTTGTCAATGTAACATAAAGAGAATGTCAGAGCTCAAAAATGTCAGAGCCTTTACACTTTAATGGATTCAACCTCAGGACATGTCAAGAGTTTTGATTGCAGTTGTTGGAGATGAGGCTGAGGTGTCTGTGCAAGTCCTCAGGGCAGAAAAATTAATGTTCTGTAAAAGATTATGTAAAAAGACATGTTGCTTTATATTGAAGTTTGAATGATGATGAAATTCATAAAATCATGAGAAGTCCTTCAAGTCTCTGGCACTGCTATTAGCAATACGGTCCTTAGCAGAGTAAGAACACTGATTAATTGTGAGAAGTGGGCCACTGCTATTACTATAAGAATGAGATAGGAAATATCTGTTTGTTGGAAAAGGTAGCCTGTCAAGGTCTTATGAAGCCTTTTCTTTATTTTAGATTGAATTAAAATGACACAATGCTTTATTAAGACCTGCTTTGGGATTATGAAAAACAATGTAGTCTGTAGTCTACCTCTGATGTCTGTGACTTCAAAAAGGGGAAAATATTGCTGCATGCCAAGTTCTGGAAGATTTACTCCTGTATTCTTGTGTTTGCTTAGTGATTTGTGGATAGAAAAAGAAAGTGGGATATGTGTTGTGAGGGGAGAACTGGTGTCACTTGGACATCTGAGATTTTAAATGTGCTCACAAATCAGCCATCCATTTAAATTTAATAATACTCATTTGTAATTGCTGATGAAATATTAATCCCTCAGTTAAGGGTACCTACGAAATCTGAGGACTTAAAGTATATTCATTAAATTGTTGGGTTTTTTTTCTCTGAAACCAGTCTACTGACTAGAATTTCTGATGTCTAACAGGTGGCATTAATATATTAGAATTCCGTGTTTTAATACAGCATAAACCCATAGCAGTTAAAGAATGCATTTAATCAGCAAAGCTGTAAGGAAATTTATCAAATACAATGTAAGTGTTTACATACCTTCCTTTAGTGTGTGCATACTTATGGTGGGACTACCTACTGGATGATGGTGCTGAAATAAATGAGATTTAATAAACACTGTTAAGTTGGCCTCATTTTTAGCCAGATGAAATGATTTCTTTATTCCACTGTTCACTGCTTAGACCCTGTTTTGGAAGAAGAGATGCCAGCTGATGAGGATCTTTTGCAAATACATGTTCATGTCATGTATTGCCAATGTTTCATCAACTGAAAGCAACTCCAAACAGGCTGATTTATAGCTAGACTAATCTGGGAGCTGAAGGATTTACAACCTCAGGAGACACTATTTGAAGCGCTTAAACTTAAGATTGTCATTAAAAATTCTTCCCTACAATAAAAATACCCAGACTTCAGCTGCTTTGCACTCACAGCTATAACTAAACAGCTGCTGCATCTCGAAGGGAGCTGGAACCTGCAAGTGCCATGACATTTTACGCCTTCCTGAGCAGTACCTAAATCGGCAGACTTTCCCATCCCTTGGAAGTGTTGAAGGTCAGGTTGCATGGAACTTTGAGCAACCTGATCTGGTGGAAGATGTCGCTGTCCTCTGGCAGTGGGGTTGGAACTAGATGATCTCTAAGGTCCTTTCCAAACCAAACCATTCCAGATGCTTTTATTTTATCTGCTTACTGTCCTTTTTATGCAAAGTTTCATATTGAAGTTGCATACAAGGCACTAAAAGTGTGGAGTAGAATTTAGAGTTCTCAAGTCAATGGTCTGTAGAATCATGGTTGCCTTTTTTTTGACACTTCTCTTCATTCTTAAGTTCTTTTATTGTATTCTTGGGTATAATTTCAACAGAAGTGGAACTGTGTATAGATTTTTTGTATAGATTTTTAGTATGGCAGTTGGAGCATGCAAAACACTGGATGTGGGAGTAAACTCCCTTGGACTCGGGAGAAAATTGATGTAATCATCTTGAACAACTTATTGAATTACTTTATAATAAATTAATTTTGGAAGGGGTGCAATGTTGTAAAAGGCTGGCAAATACCAGCATCTGCCTCTCTGCCTACATTTTTGAAAAAGGGAATCTTGTTCAGGTCGTTGAGGCACCCGTTATTTTGGATGTCTCAATTTAGGCTTGAAAACCTGACCCTGAACACAGAGACCTAGGGATGTAAAAGTTGATGTTATATTTCCTGTCTTTTGAGTCATCTATCTCCATCAAACATATTCGTACTGTTGCTAAAAATGTTCTGCACATTGACTGCTGACAGGTTAGGCTCTCTTTGCCCAATTGCTTCACATATTACCAAGATTTTTACATCAGACCTAGCAGTGTTTTTCTTTTGTGCTTATATCTTAGTATTAAATTAGAGTGTTCCAGAAGAAATATCTGCAATAGAATTAGATTTATTGTTGCATTTTCTATTTTTTCTATTATTCATTTTTATAATTGAAGGCCAAATTTTCAGCTGGAGTGAATTCCTTTAATAAATTCCTTTCCTTCCAGAGTTCCCTTAATAAATTATCCCTTTACATGAATGTGAAAAGAAATGCACTGATTTGTGCTTTGAGATTGCATGGATTAACTTTGACTTCAGCTTTTCATCTGTTGCATTGATCATATGTAACAAAAGACCTACAGAGACAATATGTGTATAAGGACTGGATGTTAAGTGGGCTGTTTCCTGAACTGCAGTTAGCAGACATTGTCGGTAAACAGCCAATTTTTTATTTTTTTTAAATTTACTGTTGCCACATGGGAAGTCTGACAGTTCAACTCTCTCATGTGCTCGTTTTTCAGGAATAGTGTGTTATATTTATACTGATATTAGAAATATTTACACATCCAGCTATTGGATAATAAGCGTTTGCTTTTTTAAAGAAAAAGATGATGGGGTGGGTGGTTTCTGGATGAGAACAATTAATCATGCTCTCCATGTGATGAGTTAAGAGTCCTAAATTCCTAATTTGAAAATTTGTATAAATGATTTAGAATGCTGATGAATAACATTCCCAAATACAGTTGGATTTACATTTTGGTACTTTTTTAAAAATCATATGGAACAATACTATAGTTATTTATTGTTTTAAAGTTTATAATTAGAAGTTATAATATGTTTTTAAGCACAGTATTGGTCTGTGGAGAGTCAAGGAAATGACATATTCTTTGATTTGTTTCTAGAATAGAAATGGCTTGGTTGTGAGTAAGTTTATTTAATTTTCTTCTTGCATTTCTTCCGTTTCCTCCTCCATTTAGCCTTTCATACCTACCTGAACAAACACACTTCACTTCCACAATCAATATTTCATTCTGACTCATCATTCATACTCCTCACATTCCTTTTTAGCAATGCACACTTGCTCACTCTTATAACAGAAAACATGCATTGTGGTTAGGCGCAGAGGTCAGCACTAGTGTTGTGTCACAGGTCAAACAAGATGACTTGCATTCTTTATCAGGATCATTTCTTCTCCCTGGGTGGGATGTGAACTTTTCCTTTTCTCAGAGAGGAAACACCACAGATGTTCACCACTCCTTGTTCAGGATTTCTGCTGCATGGTTTGCCATAATTTTTTGTGTAAACTTCCAAAACAACAGAGCATGAATCACCCGTAACTTATCCTACTTGTTATATTCGTTATTCAAACAGCAAAGTAACTGCACTCTGTAAACTTGTGATGTATGTCAAAGGTAATTCCATATTTTTTAAGCTGCATTTTGAGATCCCTCCGGTACTTACAGGAAATATTTATAAAATGCTCAAAGTGGTTATATCTGGATTTTCATAGAGACATGAACATTTTTTGTTGCATATGATTTCGTATTTCTCAATGTAACTTGATTTAATTTTATAAATACTCTTTTTATTTCTTTCTTTTTCAAGATATTGAGCAAGATCATAACATTTAAATTACTCTGGTTAAAAATGTTTTCAGCTTTTTGTGATGATTTTTCTGCAGGTAAACAAAGCTGTATTGCTATTTTTTCAGCTGTAGAAATGCAGTGTTATCAGTATTTCTTATTGTTCTTGTGTTTCATTGACCCTGAAAGAAAATAGGGTATTAATTATGCTTTCACTGCCAAGTATTTATCTTTCATGGAAGAATGAGATAACACAGAAGAAATTCTCTTGGTAATCTTCCCGTTCATGACTGAATTTTTTCCCAGTACGTGTCAGCAGCATCCCAATTCTAGGTAGTTTTATGTCATAAGCATTTCCTAGAACATATGTCATTCTTTATTCTTTTTACTCCATGCTTGCAGGTTTCTTTTTTTCAAAAAATAAGTTGGAATAAGAAACTAAAAAAAACCCCAACTGACCAACCAAATCCACAGGAAATCTGTCCTGAGCGGTTTGGTCATTTCAGGTGCTTTCTTCCACTTTTTAAAAAAGTGTTTGTTTTTGTTACATTTCAAAAACAATAGGTATTCCCAGCTCTTGTGTACCCTTGCTTCAGAAAGCAATATTTCTAACTTGTTTTGAGGCATCAGTGCAACTACTGAGCCTTTCTGGTCCTCTCTTGAGTGCCTGTGTGATACAGCTCTGGCTCCACCACAAAGCTGCACAGCAAAACAGAAGCTGATCTCTAGAGAGAAATGGTGGCTGCCAAGGACCTCAGTCTACACTGAGCGTGTTTTACTTGGGCCTGTTCTTCAGACTGAATGCCCAGCAGCAGCTGGAGAGGATCAGGAGAGCTGCCAGAAGGCATCTTCAGTTGTGTTTCACCCCAAAGGAATCCAGTCCTAACACTTCAGAGCTGCAATGTGAACTAAAGCTCAGGAAGTGGAGATGACTATGAGTTTTAGTTCTGAACTGTGATATCAAATAAAACACTGTGCTAGACATCCTTGCACCTTGGAATCTTCCTAGTCAAAATTTGGAATATATATTGAGAACAGAGTTCCTTTTTTTTTTCCCTTTTCAGCATCCTCCTCATATTCTCATATGTTTTATCTCCGGGTTGGTTTCTCCCTTCTTGCAATTAGGTGATGAGGAACTCAGTTTCTTACACTCTTTTAAAGGCCATGTCAAACAAGTTGAGAGGTTTGGTTCACAGTTTGAGTGATCCAGGATTTTATCATTTAGCTGGGTATTCCCAGAGAAAGCAAGTGAAAAAAGGGAAAGATAGGGATCATGTGAGGCTGATATTCCTTATGGAAAAATATCCTGAACAACCGTACAGCTGAGCCCACATCTAAAAATTACTGACTCATATAATAAGAATAATGAGGTAAAGTCAGTTCACTGACTTAACAGCACCACCTTAAGTTATTATTGTTTGTCTTGCAGTAATACCTAGGTTTCTGTTAAGTTTCACCATTCCATCGTGGTAGAAAGAGTCTGTTTATCACAGCCTAGGGTCAGGACAGAAATTCTAGGTAAGACAGAAGGAAAAAATGGTAAATGAAACAAACAAAAAAAAAAATCCCAATTCATTTTAGAAACTACACAGTAGTTATGTTACAATGCATTGGCAAAGTTAGGAACAGGTTAGGCTTTAGGGTAGTTGAAATGAATAGTAGCAGGCGAACAGTATTTGCAGTATTTGCATGGATACATTCCAAAAGTTACTCTTTTTGTTCAAACCAAATAATTTCATGTGTTTCAGGGGTGTTCCATAGCAGAACAGCTGTCTTTCTGGGATTGGGGTTATCAACTTAGATGTAGTTAATGGATATTACCATTTAAGTGAAGTATCAGCTGTTCATATATAGCTTTTCACTTCATGAGACAGTGCAGATATGCCCAGTGTGAATTAACTGTGATGTTCACACCACTACTATATAGCATACTTACCTCACATACACAATTCCTGAACAAATACTTGTTGTATGGCTTCTGTTGTTGCTTAGCATTTCTCTAACTTGACCCAGAAAGTTACAAAGGAGTCAAACTTGCCCAATAGTGCCATTTTTCTTCAGCCCAGGTGTTGCACCTGAATGCCACATCTAAATGTAAGCCATCAATTTGAATTCAGCTCTAAATCTTCTAATATATTTTTTTAAAACTCAAGGTTTAGCATGTATATGCATATCATTTTTCTCTAGCTTTGATGAGATAATGGTTCATAATATTTTAATATTTATTTTTCATATGAGTCAAAATTTATTGTGGAGATTTGTTAAATTATTGATGCTGGGGTAGCTGAACAGGTCATTTTGTTTGGTGAAAATCAAAGAATTTGTTGATTTCTTTAAATAGATTAACTTATTGCAACCATTGAGCACAAATTATGAAATGCACGTATCTGTAGGAGCAGAACACTTGTCATCACTCTGCCCAACACTTGCATCACATTATAATACTGAAAAATCTTACTGCCTTATTTCCATTAATTTTGGTAAGTTATTTTGGCTGTTGTATAATCCAATCCTTGCAGAGTTCCAGTATTTAATTTTAAAATTTATGTGCTTTGAAAAATTGTATAAGGCAAGAAATATTCTTTCACCTTTTATGCTGTAGCTCAGATTTACATTTTTAGGGCTTCCATCAGCTTTGGCAAAATGAAGATTAGCTTGATCCAACTTCTGAAGCTGGGAGCTAAGCCAAAACTCTGGTACTCAGAGATCTGCAAAAGCATGTTGCTACTCCATTACCTGACATTTCTGGTCCTATTTTCAAGATTTTTATACACTCTTTTTATTTTCTTGTGTGTATAGGGCTCATATTTTCTTTTTCTCTGAGGCTGGAATCAGATCCTATTTTCACTTAGCATCTTTTACACATCACTAAAGGCATTATGAAGCAGTTGCCTGAACCTAGCTCTACTACTCTGGGTATACGTCAAAAAACAAATGGTTAAGTTGGCATAACCAAGGACATCTCTATCTCTTACTACTATTTCATCCTAATTAATACAACAAGCCTAAATTTTTCCAAAATGCTGATGCTTACCAGAAGTAGCCTTTGTTCCACCCCATCAGTTTTCTCAGCACCTGAGGATTTATTCTGAAGAGAAAAAAGTTTCATAAAATATGCAGATGTACAGTTGAGCATTAATAATCCAGTTATAATCAATCAAGGAAGGAATGTTCCAATTATTCCACAGATATTATTTACCAAATCAGTATATGTGGATCAAGTTTGTCACACTGTAACTAACTCTGCTGAAAATATAAATGCATTGTGACAATAGATGTATTGTTAAGGGAAGCCTCTTATCTGCTTGTTTCCATACTTGCTCTGCAAGCAATATTTAAACTAATTTATGAAGATGCACATTTCAAATCCAAAATTTGCAGAGCTCTTATTTGCATGTATATTTGAGAATATCTTCTTTATGTTATGAAGCATTTCAGAAATGGCTTTGACGGCCATAAAAAGGCAGTGTGTTAATGCAAGTATCTTAACCACAGAAGAATCTGTATTATTATCTCAGGTAGAGCTATCCACAGAGATACAATGATACAGAGGAGGAAATAGATTGATTTTTAGTCTTTTAGCTCTGTGGGGTTTAGTTTTAGTTTTGTTTAGTTTTTTTACAATTGAGTGCCACAAAAATTGTCACTTGGTGAAATTTCATCTGCAAGATAATATGGAATGTTTGCAAATTGGTTATCAAGGTATTATAGGGGTTCTTTTGTCACACAGGAAAAAAAAAAGCAGAATAGGGGAAGAGAATGGAAAGGCTGGCAGATGGTTTTGTGATACTAATTGAAAATGTATCCAGAAATAGAAAAAAGTCATTAAAAAACACACTAAATTAAAAAGTGTGAATGTATGCTACTCTAATTCTCTTTCAAATTAAATGGCGTAAGATGCAATGTTGCTAACTGTAAAGTATCACTTTGTTCATTTAGTAAAAAAAAATGACAGAATCACTGGAAAAGTAGAACTCTTTCACTTTTCTTTCTGATATAAGTTGATTTAACATCAGATACTTTAGAAATATATATTGTTTTTTACCAGTGGAATGTTTGGAAAAATTTAATATTTTTGAAGTTTAGGATTCTGCTAATAGGGTGGTTTTTGTTTGGAGTGGGAGAGGTTTTTCCTTTGCTGTCTAAATACACTTTTCTGCCTTTGGAAGAAAACACAGTCCCTTTCACTTTGTTTCTCTTCCCTCACATTGCTATCAGTGCTCATTTTCAGGGGAAGAAAAAGGAAATTAAAGATGTGGGGTGTATGAAACTTCTGTCACACTTTGCAGCACAACAAGACATAAATTGAGCTCAAATGACTTGCGCAATTTGTTGCAAACGTTTTCAACTAATCCTCCAAGGCTTTTCCCTTGACACCAGAAGAATTTTCCACCTTTTTTTGGTTCATTCTGTTGTCAGTGGCCTACACATGCGTGTGCTTCAGCCTGACAGGTCACAGAAAGTATAGACCAGCTATTCACCTCCAGCTGCCCCTCCACTCAACTTCCTCTGAGCAATATTGGCTTCTGCAACTAAAAACTGCTTTTTACATATAATGAAATTCACAAGTGCATTGGAGGAAATGTGATTTTTTTTTCTGCCCCCACAATTTCAATAGCAGTTTATTCCTTTAAAAGGCAAATTGAAGAAGGGAATAACTTTGAAAGCAAACTGGAAATATAAAGACAGGAAATGAGTCTGTGACTGTATAACTGAGTTCATAAATGGGTCCTTTTTTGGTATGAAACTGGGCTTTTAAAGTAGAAAAATCACCTACTTAACAAAACCATTCGCTGTTTCAGCACTGCAGGAGCATGAAATAAATCCATGTTTCTTTCTAATATATCATTCAGTCTATCAAACTACTTCCAAATGACCCGAGTTCTAGCAGTGCAGCAGAAGGTTCCATACCTCTGCTGGGACAGTGAGTTTTTTAATATAATCCTCTGAATTTCCTTGTTCATTCAGGTTTACAAAGATGCCTATAAATCCTCCCGTAATCTGAAGGTGGGGCAAGCATACTCTTTCTCAAATTACAAGCTACAGACACTCTAACTTCCCCCAGAAACCCCTTTCATTTCTTCTGCAGAGAGAATTTCTGCATTTTAATGCATTTAAGCCTATTCTCCTGTATAAGTCTCAAGAGCATCTGTACATGCTTATTCTGCATCAACAGTTATTCAGAATTAACAGGATTGTCTCCAGTCACTGAGTGATGGTGCTGTCGAGTCAAACAGCACTGATAGAACACTTAAATCACTTTATTAGCATGGCATTAAAAAAAAAAAAAATAAACCCAACCCTTGCCAACACTGTTTAGAGCAGCATGCAACCATCATAGACTTCAAATTTCCCTCTAGCTCAACTCCATTTCCCAGGTGAAAAATAGAAGTAATCAGCTGGTTTGTGTGTGTCCCCCTACCCACTCCCCAAGTCAGGAAGTAAAAGGCATTTACACACAAGGCTTGCATATTGTCAAACAGTTTTTTAGGATTTAGATTTAATTGACTAGTAAGAGCATTTCCTTCAAGATTTTCTAGTTTTTCTGCTTCTTGATAAAAATTTTTGTTTTCCTTTTCTGAACTTTAAGAGAAGGTGTGCCAAAGTACCTTTTCCTATGGGAACAACTGTTCTTCCCATTCAGAGGTCTGAAGAGAAAGAAATATTACAAATTCTCTTTATGCTAAATGTAAAAAACATCTTGGGAACTTTTGCAGATTTGGGTTATCTCAGATTGTGTTGTGTATCAGAAACTAAAAGTGCTGCATTTCGAAAGTACTTTGCAAGCAAATGGAGAATAAAGGACAAAATCATTGTGTGTGATTAGGGACGATTTGTGGATGTACAAAGTTTTTAAAAAAAGAGATGGTGGTGAATGAGATGGAGGTGATGTTGGTGTCCTGTTGAGTTCATGTGGCTGGGGCTAGCAGCTATGATGGATGACTGGGTTCTCTTGCAGGTTCAAATATTCTGCTTTCAGTGGAACCAGAAGTAACCAGGGAACTTTAGAAATCTTCTCCCTTTCTTTATTTTTTTTCTCTCTCCTTAGAAGCACGCCTGTGCTCTAAAAGACTACTTTATTGCAGTAGTCTAAATATTAGATATGTGACCTGTAGTGATCACACTTACGATGACTGACGAAACAGAAAGAACATCCTGTATGTCAAAATTTTCATCTTGGTCCTATTTAGTCTAATCAGTTTTGTGTTTGTTTACAGGGAATGATAATTACATTTTCACTCTAGGCAGAGTAAAAAAGTACACTGCTATCTCAAATCATTATTATATATTAAAAAAGAAGCTATAGAAAAACATTGTGTGGGTGGGAGTGGAGGAGGGTGCTAATGGCAGGTGTTCTTTGTATTTTTCTAAATAGTAGAGGTGTTACTCTGCTGAGTCATTCTGCTATATATCTCAAAATGGCTGATTTAAAAACTATTTCATTTGACATTTATCGATGGTCAGAAAACCTATGAAGCTATCATATTGCTTCCTCCTTTTAATTTTACTTTTAAAGGCAATTCTGTCTGTCTGTTATGTTAGAATGTGGGGTTTTTTTCCTTTCTTTTGATAGGTTATATAGGAATGGTATTTTCATTATACTTTTGGAAGGGAACTTTGAGAAACAATTTAATTGTCTTCATTGACAGATGAATTATATTTTTAAGGGAAAAAAAGAATGGACTGGATGACATCTTAAACTTATTTAAATATAATTCTTTTTATGCTGTTATAAAGAAGAAAACGTCGTCTTGAGTAAAACAGAATAGACTGAAAACATCTTAAACTTATTTAAATATGATATTCTTTACTGTGTCTTATGGAAAGAGTTTCTCTTTTCAATTCTGAGCCAAATTCCACTGTATTGCAGTCATACAGTTTATATTATTTTTAATATTAGTGTATTGAATGCAAACTATACCATTCTATAATATATCTTGCATTTAAAAATAAGATACACTACCTACCTCATAATTATGGCAAGGGCAATTAATAGCATTTAAAATTTAATAATTACTCTTCATCCAGTCAGACTTGTTAAAACATACATATGTTTGATTCATATGCAAAATCAAAGTTAATTTAACTATTTTCTTTCCATTACACATTCATTCACCAATTTCTTGAAATTTATTTTCAGTGTGTTCTTATCCTTAATCATGTATTTTGCTGAGTTTTTTTCCTGGACAGTTTTCACTTTAGTGTGTTACTGTCCAGAGGAGCATGCATATNGTTTCCTGGACAGTTTTCACTTCAGTGTGTTTGAAATAAATCGGTGGTACTGTCCAGAGGAGCATGCATATATGGTGATTTTTGGATTGTGGAGTAATCCTAATAAGGAGTACTACTTTCTAAATGACTGAAAAGAAGATCACTTACTGTACTGTCTTTCCACAGGATACTTTTATCACATGTCTAAGGGTATTCAAATTCATTCATGTGTGAACTATCATTCTGATGGTGAAATTTATAATTTCAAAGTTCAACAGGGATAGATACCTGCTTGACTACCTTTCATGCAACTATGTCCAATTTCTTCATCATACCAAAATTCTCCCTTTTTCCCTCTGCCGTTCAATACACTTGATGCTGCAGAAAAATTTGTCCCTAAAGCTCTGAGGTAGCCAGCTGGGGAGATGCCTCAGCCACCAGCATTTCAGCATCAAAGTACAGACCAGACAAGTTCAGCTAAATTCTCCTGGTCAGGCTGCACACAGTCTCAGACATGTTATTTCTCACTTACTCTGCTGGGATATGCTAATTTGGCAAGGGTCAGTGCACCGTTACCCAAATACTGCATTAAGGATCATCATAAGTGAATTGATCTACATCTTTCCTAATCTGGTCAGCATCAACTCTGCCCATTTTTTAGGTGTATCAGTGAAGTGAGCCTAGCTACCACTGGTGTCACTGCTTTAACCCATGAAATGTGGCAAAAGGGTAGCAGCTGCTGTGCCCTTCTCAAATCTGTCTGGGACTTGAAAGGAAGATTCAAGTTCACCGTTCTTTTCTGCTGTTGGATTTTGCCCATGCTTTTAAAATTAGGGCCTCTGGTGGTAAGGAGAGGGCCGAGGTACCTTTTGGTGATCGCTTGCATTCTGGCACTTTTGGTTGACCCTCTCAATTTTGTACCAACATTTTCAACATTCTGTAAAGAAGTTGAACTTAGTTGTGAGGGCTAAACTGAGTGATCAAGCCACAGAGCTGTACTCCTTGCCTCCCTCGTTCAATGGTCATACTGAACATCATACAGAAGGTGCAAGACTCTCCTCCAGTTTTTATTTTAAAATTAATAACATTTCCAGGCACTCAGATCCAAAGAAGAGGTGAAAATATTGAAGGGTACGAAAGAATTTCCTTCACTCCTACATTTTTGAGAGACAGGCCTAAGCCTCCTATTAAGCATCTTAGGTGGGTCGTTCCTCCATTTGCCTGTATTTATGAACTGGGGTTTTTGGTAATTTTAAAATTCTGTGTGTTCTTTATGGAGCTTGCACATCTCAGGCAGAGAATCTGAAGGTGTATTTGCCTTCAGGTGTTCGCCTGCAAAGGTTAGACCTTGACTACCTGAAAAGTCAAAATAAGCTTTACAAGTTTTTTTTGCTTGTTTATGCCCAGACCTTACAATTTTTTAAGTTCTCTCAAACATCAGAGAAGTGTTTAGTCCCATGACTGTATGTATTTTTAGAGCTCACTTTTTATCACTGAAGTATCATGATCTTGGCAGTACTATGCTTCTAACTTCTAACTTGATTAACAAAATTCCCCAAGTGAGCCGTAGTTCAAACCCAGATCTCTGACTTAAGTCTTCTTCAAGAATGCTGTTCCACACCTATTTGCCAGCTGTTTCTTTCTGACCTTCCTGTTGAAGCCTTTATCCACCCTCGAGAAAGCTTGCAGGTCCCTGGACATACATTATCTCCCACGTTCCAGGCTTTGTTCCCTCCTGTAACCATCCTGGTTCCCCACCCAGCAATGTTATGAACTCCTGGGCTTCAGGGCACATTCTATTTCCATGTATCACTGATTTGAATTCTGGGTACATAGTTTACTCTTATTATTCAATGTTATTCTGTGATAGTTTTCGTTGTTATTATTTTCTTTAAAGTAAGAATCGTGATGATTATTATTAATCCTGATAAAGGAAAAAAAAATCATTCATATATTCTGGACCTTGCTTATGATAACGTGTGCTGAATGAGTCCTGGAAGAAAATAACTATGTAGAGAGAAAAAGGAAGATGATGAAATTCTATATCCTTTTCTATAATTAGGCTTTCATGGTGGAATTAATGGAACAGATTACTGAACTTTAGCCTGATTTTTCAGATGACTTTCAAACCTTTTGTTTTTCACCAACAAAAGCAGACATAAATGAACATTTCCTTCAATCATAGGCTAACGATAAACAACTCAAGGCCATCTTCAAAACCTCCACACTGTTAACGAAGCTTTTCCCTCAGAGAAGGGAATATGACCAGCATGTCTTGAACTGTAGTGTTTTATAACTGCACATATAACTGTGAGAGCAGTGTATAGGAGAGTGATATTGCTGTGGCCCTGGACATTTCAGGAATTGCTTTTCATGGCTAGGTGGGAAGTCCAAAGGTTAATAGTGAGTTACGATTCTTTCTGAAATCTTAAGTGGTGAAAAATACCTATATTCAATCTGAGTATGTTAGGGACAAGAAAAATCACCATAAGTAGCTATTTGTCATAAAAAAAATACTCACAAAAATTGATTAGAAATAGAAGTGAGGGGATATGACCTGGGAATATCCTGATAATCAGTTCAGGCAGGAATTGAATGTTTTAGATTAGGTAACTCTGTTGAATTCTCTTGCACCAGAGTGTCTGTTAAGCAGATGAAGAAAAATTGCTGGAACTCATTTTACTAGAAGAATTTTTTTACATTTTTTCCACTTTAATTGGTTACCTCAGTACACAATAACAAGATATTGAGAATATTGTTCAGAAGCTGCAGCTTCTGTGTTACCTCATTGAGCTGTCTCATTAAGGAGAGGATAGGAGTACAGACAGGAGTCAGCTTGGGATTTCACCCATTGGAACATACTATTTTTCACAAGAGAGAAATGGAATTTTCCCTAGTTTGCTGGTCCTTCTGGTTACTCTCCTACACTCTACATCTGTCATCTGCTTACAGTTTTGTGAGGGTTTATGTGCATCTAGCTGAATCTTAAAGAATTGCAGATGTATGTGTATTTTTGAGAAAGGCATGCCTATCATTCCTCTTTGAGTTAAATGGTCTTTCAAATACCCTTCAAATACATATTTTTCTTCATGGAAAGGCTTTCTGCTGCATGAGAGTATTTCTTCACTCAAGCTAGGTCATAGTTATAGTATTGATAGTTCTTAGTTAAATAGTGTTTGAAATTTTAAGAAAAGTTCTGTATATATGATGTGTTGTGAAAGAAAATAGATCACCTTGATATACTTTGTGTTTCATACACATTCAGTTCCCTGAATGCATGCTGTTGTGGGCTACACACAATTCTACTGTCTTGACTTTCTAATAGAGAGAATTCTTAGATAGATTCATAATTCTGCTTTCATGGTTTGTGTTTGTATCATCCTGCATTCTGTTTTGTTTTGTTTTCTGAGCTTCTGACATGGCTGATTCTTAAACCATCACCATCAAAAAGATGCATGGGGGAGGACAAAATGAAATGTGGGGATGAAGCAGTCATGAGAAAGGAAAGCTAAAACCTGAATATATCACCTGCTTAGAATTAACCCCATTTTAACATCTTACAGAGACTTATGTGAAATCTGATGGCAGCATTATTTTTTCCTTTTTAGAGTTGAATGCAGTCTCTAATCCTTTTATGGTTTTAGCTTTGTCAGCAAAAATATACCAGTATCTGTAGGTATCAAGCTCTGAATTCAGGGCTTATTGAAATGTTAGATTTTTATTATTTTATTCAGATTCATAAAGTACAAGTGAAATAAAATTGAAAGAGGCTAACCCTCAGTTAGCCCTTCAGTCACTGAGGCAGGTTTAAGGAAGCTAAGAATTTGGCAGCAAATATATTGTGGTTTAGTGTAGCTTCTCAAGTATTCAGCAGGTAGCTGGTATTTTACATTGTATTCACGTGTTGTCTTTGTCCTCTACAACTTTTCAAAGTCTCTAAAATCTAACTATGAGTAAGAAAGAAAAAGTAAAAAATAAACCCAAACAAAACAAGGAAGATGTACTGTTTCTGTGATCTTGTTTTCTTCTCAACCAAAACCTCTTTGTCTCAGATCAGCCACCTTATTTCTCTGGAATTTTATAGTATTTGCAGTTCTAAGCATCAGCAGCAAAGGAATGAATGTGTGTGCCTTATCCAAGGATATTCTCATATATACTGGTAGCTGATTGCTTTATTTTTTGATGTTTCCACTACTAGTGGTACGGTCATTCTGCTCTCTATTTCCACCACTTTCATTCTCCAGATAAAATGCACAGAAGTTTAGTCATTTAGTGCACAGAAGGAAACTGAGTGAGCAGAATTCCTCTCTGCATTATAGCGTAAATCACTTCTGATGTAGATGATGCATATTTTGATGTTGTATCAGAGCTAAAATTTGATAATTACCACTCAAATTAAGCTTTGTATGTTGTATTATTTTGTAAGTTTTTCTACTGTTTTGCATTTTATTAAGAAGATAAATACATCCAAAATGGGTAAAAACTTAATATCATATAAAGTTATTTAAATTACATTTTGTCTCCAGAAATGAATGACCNTTAAGTTTTTCTACTGTGTTGCATTTTATTAAGAAGACAAATACATCCAAAATGAGTAAAAAAAATTAATATCATATAGAGGAAAGTTATTTAAATTACATTTTGTCTCCAGAAGTGAATGACCTGTTAGAGAAAGCATGAGATACTCTTCTGCAAAACTGAAAAATTGAAGATTTCCATAAATTCTGCTCTTTACAGCAGTCTTTATAATGTGGAAAATTCTATTGCACTTCAGCTTAATTCTGAAATGCATTCCTATCATTCCTGTTTGAGTTAAATGGTCTGACTTGTATCAGGGAATTGTAGAAATGTTTAGGTTGGAAGGGACTCCAGAGGTCCCCTTGTTCCAACCCCTCTGCCATGGGCAGGGATACCTCGCACTAGATTGGATTACTCAGAGCCCCATCCAACACTGCCAGGGATGCAGCATCCACTATTTCTTGAGGAAACCCTTAAATGAAAACCTGTTCCAATGTCTTGCCACTCCCATAGTAAAGAATTTCTTCCTTATATCGAATCTGAACCTCCTCTCCTTCAGTTTAAAGCCGTTACCCCTTGTCCAATCTCTGTGTGTCCTTGTAAAAGCTTTGTGGCCCCTCCAGCTTTCTTGTAGGCTCCTTTTTAGGTACTGGAAGTCTTCCAAGAGCCTTCTCTTCTCCAGGCAGAACAATCCCCAGTTCAGCCTGTCCATGACTTTTGATATCAGTTTGTTGAGCTGCTGAGTATAAGCTGTTAAATTTGAGTTTGCTTCCCAGCAAGTCAACAGAATGCTGTTTCAACTGACAGAAAAATCATGACTCAATGGGAGAAAAATTAATTAAGTTAGTAGTAAACCAAATATATTTCTAGCTAGCCTTGTGTCTATCCTTTTATGTATTTTTCAATCATTCCAGAATGTGCTGTTGTGTCAGACAGATTTTATAGCAGATCTAATCACAATTTTTGGGTTTTCAGCAATTTCTAAGTATCAGTAAAACAAAAGCACCAGCAGATCTTTGCACAAAAATATAGACAGAATTTCTGCAACAAAGATGACCCCTGATTTTTTTTTTTTCTTTCAGCAAAGCCTGGTAGCACACTGGGTGAGAATGTGTGCTGTATGTGATGTGAGCACATCACAGAAGTGGCAGCTGGAAGTAGGGCAGCTGTAAGTCTTTGATAGCGCTGACTCTGGTCTGCTCTGGGACCTGCACTGACAAGCCTGGCATGATTTAGAAAGTCTTGAAAGCCAGGTTCTTTCTGCCCTAGAGTAGCCTATCTCTGTCTCCTTATGGATGGGATCATGACCCAGCATACCTGTGGTGTGAGCAGATTGTCTCAGTGTGTACATGGTGGCGGCCCAGCACTACCCCGCATAATTCTCGGAAAAATAGTCTAGGATGCATCTGTCCCTGGGAGATTATTGCTGGTTTGTGCTTTATCTTAGTTATACTCAGGATGTAGAGTGGGCAAGAATCTGATCCTTTTTTTAGCATTGTAAATTTTATGTTTGCACATTGCAAAGTATACACGTGCTAAAGAGAAAAGCACAGAGTCATTCTGATGGATTTTTAATATGGTATTCATTTGGCATTCTTAAATTGTTTTGACTTATCTAAATTAATGGTGTTAAGCTTTAATATCAAATTATACTGGAGATGCATTTGCAGGCTATTGTCTTATAATTTAATAATGGTTAACTGATTAAATTCTGTCCTTAATCCACTTTCTGTCATTCACTAAAATTGTGAGAGAGGAAAAAACCAGAATTTTGAAAAACTAAGTAAGTAGAAAGTGCTATGGATGTGTTGTTGTTTTAGTACTAATGGGGTAGTGCATGACACCAAAGCAGCTCATGGTGATTTTAAAGTGTGTTGGAAAAGATGATTGAAAGACATTCACACAAAACCATCAATTGCTATGGGCAACCAACTGTGCAAATCAGTGATTTTCTGCATAAATTCTGGCATTGTCAGTCCTTCTTGTTCAAAAGCATGACCACAAAAACTGAAGTAATGGAACAGCAAAGGCCTACTGAATTAATATTTGGGGGACCTGTAGTAAAGAAATGACTGGCCGATATTTGCTAACTTCATCTTTCCTTTAGCAGAACTCCAAGCAGCCAGCCTGTGTCACTCACCACGAGCTCCAAGGCAGATTGTCCATTTCCTCTTTATTCCATTATATTTTTTAAACATGAAAAAATTTACTTGAAGCAGATCCTAATCTCTTATCAATAGATGAAATAATTGGCTTTGATTTCAGCTTCTAGAAATAAGTATAATGTTATGATTTTCCTGTCAGCAAACACATTTTTAAAGGGGGAAGTATTCTAAAACTAGGCGAGAGAGAAGATGAAATCAAGAGGAAATGCATTCCTCCCAGGAGATAGACTAGTTTTTTCTTCTTTCTTTTTTTTCCTAAGCAGTCATTAAAATCTGTTTCTGAAATCTTAACTTTATCAACTGCAGATAGGAGGGTAGAAATATGTGTGGAGAAATTCTTGTTTGAATTAGTTCCATTTTCCCATAACTCCAGTTGGGATGCATGATAAAATTATCAATGAAATGTCCTAATTTGATCCTTAACCAAAGGGATGTTGTCCTATGAATCATCTGTGTTTGTGGGAGGCAACACTGAAGCTAACAGAGCAGGAATGGAACCCAGATGTTTTCTGAGAAGCTGGTTGCACTGCAGGCTGTGTGTATTACCTAACGTAGGCGACCATATGGAAGAAAAGGTTGGAAACATCCCATTACAAGTCATATATCATTGAGCTGACAGCAAGGATTTCAGCTTATTTTTATTTAAATCATGAAAGCAGCTGCTCAGCTGTCCAGCTGTATTAAATTTAACCCTTTTTCTGTCAAATGAATTTTGCTTTATGAAATGGCAGCCAAACAGTTTGGTGCTCTTGCAGAAATACCCAGGTTAGAGGTGTTGTGATAACTCTTGTGCTCTCCAGCAGAACAGCACTAATGATGGCAGAGTCTGCCACTGGGTGACAGTGTAGCCACTCCATACACCTCGACATCAAGAAATACCAGCAAGCCTTTTCCCCTGCAAAGGAAAGGCATATACACTATATAAAGGGAGTACCTGGAGATTTTTTCTCCCTTTTGTTGCACACCTTTAGAATGAGTAGTTGCAAATATTCTTTTTTTTCATACTTGTTCCCTTCCTTTTTTTGAGTTTTCTTTTCTATTATTATTCTTTTTTTTTTCTTCCCTTAATTTTGCTTTTTTTCTTCTTCTTTGTTTGTATATGGTGTTCATCAAACTCCATGTCCTGTAGCCTCTCTTCTTAACTCTCTGCTTTTCCTTTTCCTGGCCTCTACTCTTTTTCTTTTCTGCTCTCCCCCACATTGTTTTCTTTTATTCACTAGTACATAAGTTGCTCTGAGGCATTGTCTCTTCACTACTTCCCTGTCCCATTATATACACTGCATATTCTTTACTGTGGTTTTTTTTTAAGAAATTCCTTTTTCCATAGATTTGGCATTTATTTAAAAGAAACACTTAATTTAAAGAAAGGTTGTTCCCATCAGTAGGAAGCAATCTTTGGCTTCCAAATCAATCCTTCATGACATGTTTCAAGCAGCTTATTGATTTGTTATTTTTTAGCACGCTTTTGCTAAGGAAAGAGACTTTAACTGAAGCCTAACAGTTAACGTTAAGTAACAGCCATACAGTAAGTACAGACTTTAATTTCCTGTGTAGAAATCTGTAGAAGAAATAAATATAAGCAGTATCCAGCATAATACCAAACCAGATTAGTAGTTTTGGCATGCTAAAGTAAGGTCTTACTGTTTTGGAGACTATATGCTTTATTGTGTGCTGTGGCTACCCTGCCCACCTCCATGTCAGAGTCCTCTGTTTTTCTGTCAGAGCATGGAGGTTTTCTTATTTTTCATCCTTCATATTTTATATTCTAGTCATAGGCCTTTAAAGTCCACAGAATATTTTATAAGGATTTCGTTCACATCCATCAGTGTGAGGATTTGGGATAATGAAATGGTATGCTTACATTAGCATTTCTATTTGATACAAATATTTACATCCAGATTAATTCTCTCTTCCTTAAACACAGTGGAAACACAAGGAGCTTAGCAGCAATATCTTCCAAGCAGTGCTTTCACTCAGTTACTGCAAGAGATCTCCAATCCGGGCCCTAAGATGCAATTCAGCAATAGCATCCATCCCTAGTTAGCTTTAGAGATGAGGTAAGATCAGGAACTGAGGTCTTCCACTCTGAATAAGAGCAGCAGAAGGTTCTTCATGCCCAGGTGCTGTGAAAGGTAGCCAAAACACTGCCCTCTTGAAAAAGTAACTTCTGTAATAACACTCTGTCAGTTATTCCATGTGATTTCTCTAGTTCCTGAAAGTTCAACTTCATTTCTATTAAAATTACTTTTATTTTAACTCTCTTTTTCTGTTTCCACTTCCATTTCTGTCTCCTTAGGCTATTCTTTTGAGACACACATCTGTACCTAGAATATTATTTTCATACCCGTAATAGATGGTGTTTTCTGCCAAAACCTACTGTTCTGACTTTTCAAGATTTTCCTCCTTGTTTTGTCTAGTTCGCACTCACCCGTTGTGTATCGTGTAAGGTTTGAATCTCTCTATTTCATTACAATTCCTTGCATTTGAAGTAATAATCCAGCCATTAGCTGTGGTTCTCTTCCGGACTCGTGCTGATCCCACTTTGGCAGAAACAGCCTTTCTTTCCTGGTGCAGCGGTGTCATCTCTGCTCCTTTCATGAATACATCATGACTGACATCTGTAGAAAGACTCTAATCTGCTCTGACTAGCGTGTATCTGCTTGACCAGCTAGACTCGCAACCAAAATTAGCCTGGAATATTATGTTTGTTCAGGGAATGTATGGAAAAGGTTTAATTGCTTTTTTTCTGAAAAATTTTGCTTCTTGCAAATATGTCATTTTGGAGAAAACAGTTTCTTCTTGCTATCAAATGTTATTCTCACTTTCTACAAAGTTACTGTTTGCATTATTTTAAAACTAGTTTTATATTTCTGGTTGTTATAAAGGACTTGTCTTTATAGTCATTCAGAGTAGAATAATCTTATTTTCCTTCCCAAATGGGATGACTTATGTGTACAATTTGCTCTCTATTTATTCAGTAGGGTTTTCTTTGTTTGTCCTTTTTTTTAAATGGTCCAAGTTTTAGACTGACTATTTTTCTAATGATTTGCGACAATTTTAGGTAGTGCAATTGAACTGGAGAATTTCAATTCTTCATTTGGCTTTTGGCTTTAAAGGAGCTGTAGTTTCATTTCCTCAGCTTCTCATATGTGGTTTCTAACTGAGCCGGTGACAGACCTTCACGATTAAGACAACTAATTTAATCATTAGTATGTGTGCTAATGTAGTGTGGAGGGAAGGGGAAGTTAGGGAAGTCCATCTCCTATTTGCATTACTTACCAAACACCTGGTGAGGCTTCCAGACGTTTTCCAGGCAATCTCGGCACTTTCTAGGGCTCCTAGTGGGGGCAGTGGGAAGCCAAGGCAGGGTCTGCTCCTACACCACGAGAGGCTGCTTTGAGTCCTGGAGTCTATCACCCAGTCTCATCCGAGGAATTCAACGTGACTTTGCTGAGAGGCCCTCCAGGTGGCAATGCAGACAAGCTAACAGGTCAGAGGGACAGCTTGGAAACGCTGAACTGAGAAGATCAAAAGTTTAGATTACTAAAGGGGTCATTTTATTTGTGCTTAATGTAAATTATTCATCATTTGGACAGGACTGATAAGTTCACCTAAATAAAAACTGGGCACAAAACAAAAGGGATAAATTTGGTCTATGTAATTCCGTTAACATAGTTACTGAGATTAGAAGATTCAGATAAATGTTAAAAAACATAACACACGACATTTAAAAACACTGCAATTAGTCACTTTGATTTTTCCTATTGGTGTTTCGTTCTCTGGAGTCATGCATATTGGTAGCCACTTATTCCTTGAGGAATGAATACAAAATATTACTTTTTGTTATTTCATGTTATTTATACCAATTTTACAAGGTTAAAAATATATTTATAGTTATAACATGGAGATAGAACTTCTAGGTGATTTAAAAGTATTAACCACCAGGAAATGAAAGACAGCTAGTGTGTTTAAAACTTGAGATTTTCAGACAACAAATTTCAGTGTGTATATATATTGCAAATTATTTCTTTATCAAAAGGGTCTAACTGGTGACATTTTGTGTCCAAATTCATAATCTTTAATTTGTGAGAAAGTCAAAACCTTAGTAAGAAAACAAAAAGTCAACCCTAAGTTTCATGAAAGCTTTGAATAATATTTTTCTCTATACTTGTTAAGAGATGTTGCAACAGCAAACAAAAATGAAAACAAGCTCTCAGTGCCCACCTACAGGAATTGATTACTTAAAGTACTGTGATTTTTGTGATTATGTGCTAAAGTGATTGACTTTTGCAGCATGTCTCTATGTCCATTCCTTAGCATACCAACCTGGTAAGATTGCTTTGTCACAGGAAAAAACTTTAAAGGGGCTTCATCATCTCCAGGAGACTTATTTGCCAGGTGCACAGATTGGAGGCTTGTAAACTTTTTTCAGGAAGGAGGCATCTTCAGGAGTTTTGTGAATGCATATCTGTTCTTAAAGAGTATTTTTTTCTACCTGGTCTGCTGTCTGAACTGCACTACTGAGGTCTTGCATGAAAAGAACAAGTACCTGAGTGGTCAGCTTGAATTGGCCACTCCGGATGGTTAATACTGATAAACTTCCACATCATTTTTCTGATTTGGATATACATTGGGTTTTTTTCCATTTTTTTTTAAGTTACAAAATCTAGGATTTATAGCTGACATTTACTACATGCATTTAATTTCTCTTGATATATTATACTTGTTTTGTCAATTCATTTGTTTGTATTTCACTTTTATTTGTAGTTTCATGCCACATTGTTATCTATATATGCAGAAAATCTTTAAAGGAAGTGTTATTGACATATACTCTTTGTTTTCTTTTTTTCTGCATTTGTTAATGTGAGTGCTGCTTCAGCTAAACTTTCCATGAACAAATATACACAATAAATCTTTTGAGACAGATTACCAGGCCACACAATTATTTACAGAAACCACACAAATGCTCCAAGGGATAATGAATTTATACAAATTGAAAAAAAAAAAAGAAAAAAAGTCAACCATAATGCTGTGTAATTTAGAATGTATTCCTTCCAGAAAATTCCAAGGCACACTCGAGGCTATGTTAGTCACTTCAGAAACTCTGATGTGGAAAATATATTTCTATTTAGCAGTATGTTACTAGATTATAGCTAGAACATAAAGAGAGAAGTTGGTTTATACACCCATGGTGGAATGCCAGGCCGGGCATTAGTTTATGAGTACCAGCAGAGGCTTAGTGACAAGATAAAGTGATTGAAGAGGGAAGAGCTAAAAGCAGCAGGGGGTTATTGCTTATTTTAAGGCTGTTGATGGTGCAATTTTTGGTGCAAGAGCAAGATGTCAAGTGTAACAATGGAAAAAAAAAAGAGAGAGAGAACTATGAAGGGAGTCATAGCCATCAGTGTTTGAGGAGCGTTTTCCTTAGGAGAGCAGCAAAAATGGAGTTATGAGAGTTCTACTACTGTACTGGGGCAGAGACAAGTGGGCTTTGTGTGTTTATTTGTCATATGTCCCAAGAGCCTATATTTTAACTTCTGTAAACTTAACAGATGTTTTATACCAACGTGCAGGTGTTGCTGACCTGTTTGTTTTTTGTTATCTCTTTAACATCAAGAAGATATTGGTGACTCAATATGAGTAAATAAGCTTCCTTGTGCTGCTCTTCATCTATGAGACAAGAGTTGATTCTTTCTGCATGGTGCTTCTTCCACCGTATGTTTGCCCTTGCGATGGCAGAGTGCAGGTTCTTCTCTTTCATCTGTACGGCAATCTAACGTTCCTTGAATTCAGAGCTATGTTTGACTGAGCACTGGTAGAGTGGTTTGCCTGCTTGTTATTTCTTGAGAAATAGGAATTTTGTCTCAGTCCATAAAATCATAGAATCAGATAGGTTGGAAAAAGTATCCAGGGTCATGTAGGCCAGTTTTAATGCAGCACTGCTAAGTCCAGCACTAAACCCCATCTTGCAAGCATCGCATCCACATATCTTTTAAATACCTCCATTGATGGTGACTCCACAGTTTTCCTGGCCAGGCTGTTCCAGTGCTTGACACCCCTTTGGTGAAGACATTTTTCCTAATATCCAATCTAAATCTGCTCTGGCACAACTTGAGGCCATTTGCTCTTGTCTTACTGCTCCTTTATTGGGAGAAGAGATTGGTCCTGTATCAGTAAATCCTCCTTTCAGCTGTAGAGAGCAATAAGGTCCCTTTGAGCCTCTCCTTCCTCCAGACCAAAACAATGCTAACTCCCTCAGCTGCTGCTCTTAGGACTTGTGCTCCAGACCCTTCACCAGCTCTCTTGTCCTTCTCTGGACTTGCTTCAGTACCTCCATATCTTTCACGTAGAGAGGAGCCCAAAACTGAGCCCAGAATTCAAGACATGCCCTCACCAGTGCCGAGTACGGAGGGACAGTCACTGCCCTGGTCCTGCTGAACACATTGTTGCTGACACATACCAGGATGCCCTTGGCCTTCTTGTCATTGGCTACCTGGACACACTGACAGCTCATGTTCAGCCAGCTGCTGAGCAGTGCTCCCAGGTCCTTCTCCACTGGACAGCTTTCCAGGCACTCTGCCCTCAGCCTGCAGCGCTTCCTGGAGTTGCTGTGACTCAGGTGCAGGATCTGGCACTTTACTTTTTTGAAGCAAAATGACCTCATACCATCAGTCTCATCCCATCAATCAAGCATGTCCATATACTTTTGCAGAGCCTTCCTGCCTTCAAACAGATCAAATATTGCCTTTGATCTTGGTGTCATCTGTAAAGTGCCACAGGGTACACTTGGTCCCCTCACCCAGACAAAGATGAAGATACGGAACGAAATTGACCCTAAGACTGAGCCCCGAGGAACAGCACTTGTGACGGTCTACCAGCTGGATACAACTCCATACTCCACCTTTTTTTTTTTGTGACCGGTCATTCAGACATGTGTTTTTACCAAGACAAGAGTGTGTCTATCTAAGCCATGAACAGCCAATTTTTCCAAGATAATTCAATATTTATGGCAAGGAACGTTCCCAGTCAACCAAGCTGTAAATTTCCATCTGATTATATCAGCTGGAGAATCAGCATGGTTGACTGCTGTTAAACCTGTGTGTGGTTTTGCCAGTTTGCCGGTATATAAAAGGTATTGTGTTAGACTTGAGAGACCAGAGGAGCTCAACTGAACTTAAGAGAGGAGAGGCTGTTCTTGGAGACTTCTGCCTTCCCAAAATCTTCAAGTCATTACAGGTAAATGTCTGGAATACAATAGGATGTCTTCATACACTGTTAGATACGTATTTAACAAAGTTTTACAGTATCATGCAGGACCATCAAGGTTTTGTAATAAGACATGATCTGCAGTAAAAGCAGAATCCATACAGAAGTACCAATTAATTTTTATTAATAAATCTATTGCCTAAGATTTTTGTATAGCAGAAGGGATGAAATGTATTGAATGGAATTATTTTTTGTAAATATAAACATAACTTACATAAACATAGCAAAGCTTTTTATGGAGATAAATCATTTTCAACTGTTTTTTGGGGTTTTTTTATGCTAAAACATCCAAGAAAGCATAGTCAAATCCAGAGTTAGATCTTTTAGGTTGCTAAGTTCTTCCTCTCCTCATCTCAGTAACAGGCTTCAGTGTATCAATCCCACAAGTCGCAGTACATTTTGACAGAATAATGATAGATACATGTCTTTACCATTATTTCCTAATTCCAGATATATGTGTCATACTACAAATTTTATTTCATTTTTTAATGAACCACACATTCTGCGCAATTCCCTAGTTAAGGTTTTACACCATCAAAATGGAACTCTTATTTGATTTGGTTTTTAAATTATGTTCCAGTACAGAGAGAATATGGGGTTATGGAGATAACATCATTGCTATAGGTCTAATTGGTTTTGCATATGTCTTTTTACTCTAAAATTGGTCAGCTATATTAAAGATGTATTAATAAATGCTACTTCTTTCTATCTCACATTTTCCAAAAAATTATATTTCAGTACTGAGTATAAATTCACATAGGAATAAACAGACTTGGAATTCAGAAAACTGACAAACCACTGGGCAAAATTACAAAACTATGAAGAATAAATGTTTCACTTTTCAATTATTGCATGTTCTTGTTATGAATGTGTGTGGGAGAACAACTAAACAAGAAGTCCATTCAAGGCCTGTTTTGGAAACCAAGTACCATCAGAAGTGGCCTTTACCATTGTTGCAGCCTTTTGGAAGATACTAGCTCCAGCTCACCCTGTGTAGATGAGGAGAACGTCTAGGAGTCACTCCTCATGCTCCATTTGCTCAGTATTTTAGCATGAGCACAGTAAAGCAAATTGATCCAGTTCCTCTTCTGTGGATTAGAATCAGCCCTGTGAGAGTCCCACAGAAAGCTGCTACTTACAGATAGAAAAACCTGTGTATATAAATCAGATAATTGTGCGAGTTTACTTAATGAAAAACTCGTGGTTGATTATTCAAAATACATTGTCTGTGTTCAGACTTCTTTGGTTCTTCTTCACTTTTGCCTCTGTTCCTAAATGCATTTACATAAAAGAGTAGACTACAATAAGCTGCTTTGAATTTATGGGTAGCTCATTCATTTCTTTTTGTCTGCTTAGCGAATGGTGGAGGTGCTTTTAAGTAACTTTTTTAACCAGTTAGCTTCTCCTTTATTCAAAAATAAAGGAGCTGTCCTCTGATGGTGTCATTATGATATCAGTAGTAAATTCCTTAGATAGACTAATCTTGTGGTATCTGACAGTATTTTCTTTAACAACCATAAGACTCAATGCCATATTCCAAGTTCTATATAATAGCCTCTCCTCAGATTCTATTATCTGTCATCACTACAGATGTACCTGTAAGATTATCTTGTTGCTGAGCTCTTTTACTCATTTGGACATAATTTTTTAATCATGCAATATTTGTTCTCATTGCTGAAAAAAAGCAGTGGATTTCTTTCAGGTTTTCATGGTGTTTTAATGTGTGTCCTCATATATATTTCTGTAAGATTATTTTGTGAGTAAGGGCTGTAAGTTTAATTCTTATATCACGTGTAAGTATTTTTGAACTTTTCAGAACTGTGTCTACACTTCTATAATTCTGTTTCCTTTCATTCTCTTGCTTTAATTATTATAATGATATATCCAATATATTCCATATTTCTGTATGATTCAGTACTTAAGTATGCAGGCTTATGCAAAATAGAAAAAAGCAGTATGTTTTTATGGTACTGCTGAATGAATGATATGGCTGATATGTAATTGCAAAAAGCTTCTACTATGAGAGAGCTTGAAGGATGTAAAAAGAGGGGATAATTTCAACAAATATGAAAGGATTCATTATGAATGACTTTAAGTGTACAAAAATATTAAAATACCTGGCATAGCAAAATATTTCAAATAATTAAACTAAAACTGGAGATTATTGTACTATTACCTGATTAATTAGTCATCAGAAAAACCTCTCTGATTCTTAATGTACAATTGAAAATGGTTTCCTTCTTACATTTAAATAGGTGTTTAGGGGTTGATTCTCATTGTCACAGAGGGATGCTTTATCTTGGGCACAAACCTCACATTTTTAAAGACCTCTGTCAATTAGTTTGGAGAAAAAGGGGAGTATTACTTCTTAGCTTCTAGAGTATTAGTTTCCTTTTTCAATATATTGGGACAAGAAAGCAGAAAGGTCAGGGACTGATGATTATAAAAGTGCAGCACGTGAGTTATGAAGGAGTGAGACATGGTAGAATCAAACTCCAGTGTACAGTACAGACAGCAAAATTCCCTTAACACCTTTCCCTGTTTGAAGAGTTTTAGTCAAGGTGTGGCTTAGATATGGTAGTTCTTTTTATGAATTTTTGAATTTCTTAAAAGTTCAGGCTTGATAATTTCTCATGCCTTGGTCAAGGGAAGCACACATTGCTCTTGTTCTTTCCCAGAAGGATTCTTGCATGGACCATCTTGCTGGTGGCTTCTGTCTCTAAGAGGGGAGCAGAAGTCGACATGGTTAAGCTATGAGATCACCAGCTAGAGAAGACCTAACTTCTTATCCTTATGTTTAAGAAATATTTTATCTTCCTTGGATGGACATGGTGGGACTTGGTTACACCAGCTTTAAAGCTTCTCTGGTTTGAGGGAACGTGCAGACACTCAACAGTACCTTTGTGGAAGCTGTCAAGCCAAAGCTATTGCTCTGTACTGGCCAGGAAAACAGCTTTTCTTTTAGAGCAAGAACATTGCAATGTATTTTGATCCCTGAGCTGATGCAGAAAAAGATGTCTAGTGTCTAGATAGCAATCAAGACATGAAACCCCAAAAAATTAGGGGATTGAGTGTAAGTGAAAGGTCTTGATGAGCAATTAGGTGGAGAGGGATTGCTCTGAGGAGTGGTCAGTGGGTGTTCAAGCAGCGTGATGTGTCTTGAAGTGAACATCATTCAGATGTCTTATGGAGAGAATGCCCTTTTGATTGTCTGTTGGGAAAATTGGGACTTTTATAGAGCTACTTTTTCCCAAAGTACTTTCCCAAAGATTTTGCAGACATCAGTGTTCATTTGCTTACTTCCCTTGTTGCTAGACAGATGTTTTTCCCTTTCGTAGAAAAAAAGGCTGTGACAGGAGGGGCAGGCACTGACTGAGGGTAGAAAACAGGTGCAACTATGAACAAGATGAACAGAGCTGTCCTTAAAATAAGCAAATAAAGTGGTAAGCTGTAAGCTTAACTCAGAGTGCTTCTGCTGGTTAATTGAGCAATGAATCACCATTAAATCCAGTGGGTCTTTAGTCTTATATATGTGCTGTTCTGCTCTTTACTTATCAGCTAGAGCTAGCTGCTATTCAGTTTCCACTTAGATTCATTTACTGTGTTTTAACTGGACTAATTACTACTGTTTAAGAAAAAACTTACATAGTACTTCAAAAGGTAGAACTGGTGAAAAGTGTTGAACAGTGGCAGTATAAAGGTTTCAAACCAGCTATGTAACCTGTCCAGAGCAGAAACGTAGATTTGTGATCGAGTGTATCTATGAAAGAATCTTTGGGCATCATATGTTTGGGCAAAAAATGGCAGGTATGAGTAATTAATAAACAGTATCATAAATCTCATCCTAATGTAATTTAGCTTTAATTACATTTCTGAGGTAGCTGATGTAAATACAACTCTGGGTCAAATCAATTTATAATATAACTTTGTAGAAGTGTTTCCTTTGACTTCCAAGTTACACTGTGGACAGCCATGGCCCCACAAGGCAAAATCAAATCCATATTGTGACAATCAGCCTACTGTCTGATGGAAGAAAAAAACCTTTCTAGAAAATGCATAGGATATACATATTTTATATGTCCTCTTGAATGTCTATGTATGTGTATATTTATATACACATACATATATATTTATACAGACATCCACTTCTAGGATTGATACCTTTTCAACCGTTAAAAAGTCTCTCCTTTCATATCTAGTGTAATTGTACTGGTCACTCAATTTCTACTCAAAATGGGAAGATGAGGAGCACTAGTACATGCTTTCACCTTTTCATAGTTTGAAATCTAGGAAAAAGTGGTTTGGAACACTTCTAGTGTTTGGGCATTCACTACCTGTTTTGCCAAGGTTTATTGAAAGCAGCTGGATGCCTGTCTCTGTCCTCCCCCCTTTCTTGGAACTGCTGCCAGAACAGGTAGTCAGAAATGGAAAGTAGGGAAATATTTGAGATCTGTGCTCTCTCTCTCTCTCAGGAAAACATCTGTGGCTTCCATAGGAAGTACTCATTTTTTCCCATCAGCAAAGGCTCTGGATACCCTTGGGTCCAGTTTTGGCACAGCAAGCCAAGTAGGATGCAGTTTATGGCTTAAAACTTATGAGAGAAATCATTCAGGCAGTCCCATCCCTGGCAGAACACTGAGAGAAATTCCTCAGGCTGCAAGCCACATGTGGGTCTCTGACCTTTCATTAGCTCACCATGGGAGAGGTTAACAATTGTTGAGACTTCGGTCCTCCCTTTGACATACAAATATAACAATACCAAATAGCCTTTCCAAGATGAGCATATTCAGGGCACAACATGCTTTTTAATGCAGGGTTCAATGTAGGGGGGAAGAAACCCCAAAACAAAAATCCTACCCAAAAGCTTAGAATTAGAAAAGAATATGTTGCTATAAAACTGAAGCCTGGATTGTTGTTTTTTCCAGCATTCTGCCATTGTTCTCATTACTGTGATTTGTGACTTTTTAAAACCAATATAATCATGAGACAGAAACAAATTCTCACACCATTTTTAGCTCTTCATGTGGTCAGTGCCATGATTTATGGAACTGATTGCTCAATAACTGCAGCAACATAATAAATGCATGCAATTATCTGATTTTTAAGGATGTCTGTTGGATTTATCCAAGTACATTTTTGTTGAGATTAACAAAACAAAAAAGGATTCATAATTATTGATATGAGGGTTGTCAGAAAAAAAAAAAAAGAGAAGGCCAAAGCCACATCTTTTTTAAATGTCTTTGTCTTCTCAGAAATTATTTGAATCAATCTTGGATTTTAGTAAAGCAGAGATTGGAAAGTAACTCTTTTTTGGGCAAACAAAGTCACTGGATTTTTTGCAGCTAAGAAACTAAAAGGACTAAATGTCTTGCTCTGTGCTGCGTAATCTATGGCAAAGTATGCAGATTGAACAGCCAGCATTCCAGGCTTTTACCATAACTACTTGATTACTCTTTCAGCCTTAAAGGCAAATGATTTTTACTATGCAGTCTCATGGCTTTTGTGTAGAGTGTGCTGAGTGTAAAATAGGAGCGAATTAGCTCATGCTTCTGCCATCAGCCTTTGCAGCTATTGTCTGAAGAGGCAATGCAAACTGATCTCTGAATGTAATAGTCCTGTGACTTCTCTGATGGGAAGCAGGTTCAGCCACATTCAATGCCAGATACTAGGGGTGGGGGGACAGAGGGGGTAAAGACGCATCAGAGTCTGCTTTTCATACTTGGACTAAGGTGACGTCTAAGACTGAAAATAGTGAAGTCTCCTAAAAGGTTGGTTATTGCAAAAAATAGTTGCTAAGTCATGGTTGCTCCCTATGCTAAGCAGGCATATCTCTATTAACCACTGTTGGCAAAGTAGATCTGAGAAAAAGTTATGTAGAGGTGGAGGTGGAGAGTGCTTTTGTATTCATTGTGAATAAACAGAAATACCACACTGGCAGAATTCCTGCACTGGAGAATGATCAAGTACAGCTATGCAATAGACACATATCTGTCTAACCATTTACAGACCAGCTTCTTTACCTACCTGATTCCAATGCTATATCATCCTTCATCCATCCTTTATTGAATGAAAATTTTAGTTAGAAAAGGCTTGGGGTTTTTTTCCATTACCCTAAGCACTAGTTTATCATATTTTCATTTTGTATTATTTGTATCTTTTCTTTTACTGTCAAAAGATTGATCTTATTCCCCTCTTAAGTATTTTTGTTTTTTTGTTTTCTCAAGAATACACAGCAGAATTGCTTCAAGCTTTCCTACAGGTCCATTTTTCTAAACCTTTCTATAAGTCCTGTAGTCTACTTCATGATTATATCCAGTTTATCTGTGTTTTCCTTAAAAACTTCACCACCTTTCAGTAGGCTGGATCGATACATTAAATGCTTCTTTTATATAATTAATATATAAAACCTAATATAAAATAATAACATATATAAGATATTAAATTTTATATAATATTTATATATACATGTTACTGTTAATATCTTTTGCATTGATACTGACATCTTTTTGTATCAACACTTTTAGTTTGAGACATGTTTTGTTTGTGAGCTACTCTAACTCCAGATTTTTTCTGATGCACTCTTCCGTAATGATTATTCCTCATGGATATTCATGTATTTTGTTTCTCTCTAGTATCTCCCATGTCTACTCAATTACATGTTTTCTCCAGCATCTCCAGATTTTTAAAAAGCTATTATGAATCTCACATTTTCCGGGAAAACTGAGCTATTTAATTTTGGTTTGTTTGTTTTGTTTTTATGTTTTAGAAATGCTATAAAATAAGTGCCTGCTTTTTCATCAGAATTCTGATTTCTCTTTCATTTTTTGATATAATATTTGATTCTTCCTTTCTGGGTGTTTCTTCTGCAACTCAGCTCTGCACCTTCCATACAGAAGCTTCATTTGGACCATAGTCCCCTAGTTTTCCTAGTAAAAAGTCACGTAGATTACTCCCATAAAGTTTTTTTTGTTCTCTAACCTAGTTAAAGAATACAACTGTATTGGCTTGACAAAATAAGTGGAAATATGAATGATTTAGCTCATTTGAATACATCTGTGGTTAATGCCAATATCAACATATTTTATAATATTGAAAGATGATGAGTTTTTGCAATAAATGAGACTTTCCCCAGGCAAGAATAGAAGGAACAAACCACACCACAGGAAGAGTCTTGAGAGCAGGGAAGAGAGACACCAACAGCCAGGACATCTCCTTTTCCATGTAAAGGAATGGACAGAGGGCTAGATTGGACTCAGCATATTTATCTTCTCCTTGAACTTAAAAACTTAAAACCAGTCTCAGTTACTGCCCTTGGCCTCAGAAGAGGGCTGGCCAGCAGGATGGCTGTGTTCCATCTTTAACATGGACATGCATCTCCCACAGTAACCTTTTTCCTTTATGGTATCAATGAATATTGACCCATTTCCTTCATTCAGAAATTGGTTGATTTGGTTTGATATTTTTAATGCTGAGAACAGCCTTCCCTGTTCTCCATTTTTCAATTAAAGGATTAATATCTCCTTATGACGCGTTGGTTTTAAGCATCTAGATGACTTTTGGCCTTGATCTTCCCTTGTCTGTCTTGAATATTTTTCTGGTGTTTGCTCACTGTACTGGAAATCCCTTCTGCTTGTCACTCAGTTGTTTTATCCTTCTTTGCACATTCTTAATCCTTTCTTTCAGGTTGGCCATTAGTCACAGTAGCCAGCTTTTCCCCATCACGTCTTTTCAACATCTGCAGCGAAGTTTTTCCCATCAGTGATCTAATGTCTGTGGGTTATACTTAAAGGCTGGGATTACTTTTTTTAATATTTTTTCCCCCACGTACAATGGAAAAATTTCCATTTTGGAGCTCATAGCTGGTCAGCCTTCTCTCAAGAGGATATTTAGTATACCAGTGAGTGGAGATCACTTTGCAGCACCTTTGTCAGAGCTCTTCAGGCTGACAGAGCACTCTTGGCTCTCTTCACCACTTGCCAGGGTGGTTATGCACTACAGCTACACTCTGAAATGAAGGCATCCATATAGAAACAAAGAATATTTTATGTCTGCTAATGATGGAGAGATTGGACACTGAATTGTTTCAGTATAGTATTGTATTCAACTGAAATAAAATTAAAGGATTGAAGACATTGAAATATGTCTGTAGACGCCTCTTTGGAAAATATTACACAGTCAGGTACTATCTTGTCCAAATTCTGAAATGTTATGTTTAGCACTTTTTCTTCCATGTTCAAACTACCTTTTATTTTTTTCCTGTAGCTGTAATTTTCCTGTATTTTCAAGCAAGAATGAATGCATAAAGGAGAGCTCCTTTCTGCATCACTGCTTTAAATGAATTTGTCCAATCTTTTAAGTAAAATTTTGTTCAAAGCAGGATTAAGCAATATGGTACCTAAACATTTCTTACAGGCATGGCCGTAGGAAAAAAAACATACCCTTACTCTTACAAATATGTACAGCCTTTCTCACTTAGAATGCTGAATTTAAAAGCATTCAATTCTTTAAGCCTAAGAGAACAATATAAATTTGATAAAATATAAGATCTGTGCAGTGATCTATCAGTTAAAGTAAAATGGGCTTAATTTTAGTTTTTAATAAGGAAGATGAAACTGTACTTTACATATAAATTAAATAATATCCTGTGAAGCAGAATGCTTCTCTGCAGATGTCTGTTTAACCCTCCAAGTTGTGTCTGAGCTAGAAGTGATGCAGTGGGTTGTCTGCAGTTATGTTCCAGTTCCTGAGAGCTGTAAAAGTGAATGAGTTGTTTCATCTTAATGGGTACAACTCCTGTTTAAATGTTTAAGATAATAAACTCTACAACTTTAGCCAAACTGAGACACAACTGTCTCAAATATTTCATTTCTGCAATTAATGACTTAACTCTCAATCTCATTTGGCCTGTTCGCCTGCCGTAGATTAAACTGGTATGTTTACTGGTTGACTAAGTTCTTAATTTTGTTTTACCATCAGTTGTGTTAAATTTTCTTAAAGCCTTATTTTTAATTTTTGATATATCATATAATAATTGAGAAAATTTCCATTTCTCTTGTTTCTAAAATTTGGGGTTAAATTGAGGCTGAAAAAATTCATAACATTTAAAATACAAAAAGTGACATTCAGAGTTAAGGTCTTCTGAAACTGTTGATCTTTGAACTTGTTTTTCAGAATTGTTTTGTCAGAAATAAAAATAAAGAAACTAAATTTTTAAGCTCAGATGATGACAGATACATTCTAAACACTAGATTTATTTTTTGGAAATTATTTGCAAAACTGTGAAACAGGTATTTTAAATGTTTTTAAATTATAAAAAGGGATTTTCTTTTTAACATTGTTTTACTTTGAGGTCAACTTGAATTAGATAAACAGGATGATCTTGAAATTTATAGATGGAATTAGGAAACACTATAGAAAGTATTCTCAGATGTTTCAATAACATACTATAAGAGAAATTTTATACTGAAGAGATACAGAATTATATACATGGTATGATGTTGGTACTGTCTCCAGCTTGCATTAGCTCATCACAAGGTGAAGATTGAATAATTATTAACATATTTTGGAATTCCTATTCATATGACTGACAGGAAATCTTCCCACTTCAGTAACTACTTTTTTCTTTTGGGGAATGAGGTAAAATCTTCCTAATCCTGGTGCTTAGGTTGTGAATTAGTCTGTGACTCAAGAGAGAAGGTATTTCATAGGTAACAATTCAATAGGATGCATTTGTCTACACAAGTGATTCGAGAGGCTGTGGGCTGGCTTCTCCTGAGTGAAGGACATGGTGCCAGATAACATGCTGCTTGCACATAAGCCATTTTAGGTCTAAATATAACTGCAGTAGCACTGCCTGTGTAAAAATCCCCATGTATTTAACTGAGGAATGTGACTTACTAGCTTGTGTGCAATGCCAGGAAAGACAGAGTCAAGCTGGTGCTGTGCTGAGATTTAGCAGCTTATGTGCTTGCTAGCTCAGGCATCTCTGCAGTGCACTTGATTTCATACTGGGGATGTGTCCAGCTGTGAAAGCAACTGAGAAATAGATTTTCTTTCTCCAGATCTTTCTTTGTCTTTCCTGGGTAGGTAATATAAACCTTTTAAGGTATTTGAGCTTTTGGAGTCTGTGTTTTCATGCATTATCTAGTTTTAGAGTCTCAGACCGTATTTTAATAAAAGAAGGAATGTTTAAAACATTTAACAGAATAAAAAGGAGGTGTATATATCTCTTCCCTATTGTTTTCTCATTATTTGTTACTAATGAAGTATAAAACCAATGACATATGTCCTAAAAGAAGAAACCACCGTGAGTGAATTATCAATATGCTTTGAGGTTGTTGAAGATAATTTGGCCAAATCCTGTGTGTGCCAGCAGAGACTTAATCATAGAGTCAGAGAATAGTTAGGCTAGGAAGGAACCTCTGGAGACAGTCTGCTTCCACCTTCCCTGCAATGAGCAGGGACATCAGATACACAGCTTGTCCTGGGTCAGGGACATGCTGGATCTGTGACACCTGCTGCACCAGTGGTCTGAAGGTGTGTCATGAACCCTTATGGAGAATTTCCAAACGTCTGCTACTTTTACAGCAATCTTGAACAAAAGCTGTGAAGCCACTATTAGTGTAGCTGTCCCTGTTCCCTTGTATCCATAGTTCCGTCACCAAAAAAAAAGAAAAATCAGCTTCCCACTTTCTTCTGCATATATTCCAAGTATAAGGGAGTCATCACACAGAGGAAGAACTTCCTGTTTCCTGGCTTCTCTTTTTATCCGTTACTATTGCAACCTTTTTTAAAGTGCAGTCTTCTTGGCCTGTGCACTGTACAAGATGAGGGATTTCTGGATTTGCTGCTAATGTTATGGCATTTCTCTATTAGCCTCAGACTGCTCGTCTCCAAACATTTTACTGAGAATGAAGATCTATGCATTTGTTATCCAAATCCTGACTTCCAGAAACAGTAAACTTCTTTCCCCACTTATAAGACATAATTTTTCTATCTCCTCTGTGTATTTCAGTACCTGTCACAGTCATCTGTAGAGAAATGGGAAAAAATACATGGTATTGGTGAAAAATGCATCATTTAGGTACTTGTGAAATCTGGAGTAGTTTGTTCAATCATTTTGTTATTAATAATAGCCATTTTCCAGCCTTTGTATCAGTTTATGATCTCCATCTTTAGTTGGAAAGAACAGTGACATTACCCAGACACAGCCTTCTCAGACAAAGTCTAAAAATTGCACTATCATTACTGTTGGTGGTATGAAGTTATGTCTCATACCTGTGAACAAGCCATGTCCAAATTTGTATATAAAGAACATAAAAAGAGCCTTAATCATGTTTGTTTTTTAGTATCAGTTAAACTACTCTAACATCACATTGCCAGTGCTCAGCATCACATTGAGAGGACTAATTGTTTATCATATTTGCCAGTGCTAGATCCACTTCATGATGTGAACAGCAAACTTAATGTAGTGTATGGATGTGCTGATATTCTGAGCCCTCTGCAGAGCTAAGAATACATTATCTATAACAGAGGTGTTCAGAGAATTCAATATGATATGCATGCCCATTCATATGAAGTTGTACCCCAGAAGCTGTGAATAACAGTCGCAGATGGTTTCTGCAGCAAAATTTGGAGTGAACATGTTTGGACAGAATTTGAGAAATGTCAGAGGATCACTGAATGATTTTGGTTGGAAAGCATCTGAGGCTGTGTGGTTCGAGGCTCTTCCCCCTCCTTGAAGTAGAACTATCTTTGGACATTTGTCTACATTTTTAGACCAATGTCTAAAGCCTTCTAATTCTATCCAGATGAAATCTGCAGGAGGAGAGAAAGACATCATGTCTAGGCATCTCAGATATACAAAGAAATTACAAAAGAGAAAATGGTAGAAAACAACATTACTGTTCAGCAACAAAGCTAATCATGCAGAAGTGGGTGCCTGAATTTAGCTAATGATTTTAAAGTACTTTACAGCCTAATAAACTTCGATTGCTCCAGTGGGAATTTCCTGTGAAGAGCAGAATCAGTCCTGCAGTCAATCCATCAGTTTAGTCATCTTTGTTCTTGTGAATAATGTTATTTGCGTTTCTGCAATTCAGGGAGAGAATATGGGCTGTATGGAAAGAGACTATATGAAAGGAGGTAATATAAATATTTATACTCTTCCAGCAGTCTAAAGGACAGTCTGGAGTTACTTGAACAGGTAAATGTTACAACTGTTTATATTAAGGAAGTAAAAAGTTTGCATTTAACTTGGCTAAATTTAGGGTTGTGAGAAGTCCTGCTTTTAGACTTCTTCCATATTTGACTACTGTCCACAGTAATTTTTCATTGTAAGGCAGAAGTGAAACTATTGTTCCTGTGTCATATTGTTAGTAAGGGAACTTTGTTCAGTGTGGAAAAGAAAAAGGTGTAATACTAAATTCTCTGTTTTTATTTCAAAACCAGCTGAATTATGAAAACAATGTGTGAATATTTTTATCAAAGGACAAATATTAGTGGGTTTGGACAATATAAGAAGGAATGAGAATTTCTGTTAAAATAATTTAGAAACTGAAATAACCCTAAACCAAACAATCAAGTAACCCGTTAGTATGTGAGTCTGTTGAGTAAAAAAATACAAAATATCTGCACATAGGATTCAGGAAATATGTGTTCCCAAGGGCATTAGAGAAATACTGGTCAACTATAGTTCAGCTTGCCTGGTGGAATTCTCTTTTGCTGCTTCCTGCTGCCCACACTATTGTCTGCTCAGAGTTCTGGCATGTATCATCTCAGCTTTCCATTCCTGACATCACCTGATTGCACGATTCATTCAAGTGGGTCAAGCCTTGTAACTCCAAAATATGTAGCAGCAATCAAGAGAAACTGAACTCCAACCTACACAGCAAGTTTCTGCTTGGTAGCCCCATACAGCTGGCTCTGTTCAGGGCAGGTCAGCATTCCAGCAGTGTAGACAGATAGAATTGCTGCCATGCGAGCAAGGATGTGGCCCCTTAATTTTTTATCCTGATGTTTGGGTTTTTCTTAGCCCCTCCACCTCTCAGAACCTTGCAGCATCATTGTTTCCTGAATGCGTTTTTTCCATCAAGTACTGGCAGTCCTGACATTGATAGGCAGTGAATCAATACTTTTACAGAATTGTGAAGCCAAACTAGTTTTGCAGATCCACGGTGTGCAGTGTGTGATTTTCCATTCTGGACATAATAACTGCAATTCTAAATACTCCCCCACAAGCATTGATTGCATGCTTTAGGAAATTCACAGTAACAAATTTAATTAAGAAACAAGAAACTGCATCACTTCATTTAAAAAAGAGAAATTCACCCGAGATATTTTGTTCATTTTTCAGGCTATAATAGCAATAACCATCTTTAGCTGAGGACATTTCCTGGGGCTTAATGGCCCATGGCTGTGCTTCTTCAGGTGATCATCATCATCTCCCAACAGTCATTAATCCCCTACGAATGCCTTGCACCTCAGTCATTAAATGTGCTTCTTCTGAAAATGAAATAGTTCTATATTTAATGCATCTTCCAGGAATAGGAGTGATCTTTCTGAGGAGAGGAATGAAAGAAGTTTATTAATGTGTCAAAGAAATACTAATTATGACAAGTGGATAAGTTCTGTTTCTGGAGATAGCACGACAAAGAATTTTTCCTTAGTAAGAGCGTGTTATATGTAAGTCATCCTTTTATATACATCACGATTTATGCTCATCTCAATTGCATAACAGCTAGATCAGAAATAAAAATAGTTATTTGTAGTTAGATTTCCTCTGCAGAGCATCTCAGCGTAGAAAAATCTCATAAAACATGCAGTGTGACTGCAGTACTGCTTAAAAAGACTTACCTTTCCATAGCTGTAAAAATAGAGCTATACAGCTTTACAAGGTGTTTGTGATAGTGCAAGAAAATAAAAAGAAGTTAAATCTTTCATACTTAAAGTCTGAAACTCTTACAAAAAAGTCTTTTGGTGAGCACTTTGAGTCTTTCCTACAAATAGGACCATGAGTACAGTGCCAACAGGGGTTTTAAAGACAGTAGACAGCCTACCCCTGCTCAAGTAGAATTAAAGTCTTCAATGAAAATAATTTAAATTCATTTAAAAATGAATGAGAATGGGGGGGAGGTTAATTTTTTTTTTTTGAGTTTTACTTATTCCTACTTTGTGCTATTTTCATCTTGTGCTACTAGGCGTGCATAGCGTACACCTAACGTACACATCGCGTGAAGCCTGTACCTGTCCCAAAAAGATTCTGAGAGGATTTAGAGCAGGCACTGCCTTCATTGAGTGAAAAATTAGTACCTTTTGGGTATTATGGTATTTTATTATTTATATTGGACATTCTGAACCCATGTACTTCAGTGAGTGAGTGTGTAGATAAAGACAGAAGTAGACCATTGGGCCATGCATTATTAAATGTTCAATGTTAAATTAGTTAATGTTAAAATTAGAGCTCTGCTAGTCAGCACCTTTAGATTGCAGATTAACCTGAAAAAGAATTATTACAACCTGACTCAAAAATTTCTTGTAACAACTTTCTGTTTCTTTTAACAAGCAAAACCTGACATTATTAAAATATCTTTCAGCATAAACAAGTTGGTTTTTTTACTCACAGAGATAAAATTCACTTCAGTAACCAATAACAACTGCCTTAATTTTGCAATTTCCCATGTTAGAGAAATTTTTCTGTGTGAAAGACAAAGGTTTCTTTCAGAAAAGTTTAAATACAAAATATCACATGCGCACATGTACATACAATTTTATCTTGCTCTATTGTGAGTTCTAGGCAGAACTATTATCTAATTTAGACTTCACTCTGAAATCCTTCCACTCATCCTAATGCGGTTTTCAGCAAATAAATATTTGAAAAAAAAAAATTAGATCTTCTAATAAATGCACCAAAAAAAAAAAAAAACAGCCAAGTTTCAAAGAGCGAAAGACAAGATGAAGAGTATTGCACTTTTAGGTTGTTTTCAATCTACTTTCTGTCTCATCCTAAACAGCAGGTTGGGGAATAATTACTTGTGTATTGTATTGCAGTTAGAATGCTTCTTTTGCTATAGCTCCTGTTTAAGGTTATTCGTACCCTATCATGAAACTTACAGTGTCAGCACTCTTCAGATCATTTGTCAAGATTCAATATGAATGTCCATGATAAAGAGTAGAAGAAAAGAAAAGAAAGAATATTTTTCTAAAGTGTCTTTATCAGTATACCTAGAATTCTTGGGGTTTTCTTTCTCAAGTTCTCTGTTTTCATGCATTCATTTTGTTTACAGATCAATAGAACTTAAAAAAAAAATTAGAACAAATCAACCTCATGTAATGTTTCTCATTCTCATTGTAAATTCTGTGTTGTAGGTCTTGTTTTCCCTCTGTGCTGCATTCTGGGGAATCCAAATTCTGAAGCGGATCACTTCATTCAAAGATAAACACCAATGAAAGAGCAAATCTAACATCACCTGAAATATGGAAACAGCACTTTAGAATAGTCTTCTGAGTTCCTTGGACTTAATCAACCATGAATCATGCTGAATTGCAATCAGTTCACTTATGATGTAAGAGATTTGTGATTTTTGTATGAAGGTTTGAAAGATTCCTAAGAGGGTATATTCATTTTTATTTGATTTTTAAATAAGTAATTAATTTCATCCCAATTTATATCAAATATTCATTCACAGCATAGATTTTACATTCATAGGATTAAAAATTCTTAGAAACCATGTAGAACGAATTTAATTTTTGCAGTGATTTTGTTAGTAATAGTATGTAAAAAGTATTTTTCACCGGAGGTATAATTAAAATCATATCTGATGTAACCTAGTATAAAGTGATTGACTGTCTTCTTATTGAGGCTAAACATAAACATATGTGAATGTCATTTTTTCTGTAATGATTGAATAACACCAGAATCTCCATGTCATGCCCAATTCAGTGTTCGTAACATGCAGCTACATGAGGATGAGTAGTTGAGGCAAGAAAATGATTAAAAACAGCATGATAAAATAACTCAACCTAGTATGAGTTGAAACATCTTCAGTAAAATTGGCTGATATATGTGTTGTGTAATGCAGACATGCAGTTTAGGCTGAGTTATTTATGGAATACACCTGCCTTGCCAACTTCAGATAGCGATCAAACCAGGATTTACACGTGGGTATCCCACTGGCACTCACGTGACAAAATATTTGCAGGGCTGAGCCCTTCATTTCTGGTAATTTCCTGCCGGGTGATGTCAGGGGAGATGCACGCCTTGTCTTTCAGAAGCTGTTGGAAAGATGGTGTGTACTAAGATAGGAAAATTAAATACAAATGGTAGAGGGAGTCTCCAAACAGCAGGACTGGCAAAAATACTGGATCTAAGTTGTTTTTCTTTCCTCACACTCATCCAACTTTTTTTTTGGCTCCAAGCCTTTTAGAAGTGCTTAAAGTCAAGTAGATAAAAAAATGGTGTCTCTCTTAGATGTTTCAAACTAGAAATATTACCTGGATTTAAAAAAGAGTTTAAATTTGTGTTCTGGTTTTTTTACCCATTTCACTCTCCTTTAAGATGTTTATGGCAGTCTAACAGACATCTCAGATTTAGACAGCCTACTTTTAATTAACCCATATTTTCTTTCTCTAGGTGTAACAGTTGCCACTGTCTATGGAATGGGATGTTTCCAATAAATTTTCAGAAACACAGTAAAGTTGTTTACATAAAATTTTTTCACTGTCTAGTGATAGTATCATTTTAATTGTAAAATAGAACCATCAAATGCTTGGATTGCAAGGAACCTTAAGGATAAGTTAATTTAATATATAATTTAAAAATAACAAAATCTGATTCCAGAAGTACAGGAAAATCTAGAGACTACTTATGTGGCCCTGTGAGTTAGTGCACCTATGTTTTCCAAATTTGTAGTGGTGACATGGTCAGTTTAGTATGACATAACAAAGAATCATATTGAAAGTCAGTTTCCTTATCAAAGTAAATCCTTCAAAGAGACAGGAACGGAACAGAAATTTAACACTTAATGCATGTGAAAACTGGCAGTTTTGGAGAGGCAACAATAAAGAATTAAGTAAAATTAAATTAATTTTAAACCTGTCCTAGTGAACGTCATGTATTTACAAGAGGAAAGGAATGTGATTTCAAGGGCAAGTAAAAAATATATCTGATGAGGACAACGTAGTCATTAAAGCAGAGGCCAAACAAAATTGGGGTCTAAAAACCCTTTTCCAAGGGTTTTTAGATCCCAATTTCCTGTTTCCAGGGACTTACTATTGTTTACAGGTTGAAAGCCAGGTGCAGGAGAGGAACAACATTCTTCCACTGCACACTGCTCAGTAGGGTCTGAGAACAGCTCCTTTGGCTGAAGGCTTGAGCAGATTGTGGTGAGTGTCCAAGACTCATGTGCTTTACGATAACGTCACCCAGGTATGTGTAAGCAATCCTCTGACTACAGACTGAAAGCCAGGATTTGCCATTCTTAGAGAAGAGAGTTTCAGGGACAAGCTCTTAGAAACACCTTTGCACCATTCTTCCAGTAGCTAATGTGGTAGGTAACAATATCCCTGTCAACTTGCTTGTCACAAATTTTTTAAAATATAAATTATATCGTATTTTAGGCACCTAACATCACTGCTGGATCTAGTTTATGCTGTCTTTATACCTACTGCAAAGAGTGAAATAATCGTCCCAAAGGTTTCTGGGTGGGAGTAATCAGGAGACTTTGGAGACTAGTTGGCCACTGAATTGAATTATGTGCAGTTAATATATATCATGCAGTTAATTCTATTAATTTAATGCAAACTGCAGACAATGTTCCTGCTAGCATGAGATTTTGATAAGCCAGCCTTCTCCCCTCAGTTTCTTAGTATTCCATTACTTATTTCTTTAGAATTTGACTGTGTTGTGTGGTTGGAATTATCGTATGGGATCAAATGAAATAAGGTGAATTATGTGAGGACAGTAGTGAACAAAATATTGATGCAGAACTAATAGATATTGTATGAGTTACTATTTTTCTTTTGTTAAACCACTGTTTCAAGTCTCTAGAAAGAAAAATATTCAAGAGACTAACAGCCTAGCCTCACAAGTCCAATAAATAACATTTGAAATTTGCACTATTGCATAAGACTTCATTTTGGGCTTGTTTGTTACTAAACTCCCCAGTGATACACCTTAGGAGAAAAATGTGGATAAACAGAACTTTTTTCATCAAGACTGTAAAAAAGCGATTCCCTTGCTCCTACCAGCTGTTGTAATGTCACATCCCTACACATGGGCTTTCCTGGACTATGTACACAGCAATATCAAGTTACTGAAAACCCAGAAGGAAGCAGCTGAATTTTGTGTCACTTGAGACCTGACCCCGCACCATTCAAGTCACCGAAAAACTTGCTGCTGACCTCAGGATGAAGGCAGAGCATTCCCTGTATGAAAACAAGAATGATGCAATATTTACTGCAACTCAAGCTTTGGTGAGGTGCATTGATTAAAAGTAACAGAGTTGCACAATTGCTTATTCCTGAGAGTGGCTAACGTCGTATCGTTTCTGGTATAATGAAATCAGAGCACTTTGTTGGATAAATACTGACAGTTAAAGCTGTAACCTATACTTACCAGATATAAAGGACTCAAGGCACTTTCTCTTGTCTTTGTTCTGCTCAGTTTTCTCTCAGATTTGTGGGATTAAGGACATCATTACTTAAACTATTACCTGAAGGAGGTAGTTGATCAGATATTTTAAAGCTTTTTGCAGCCAAATGTATGTGAGCTTTCAGGAATTCATATGGTGTGATAAGAAATTACTAAACTGCATGGCACTAAAGGTAAGAGTTGTTTGGATTTTTCTTCTTTGCTTTTTAATTTGTGATAAAAAAGCTAAGTCTTAGCAATGTAGTTCATCAAGAACAATAGTTACTCTCAGAGAATACTCAAAGCATTGCCTATTATGTTGACTATGTTGCTCTTAGTTGAAGTTTTTTCTTAAAACTCTGGCTCCTGAAATTGTGTGGATAAAGAAATATTTTTGCCTCCTGAAAAAAAGACCTATAGAAAGTTCAAAATCTAAAAGGCAAACAAGATTTTAATCAGTAATATTTAAAACATTTTCCATTTTAAAACACCCAGCGATTACATGAGGTTTGACTCATGGTTTTTGAGCACTTGGGATTGCTACTGCTGAATGGGAAAAAACTATTCTTGGTCTACCCTTTTTCCATAAACCCGCTGTTTCCGGCACAGGCAGATCCAGTGCCTGTGAGGCAGAGTTTGCTGGGTTTCCTGGTTCCCTGCTGGTGTGTGACCAGCAGTTCAGTTTGGAATTCAAACAAAGCAGGCCACAAGATGGCTCTCTGAGGGGCCCTTATCCTCAGTAACTCTCAGCACACGCAGACCTCAGCACCCTGTGCCCTGCTGCCTCCCAGCCCCAGCAGATAGGGCAAAGCAAACAAGCCATGTACTGTGGACTTCAGGATTTTCTCTTTCTAGAGAGAAAACAAGTATTAAAATGTCACATTTGAAACGCAGGTACAAACCACAACATAAAGCAAAAATAAGATGTCTCACATGCTGGAGAAGCACTTCCATATTAATATCAAGGCCAATGGAAAGCTTGGCTCTGTTCTTTGTCTTTTTTGCCCCACCTATGGAAAACAGCAGAAAAATGTGGAAACATTGAGTAAGAATGAACTGCTGAGTGTCCTTGTGTTTATGGTTTGGCACAGAAAAGCGATACAAAATTAATTCCCTCCACCCCACCCCTTGCTATATTTTTACTGCTTCCTCCTTTATTCTTTCTCCCCATTTTTCTCTTTCTCGCTCTAGTGTTTATTCATCTTTGTAAAATATCCTCTCCTTTCTTGCCTTAGGTTTTTTATGTGTGGAGGTACGTAGTGGTGTGTTCGATATCCACAAGTATTTTACTATTTTACTTTATTACTTTATTTGCCTTTTTTTTTTTTAGTTCATGAGGGCCAATACTTACCTAAAGATGCCTACTTTCTTTGCTGTTCCTATCAGTCAACAGGCTGATAGCTTCTAATATTCAAAAAAACACAATACACTGCTCATACATTGTTACTGTTATATTTATTTCACTTGTATTTGCCTGGTTTCCTCTAATGATTCATTTTCTATTTGCATTCCAGTAACACAGCACTGTCCTTTTCCCACTTTCTACTCCCTCTCCTGCTTTCTTGTTATTAATTCCTTGTAGTTACTTTTTGTCCCTTCAGCACCATGCTTTAGCTGTCACCGTCTCTTTGTTCCAGGATGTACCACCAAACTTTTTGTGAATCATTTTCTAACCTGCTGATTTTAATGTGGCAGAGACAGACAGCCCAGTAATAGCAGTGTTTGATTAAAAAGAGTTTAAATTAATAAAGAAAATCGTGGAACATTTTAAACACTATGGAATTCATGGTGTTTTCTGCTACTTACATTTTTTCCCCAAACCTTGAATGTAAGTACTTATCAGCACATAAATTACAAAAATAGATATTTCCTAGGAAAGAAAAATATGGTAAGACAATTGAACTGCAATTTTTAGATCAAAGGATACCTTATTAACTTACTGAGTGTGATCATGTCTTTTGCTGCTGTCTGTCTGCATTGAGGTCATGAGCCTGTTATTTGAAGATAATGGCATTACTCTTTTGCCTCACATAGCAGCATTTGTGATTTCACATCTCACAGCCCTTTACCTTCTCTCCGCTCATGACTCATGGCTGACTCACTACCTTTAATCATTCTGAAAGCAAAGATTTTATTTTTGCCTTTTTTTAATCACACTGAAAAAAAAACCCAAAAAAAACAAAAAGAACCTGAGAAAAGGTAAAGTGTTATATACTGCAGCAGTGTATGTACCGATGTACTTATTTTTGTAAAACCTCAAATATTCCCAGTTTTCTATCCATGACTGTAAAATGGATTTCACAGTGATGTCTAACAGAGGAAAGCCTGATGATCAGAGATTGGTGGAAGAAATTAAAGGCAAGTTTCTGAGATTCTGAGAGCAAAGTCTGACATTGAAGGTCAGATCACCTTTGGTTTTCTTTTATATATAAATTATTTCATCTGAAATACAGCTATAAGAGAAAAGTAATGTCTTCGTGACTTCATGGCCAATAATAAGATATATATACTTGAATACATTTTTCTTCTTTGCTAACAATATTCCTATTATTCATGAGAAAATCTATGAGTGTCTCATGCGTATAGTTTATTATGGTTAATAACGCCTGAGAGTTGGACTGTAGTGTGTGTGTAAATGGGCTTATTAATGAAGAACAATTATCAGTGATTTGTGCTGCAAGAGAAGAATTATTCTTCAGTATTATTTTCTCCTTGCAAGAAAGCCCAGTGGTAGAGTTGGAATTTAGCTAACATAGTCCTAGGTATTATCAGGTCATGAAAACTTGCTGTATTCTACTAATGGCTTCCTCCTTGCACCTTTTTACGGAAACCTGTGGTATTTTCCCAAGGAATTAACCAGCTCTGAAAATGCTCCATGCAGAATATCTCTGAGTATGGCTGAGAGACATCTAAGCATTGGCAGAGAGGGTCTTGTACCGTGTCCAGCAGCCTAAGCGAGGTGTGGTCACCGGTCTCCTTTCCTCAGCATTTCCAGGCAGGGAGGCACAGATGGGCTTGAGCAGCAAAACTTGAGGGCAAGAAAGGAGCACAGGTTATAGCAGTCTCTGCTGGGGTGGCCAGCGGGGTGTGCCCTGGTGCAGGGACTGTTAAAAACCTATCACAATTACNCAGCAGTCTCTGCTGGGACGGCCCTGTTTAACCCCTGTTAAAAACCTATCACAATTACAACCCTATCAGCACAGAAGGGAACAGCTCAAAGTCACTGTCATTCACAACAGAAATTTAATAAGAACAGATATGACAGAGGAGGTGCTCCACAAAGAGTTCCTGTGGCCTGTTGGTGGTGATGGTTGTTGTTGTTATGCTTTCTTTGGGCTTTTCCTGTTTCAAAATTACACTGTGCCTTGGATAAGTGCAAGGCAAATGAGCCTTCTCCTGCATATCATGGACTTGTCTAACAATAATAGAATAAAGAGGATGAAATGGTAAGCTGGTGCATTTGAGGACTTGACATATATTCACAATACAAGTGTTCATAGTTCTGTGAGATTCTATTGCACTTACATGAAAGATAATGAAATTAAGCAAGATACACCACTAGACTTTGTAGCTGTGATAAATACATCCACTAGAGAGGTTAGTTCAGTACATTTCCTACTGTAAATTCTCTTCTAGCAGGATGAATTTGCAGGGTTCTATACAATGATTGTGAATCATGAACAGAAACCACTTTTTCTTAGTGGACGCTGAAGTCCTATATTTTAAAAAAATTCTTTCTTTTGAATTTTGAGAATGATCAAAAGCTCAGGTAATATTTTCTCTAGATAGTATTTCACGAACAATAAAGTTATAGGCAGTGTAACAGAGTAGTAGCTATGAAGTTAATTTTTGTACGTATGTTGAAGAAATTATCAGAGATGTCTTCTAGTCAGATTTTAGAGGGAAACAGTACTGATGACTGATAAGGGTTAAAAAGGGTTATAAAATATTAATCAGTATACTATTAATATATGTAACAGCAATTCAGCTTTTTAGGTTCAGTTGCACAGTCTGAGCTAAATCAAATTTGCCAAAAATGTGCACTGGGATGTTTTTGTTTTTTCTGGAAGATTTTCTGGAACTTATGGAAAATGTAGTTATGTAGTCTAAATATACTCTGTGGAAAATATTCAACTAGAAGGTCCATTTTCCTGTTGAGGAGATCTCAGGGAAACAGAATTAATAGTGCCTGAGTCCTTGAGCTGGTCTGGTTAGCAGATATGCATTTGGTTTCTAAGATGTAGAGATTTATGACTGAATTCTGACAGAAAGGGATACGTAGATGAAGATTTGTGTTTTCCAGAAAGTAACTGATCTCTAATAACTGCAGTAATTTCAGTCATAACCTCCATGTTTTTACTGACTACATATTGAGCAGACAGTAAGGTTAAAAAGGTGTAAAATAATATTACTACATGGCTTTCTTTTTACATTTGGTTCTCCTAGGAAACAGGTCTCTTCTTAGGAGAAATGAGTAAAATTTTGTTGAAAAATATTTTTCTTCCATGGTTTCTGTTTCTTATTTACTTGTCTGGAGAAGATGCATTAATTTTTTTTGACTATGCAATGAAAGTGCTGCTAAAATTTTCAGCCTTTTGTGGCTGTGATCACTGTGAACTTGAAATTTTATTTTCTTTATCTCTGTAGCAAGTATGGAATCACAGAATCACAGAATATGCTCAATTGGAAAGATCCACAAGGATCATCAGAGCAGCTCGTGGCCCTGCAAAGTCACGCCCTTTGCCCCAGGGTATTGTCCCAACCTGAGCTCTGCCAGACTGGTACTGTGACCACTTCCCTGGGGAGACTTTTCCAGTGCCCAGCCACCCTCTGGGCAAAGAAACTTTTCCTTAAATTCAGACTAAACCTTCCCTGACAAAGCTTCAGGCCATTGCCTTGGGTCCTGTCACTGGGCACCACAGAGAAGAGATGAGTGCCTGCCCCTTCTCTTCCCCTCACGAGGAAATTATAACTGCAGTGGGGTCTCTCCTCAGTCTCCTCCAGGCTGAACAAACCAAGTGGCTTCAGCTGATGCTCATACTGCTTCCCCTCAAGGCCCTTCACCATTATAGGCTAGGGAAAATCCTGTACTCCAGATGTTTGAGAAAATCTGATTATTAAAATCCTGTTAACGATTTTCTCGTGCTATGGCAATTGCTATTGGAGAATGCTGCTTTTGGCTTTGCTTCACCTGGATTCTTTGAAAGGTCTCAGTGCCTTTCTTACACCTCCTACAGGGAAGGCACACAAATGGAGAAAGGCAGCTGGGCTGAGGACCCCAGTACCATCTCCTGTGAATGCGATACCTATGGAAGATTGCTTTAAGAGCCAAGAGGAATGCTGTACAGTTTAAGCCTGTTTCCTGTCTTCCGATTTTACAGAGTCTCTGGAGGTGGTCACTCAAGTAAACTGCTTAGACACCATGTGTGAGTACCTGGAGTCTACTTTTCACTAATGAACTGAGTCTTACATGAAGAGAGTCTCACAGATAAACTTCCTGCTGTCAGTAGTGCCTCAGAGAAGATTAATATGGGATGTAAGAATAACTCCTCCTCACAAGAAACAGCAGGTAAGAAGCAAATGGAAAAGGCACTTGCTGTGTTCCCTAAGAGCTAATTTTAGATTATATATACTCAGGTCATGTCATTTCTGGTGGGAAGAAACTTTGCAGGGTGTAGTGTGTCCTCGTACTTGGTGGTCTCCAGCATGCCCCAATGCTTATACCTTTTGGAGGTTCCCATCATCCCAAATCAAAGCTAGTCTTGGAATAAAAAAATATGAAAATATGTAGATGACAGAGAAGCAGTAGCTTGGTCTTATTCCTACAGTGTTTCACTAAAAAGAGCCTGATCTTTGGCTGACATAAGTTGGGTAGCTGTGCTGACCTTTATGTTTGGTTGTTTTTTCTTTTTGTCTCATTGAATTCCATCACATCCTAAACTCATTAAACTGTGGCTCAGCCAAATTTTTTTAAAACATGGTTTAAAAGGTAAGTGCAGTAGCATATTGTAACTTCTGTAGCTTCAGGCATAATTTTTTTTACAAAGACATTCGTATTTTAACACAAAGGTTCTCTAGTCTGTAGCCATAGACTTGTCCTTAGCAGAACTGTTCAGGTGTCTGTGTCTTCAAATTAATGCACAGGTCTGGGGTTCTAGGCAAAGCAAGACTTCCTACATAAACAGTGGGATCTGGGCTGAACAGGTCATCTTGCAACAAATTACTCAGTTCTTCTCTTTTATCCTTCAACTATTTGCTCGTAAACAGCCTAGAAACTTTTTGGACAATTTTTTTGCTCAAAATGGCTTCAAACTGGAACAAGGTTCACAAGTAAATCATGTGGAGCCACCAATAGGGGAATTGTTTGCACTGACATCTTGTGGTACAATTTAGTTTGGGGATGGGTCCTGATGCAAGGACAAACTTGACAAACTTGCACCAGTGAAAATGCTACTTGTTCAAAATGACATTCACCATACGAGCTTGCAGAGATTTATAGAAAAGGCCACAGGGTTTTTTAAAGATGGAAAGCCTCCCATTCCCAAGCGTGTTCCCAAGAATTAGGGGCTACACATTTTTTATTTATTTATAAATAAATAAATAATTTGTCATAATTTTAAATGTAGCTATTTTTTTTCAAGGCAGGAGAGCTAATAGACCCATCTCAACATCATACAGTAGAGGTATAGAGTTTACCTCCTCTTTCAAGCAGTATGAAAAAGAGATTGTTCAGAACAATGAAAGATTCCAATATTCATGCAAAAAAGCATGAGGGTTTTTTTGGTTGGTTTTTTTTTTTGTTTTGTTTTGGGTTTTTTTCCCAAAGACTTAAAGGTTAGATAAACGAACAAAGTATCTTCTTGGTCAGTACAAAAGCTTATATTTCTGTATTATGAGCAAATAACTGAAATAATTTTACTTATAAGTTTTACTTATCCTTTTCAAGCAATGCTGTAATGTTTTGACATGTCATTCCAAAAGCAGTAGTAAAGCTTCACAGCAGACTTACTCCAGATGTGATCCAAACCAACAGGAAAAATGTGCATTTGTAAAACACAGCGCAGTAATGTGCAAAGTGGGCAAAAGAAGAGATAGGTCATTTTTTGAAGTTGAATGGGCAGAGAGCAAAAAACCTAACAGGAAACTGCTTATTAGCCCAAACACCCAGTAGGTTCAGTGTTACTTTCATGTTCATTGAAATTATTAGATACTTTTGATCTAACTGTGAGGGTTTAAAGAATGAAAAGACATGCACTCCATGGCTGGCAGCTGCTCACTTCGATGTCTAGCTTAATGAGTTGTGCTCTCACGCTGGGATTTGAAGCAGTCCAGTGAGTGAGGCTTCCCTGCTGTTTCTCTTTGACTACATTACACAACCAGCTCTCTTTTATATTTTGATAGTGACATCTATTGGAGCTTTGAAGAATAATATTTGGGGAAAAAACCCCAATGTATATTAGTAAAAGCAAAATTGTTGGACAATAAAATTTTTAATTCAAACGAAAGCAGATATGTATCTGTCATCAAAATATACACAAGAATGAAAATACTGATGCCAAAAAAAAAATAAATGCAGCAGTTCAAATCAGATTCAGGAATCAAAATGTGCCTTTCTCTTTTTTGGTGATGGATGAGCTTAGAAACTTCCCCAGCTGTCTGAAGTTTGTTTAGAAGGAACCCATCAACTAAAGCTGTAACCTCAAAGTGAAACAAATACAATGTTTGATTGAATTCTCTGTACATACTCGCAAGGCTTTGACAAGTATTAGCAGAACCAAATCTAAGAGAGTGGGTACAGTAGCAGTCAGACAGTCAGCAGGGACCTGGCAAGCCTTCCTCATGAGAAATGAGGTCTGCTGTCTCTGCTGTCAAAGGGACACAGCCATCTAGAGTATTTGGAATGAAATTAGCTCTGCTTTGAGTAAGCAAGCCATCTTCATGGATTATAATGAGAATGGAGAATATGGCTTGTGTCTGTTTAGAGCTCACAACAAGGGTCCTAGACTTTTCCAGAAATGTAAGACTGATAAACAATTAGAAAGTGTGGCTGGTGGATTTACGTTGCACTAAATTACCTGATGTATTTACATTTTTTCAAATATGTATGCACTGGAGAAATGCAAATTTTCCTCAAGCCACCTGTCTTCATCCACATCTGGGTCATGATGGATGTCTTCATATTGAAAGTTTCATTTTCATTTGCTACAAGTTGTGACTTAGGGTCTTTTTCCTGGCTTCTTTTCTACAAAAATATAAAGAATTCCCTGTAAAGGAATCAGGAGGTTCCTTCCTTGTATCAGATTACAGATTTTGCTATGGTTTTGTTTTGATTTGAGTTTTTTTACATATGATATGATGTCAGTTAATTTTGATTTTAAAGAAAATTTATTTTCTCAAGAAACCAAAGGTTTAAATGGTATTGTACTTCTCGATATTGTTTCACATATCTTAAAATTTCGTTTTATTTATTCTGGTATGTCTTCCCCAGTAGTAACATGGCTGTATCTTATCCACTCCATTATGATAATAAACCCACACATCAGTCAGGGAACTAGTCAGACAGAGAACTTACTATGAAATGAAAAGGTGAAGTATGATCTTGGAATAGCAAACATAATTGACTCAAACAATCTTATTGCAAAAGTACTTGAAAAAGCCTCAAATTACTTAACTGTTTTCTGAACTGCTTGTTTTGCAGCTATGCATAAACCCCAGAATATACCACATAAAATAATTTATAATGCAACTATTGTTTGCATATAAATCACATACCCGTTTCTCCTGCTGCTGAGTGAGAAATGTTAAATTTTTACGGCCAATGGTGTGTTCTCCATTCCTATTCAGCCTTTACAGAGCCTGCGGGAGAAATGAAATGTTAATGATGTTGTAAAGACACTTTTTATAATGAAAATATATCCAAATTAATCACACCTTTCATTTATTCAAGAGGAGTGCTATCATACTCTTTGGTGGTTTCAGATTGTCTGTAAAAGAATAAAATAGGAAGTAATTAAGTAGTTTAGTTAGCATATTGTGACTTTTCTGTGCAAATACCTCTGCATAAAAAATAACCCTGGTTTGGTGCTGTATCCATTTTATTTTTATGGACAATTTTCATGACATAGTTCAGGTGAGCAAACCCTGCAGAGTCACTTCTCTCTGCTGAGCAGTGCTTTCAAGATGATTGCTTGCACAAATGAATATAAGCAGTGAATACTAGAAGCATAAAGTTTTAGTTTCTAAGCTTGAAGATAGATATTCCAGGAGAAATTTATTTAATTTAAATGAGTAAAACTCACTAATATCTCTGCTGGGTACTTAGCAGGTAAGATCACAAGAAACAGAGAGATAGTGATATCAGAGGGGAATTTTATATACGTATCTGTATCTGTTTTCTGGTATGGCCAGGAGCTTCTAATTTACCTGGCTGCTCTCAACCAGACTCTGAAAAGGTATTTAGACCTCTGCTCTTCTATCATGCAATTGGGTCCATTAAGCTCAGAAAGGCTCCAGCCCGATTTGCACAGTTCTGTGCTGATAAGCTCCTTGGAACATTGTGTACTGAGAGCACGGAACAGAGACATCCTGGCTGAGCCTGTCCTGTCTTATTAAAATCCACCTTCATCTCAGCTGTGACGGAGCACAGGTCTGTGCAGAGCCACCAGGATGCCTGCTGCATCACTTTCCCCACTGTTCAGCCCATAGAGATGGCAGCTACTTCAGGTGCATCACTAGATCCATGGTGATCCAGTAGAAAGGCACTGCTCTGAAGAAATGATCCCTCCCAATGGCACCTAAACAGCTTCTACAAAGATAAAACAAATTATTAATAATATAAACAAATAAAGAACATAAATACGCAGGGAAAGGTCGAAGGTTAACTAAAGGAATAGTTGTGTTCAAAATACACTAGGAGGAAATCTGAAAGAATTGGAAAAAAAATAACTCATTAGCAAATGAAACTTTACCTAGGAAGCTTTACACTAACAAAGATCAATGGAGAGCTCCAAAACATTGAGCTCAGAAGCTGTAAAAGGAAGGGAAAAATAAATTCAAAAAGTATGTCTACATATCCAAATGAATGTCCTGTTTCAGTTTTAAATTAGGAGGAAGACACAGAACATGAAAGCAAAATGAGGACGATTCATGAGTTTGAATATATAAAAAAGAAAATAACTCCTGGAAACAAAATTAAGTAAGCTTAATGAGTTCAGCTTTGGGTGCCCATTATTTAGTGTTCCAAAAGAATGAAATAATAAGGATGCTTTCATCCCTGGAGAAAAACAGGTACTGCACTGCTATTAGAGAAAAAGAGAAAATAATTAAAGTAATTTGATGCTCATTAATCTGACCTCAGTAGAATTCAGCAGTGTTTAAGAAGTGAAGAAAAATTTAAAGTGCTCAGGTAAATAGGAAAAAGAGTAAAATACTGCATGGTTAACAAAAGCGAGGTCATTTCATATTAAATTGCTGCCATTTCTCCATGGGGTAAGTGATTTTTTTTTTAAACAAGAAAAATATAGTTTATTATTTATCATTACTTTAACAATTATTGCAAAGTTTGAGAGAGATTGTGATAAATGCAGTAATAATAAAGTATGCAAGAAAACAGAAAATGAATGATTAAATACAATAGGTTTTTTCAGCCTTAAGAAAAGGAATATGATTGTGTTTTATAAAATCAAAAGTACAAAGGGATGCTCATTAACTTCCTTTAATGTTGAAAAATGTACTAACATCAAATGAAGTTATAGGGTGTTAGGTTCAAAAGAAAATAGAGTTCACCTACTACACAATTAAACAGTGAACTTTACAGCTGTAGAATATTATTAACACAAAAAAATGTTTTTGGAGTTCAAAAATACTATTCAACATAAAATTCATATACTTTCCCTAAGCAATTATGTAAAAGAGAAATTCTGGTCTCATGCAATTCACCTGTTTTAATTTTCCTGGATGAACCTGATAAAAACCACTGTGGGAGTTAATATTAGACTCTTAGAGACTCAGTGTTGGGGTTATTATTATTTGACTTTTCTCTAATTACCTTGGCACAGAGTGTTTGAGTGCAGAAATGAAAATTAGCTGATAAAGCTGAAAGACATTGGGACAGACAGATCTGGATATAATATAATCTTAAATAAATAGAATAACAGAAATTTAATGAACTCTAGTAATGTGAATAGCAATGTCATTCACTGAAAGGCTAATGACAAAAACCTGCTGCTAACTCGAAGCACAAGTGACTATGTGTAATTGAGAAGGAATAGCTGGGTTTGCCAGTCAGTTCCAGAGGTCTCTAAAGGACTGAGAAAGGAGCTGGTGTGCAATGAGAAACTCCTTTTTAGAGGGGAAAGGCTTAATGTTATTTTTGCAAGGTTCTGATGAGACCCTCTCCACATTACCACAGTATCAGGTACAGTTCCAGTCACCTGTGTGTAGAAGCAAGTGAAAGAGGCTTAAGACTGTAAAAGGAGTCATCTTTATACAAAATAAACCAAAAGCTAAGAGCATTATTATTGCTTTTCCAAGCTATCTGTAGCATGGTAGCTGGAATTAATAGGGAATTCCTCTTGTTCAGATTGGGGAAGCAATGCTGCTTTCAGACTGGCATAATCACCTGTCATAGTGAGGGAAGGAGAGGAAAGTTCTTGCTGTATGTCAGCAGGTGGTCAAAACACAACTAGGGTGCACGCCAGAACCTGAGAGAAAAAAAGGTCAGCTTGCATAGAACCTTTCAATCCTCAGGGATTAAACATTAAAAAACAGAAGCTGGTAAACTAATTGGCAAGGAAGCCTTAAGATACAATAGGCTTTTGTTGATATTGATGATATTTATTGATATAATCAATAAGTTTAGAATAAAACTTTGAAAGTAGATGTTTTGGAATTGCTTCCTAACAGGGCTGGTAGAAGAATCAGTAGTAGACTGTAGTGTCAGAGTTCCTTGCCCTTCCTGTCCTCAAAAGAGTAATACATGCATTCCCATGGTATAAAGTGAGAGAAAGAAGTGAAGTAGACACTTCCTCTATTTGTCATCTCTTGCACACAGAAAAGCAGAATTATTCAATAAGTAAAAACTCACTGAGAGTGGGTGCTGTTAAATGCAGACATCTTGAAGGCCCAACCGTGTGGATGAGTGACTTGATGGGGTGAGGGGGACCACTAGAGGAGACAAAAATACCAAAAGTTTCAGCTTTTAGGTGTCTTCCACCTTCTATAGTAACTGAATCAGATGAATCTCAGAATATTCTGAGTTAGAAGCAACCCACAAGGATCATGGAGTCCAGCTCTTTAATATGAATAGCCCATACAGGGATTAAACCCACATTTCTGTAATTTGCTATTAAAAATTATTTTCACATATTTGTTACTGTATTTGAGGCATTACAGGCATTTGCATAGGAAATATTATTGCTAAATTAGACTTTTTAATGTCATCACTTGTATACATTCATATACAAGCTTAGACCTTGATATTTAACAGCAGATGTGATCAATATAAAATATTTTGCATATGTAATTTGATGCTTTGCAGCAAGGAGATGTGACTGACAGATGATGCACTCATATTTACAGAGTGTGATTACATCATCCTGACACCTAGCATGCTCTTCATTCACAACGGATTTGATACCTGGTAAGCTTATATTTAAATGAGGTTTTATCATTCCTAATCAGAATTTTTGGTATTTTAACAGGTTTTATTCCACTTATATCGCAGACTGTGCCTTTTATTTGTGTGGAGCAGTTTCCTGATGTAGTGTATTTTTTCTATATCCTCTGACTTGATTGATGTTGATACACTTACTGTAATTATTTCACAAACTTATCAAACTATGTTTTCTAAACTTAAATCAGAGAAACAGAGTGCTTGCTTACCAGTATGAATCACTGTTTTTTGCGGTTTTTTACACTACAGTGTATCTTAGATGAATTATTTTGTTTTCTGGGAATCTTAAATAGTATTTCATTATGTCCTGTAACTGTTCCAATTGTTGTTCAAATATTTTAGGACAGCATTATTTATAAAAATCTGAGTTCCTGTCCTTTATTTAGGAAAGACACCAACAAAATATTTCATTAAAGAAGGAATAGAAATGTATTTCAGTTCTTTTTAGCTGAGGTAAAGCTAGCATCTTTTCCCCTTCTCTTGCTTATATTGCTGTAAGATGTGGTCATTTGCAATTCATTCAGACTTTCCTACTGCTAAAAACTGAACACCCTTATTTCATTCTTGTCCCTGCATTTCATTTTGTTTACTAATTTGATATCCTTCAAGATGTTGCTTGATGCGGTGTTAATCCGTTGGCTTATTGCTATTACAGTATTTCACAGCTCTCCTTTGTTGCTAAGCTCCTACATAAATGCATCATACGACCTTGGCAGTTTCCCCCTATTAACGCTGCTGGTTATTTTCCCTTGAAATTTTGCTCTTCAAGTCGTAACAAATGATAGGTCTAACTAAGTCTCTTCATGTTTGGAGATGCTTGTAGTTAATTTGGGCTGTTAATAGACTAGGCGGGGAAATTTGGCTAAACCAAGTGCAGCAGGGGACCCTACTGCCCTCAATATAGATGGTTCAATGGGGAAATTGTGAGGAGGAGTTTTTTCAGTCTTCCTCAGACTTCTCACTAGCATAATGGAAAGGGGTATTCCACTCAGGAGGTATGTGTTATGACAGGCTGTGATAGTAGTATTAATAAAAAACAACTTTGGCTTTTACAGTCTTTTTACTTTATACTTCAAAAGCATTTTGGTGCTTCTTGTGATGTTATTGGTATGGGTTTTTTTTCTGGTGTGAACTAGAACAAAGGATCTTTGTCTTTAGCTTTCCTGCAGGTTTGTTTTATTATGTTCTTGATTTTAATTTTTTCCATTTTTTTGCCCTTTCCTCTGCATCTTGCTCGCTTTCTGCTTGATTTATTCTCAGACCTATTTCCTTCAGCAACCTTAAGAGAGAGTTAAAGGCCTACTTTTAGCGGTTGGGATCTGGGATTTTTTTTGTTTGCTAACTGGGGTGGTTTTGCCTCCTCTTAGAAACAGTCACTTAATTTTCTTGACTCTTATTCAGATAACTGGTAATACAACATTTCTGTTTTCATATCTGAGGACTCTTTTCTTAAAATGTTTTGTGTAGTGGCCTCTTGTCAGACGTAAATTTGTAGAGAGGGAAATGGCAGAACTCAAGTGTGGCAATGGCCATCACAGTCACTCTTCTGAGCCATCTTAGTGGCTAGCAGGTCCAGAGGGCTCTCCTCTTTTCTAGACTGTGCTGGCAGACACACTTTGTTACTCTATTAAATGACAGTGTGTTATTTTGCCTGTGCCAATCTATTATCTCTATAGGAAAGGGGGTCATGCCTTCATAGAATTTAAAACTGTGAATGGTAATGCAAGAATAGGTCTTAACTTTGTCTTTACATATTAATTTCCTTAGTATACTTTAATTTGTAAGTGTCTCGGTATGTGTCCTGAACATTATTTTTACTGAAGTGTGTCAATTTTCATTACATTAAATGAATACTTATTTAATTTCCTACCTCACCTCTGAGCCCATTTTGTTAATGTCAGGATTATTCTTGCATCCCTCTGAGTCTTGAATACTCTGCTTATTTTAGTATCGTCTGCAAATTTAATGATCTGACTTATTACAGCTTTATGTAGACCATTGAATAAAATATGAAAATCTGCTGGTATTAGTCTACAATCCTGTGAGACTTCACTTCTCAGCAGCTGCCTTTCCATTTTCCATCCAATCCCCTGTTTTTCTGGGTAGTAAATAATACCTTGGTACTGCTCAAACCTAGGGGCAGGCAACTGCATCAGATCTGGTGTTAACTAAACTTATCACAGTCTTACAGGGAAAACAGATGCCCTAAAAAACCCAAACCCATCAAGGACGGGGAAGAGTCAGGCTTCAGGATACAGACTTTTAAATGTGAATGCTGGGTCACAAGTGCTTGATATCAGGAGAAAAGTTTTAATAAAGATTTGCTCCATCCAGAATGAAGCTTTCTTAATGCTAAAAACGATCCATCATTTTGACTTTCCTCTGAATCTTTTTAAGATACCAGCTAAGTCAGGACTCTTGGTTTATCTAGGCTAATAACGTTTTTCATTTTTAAAAGTAACCAGATTTCTTTAACATGATTTACTCTTTCCATATCCACAATGACTCATAATTATTAAATTGTGCTTACATAATTATATCCTCTAAAATGATCTATAAATGTAACATCTCTTTCTTAAAGATCAGACTCTGAGGAATAAAATTCCCTTGATTTATCTCTGGAGATAAAATGCTAAGTGTTCACAGCAGGATTAGGCAAGAGACTGACAGCTCTGGAAAAAAAGGTTTCAAACTTGGTACTGGGAGGGACTTCTGTTATCACTGGAGTAGCAGGGAATATGACACTTGTATATTCAAGAGCAGAAGAGCAGAGAGCCAGCTTGGCTTGTGAGTGTACAAACCAACTGTGAGAAGGAACTTTCTGAAGTGTTTTTATGTGAAGATTAGAGATGTGTAATCATGGGCAAATAAAAAAAGACAACAGGTCTTGGAGCTGGAGGTTGGGGGGGACTGTACTGGCCACCAGTTTGGTAAGCAAGAGCTAGGGAAGCCTGCGTGTTCATGTAAATAAATTTTATTATCATGTCAAGAAAGAGGGAAGCTGAAAGGTTGAATGTGAGTAAATTAATATAAAGGTGTGGGCTTTTAATTTTCCCCTGAAATGTATAAGCTCTAAAGTCAGGGCTTAAAGGTTGCCTTCATTTTTGGAATCAATAATGAAATTCTGTAAAATATGATCACTGTAGGTTCGATTGTAAATCTGACTAGGTGGTGTAATAAATCATATTATTTCTAATAGATAAAACACTAGAGCACAAAAGCATGCATAATTTCTAAAAATTACTTGCATTCTGGTCTGGATGTGGTGGGGCTTTTGAGGATACTTTATTGCCTGTTTTGGGATTTTTAAGTACTGTATTTCCATCTTTGAATTACAAGTGTCTGAGTTATTTTCTGTTACATATAGTAAAGATCTAGAGAGCTGAAGTGTTCAGTCAAGTGATTGAGGGGAAGAAGACAACTTGTAGGGGAGTCTTAACAGTGATGCATTTGTAGCACACAGGCTGTAAGCAGAAAATTGCTGCCATATTTCTTCATTGTGGGGAGAGGAGGAGCAAAAAGTCAACAGCAAAAATTAACAAGTAGCCATTATGTAGTCAGAGCCGGGTTCAAAACACAACAGGGGTGGTCCTTCACATGTGTAGCTGATCTGTAGAACCTCTAGTGAAAGAATACCCTATGTGCTGAAAACTCTTATTAGGCACTAAAAATGAGTGTCTCCTCCGTGAGCTTGATGGTATCTAAAAGAAAGGAATAAAGTGTGTGTTGGGAGGGGCTCAAAATGAAGAGGTTGTAGGCTGGTGGAAAGCTAAGTTCCCTGTTCTTATATTTTTCTCTTTTATCATTGATTTTTCTCCTCCTTAGCCATAGTAGTTGCTTTTGTGTTGTGTTCAGCTGCTAACTGCTAACAGCATACCTGTTTTCTTGGCTGTATGGAGGACAGAGATCTGGTGATTTCATATATTGATCTGTTCCACTTTCTTGTTTGACATGACCTGTAACATGTGAATTAAGGCCATGCAAGAATATTTTGTAGTGTTGGTATTGTAAATTGCCAATATTAGATGAGGTTCATTAATTGTAATCTTCTCAATTCTTTTGCAGTGAGGTTGGTAAGCAGAAACCCTTTAAAGGAGAAGGAACTAGAACTGCATATATTTCAAATAGTTGCCGCTGCTATCCTAGGTTTCCCTGCAGGCCTTTCCTAGTCCTTTCCTGTACTAGATTTTTACCTCGAGTAGTGGTGGGCAGTTCTAGGCACCACAACATAAGAAGGTTTTTAAGGTACTAGAGTGCATCCAAAGGAGGACAAGACAGAAGACGAGGGGTCTGGAGGGGAAGTTGTTTTAGGAGTGGCTGAGGTCACTTGGTCTGTTCAGCCTGGAGGAGAGTGAGGGGAGACCTCACTGCAGTCACCACTTCCTCATGAGGGGAAGAGCACAGGATATTCTATGATTCTTTCACAAATGCAACTTGATAGAGTGGACACAGAAAAGGAAAAACACAGATAATGTTGAGGGTGTGCTTACAATGTGATACAGGCATTTCCCAGCCTTTTTAGGGAGTCAGTAGCTGCAGTATTCGCTTTTGAGGAACCACCACCCACCCCTTCTTTTGTATCCTCTGTCTTGGAGGATGATGGCATGGGGAGAAAGTGGGCAAAAAATCCCTGGTTTTGTATCTTGCACCTTGTATCTTGGGAACTTATAGTTCTGTCCAAATTTATGCCTATGTGTGGTTGAATTGTAAGGAGAAGGTGTGGGAGAGCAATTTTACAAGGCTGGAAAACTGCTGTTCAATAGCCTTTAGTCAGCTGCAAGACTTTTTGCCAGCTGATATACCTTATTAACAGGAAAGGCTAGGTATTTATAGAGCTACTCCATCCAGAGATTCTTTCATAGACAAGCTGTTCATACTCTGCAGGACCACATCTCTTGGGGTAGGAGGTTGGGCAATCTTTGTTGAGGTAGCAGTGTGACCTCATACCCTGCTGCTAACAGTGGCAGAACAGCAATGGAAGATTAATTTTCTATTTCTTTCCCCCAAGGGTGTGAAAGTGTGTCATTTTTAGGTTCAGTCTCCAATCAAAGAATGAGGTGGAAAAATTCAACTCTGCTTTCACTGTTCCCCAATTATTAGGTAGAGAAACAATTCTGTTAAGTTAGGTGATACACAGATGATTAATCTTATATTTTTATAAACACAATGATATTTTTAAGCCACTATGGGGGGAAAAAAAGTATAAATTCTAAAGCAGAGAAAAATAAGTTCTAAGATTTTATTTCTTGTACGTTCACACTTGATATTAACACATCCTCATTAGAAAATGCTCCATATTTTTTTTCATAATGCCCTTTTCCAGTCTTGGGATGGACCATTGATAAAAATCATGAGCTCTGGACGAAAGGACTGTATAATGCACTTCATTCACTTAATTTAACCTAGACTTACTTAGTAGACTGCTAGACTAGCTAATGAAAACAGCAGGAACAGCATAGTACATTCAAAGGCAGTATTTTAAAAATGCATTGGTACAATCAAGATCTGGGTTCATAATAGCAAAAAGTAGGAGCTGATATTTGAGAATTATGAGAGTAACGTAGAACTACTGAAGCACTCAAAGATCAGTCCATATGTGATGCTGTGGAAGCTGATAGCTTAAATTTCTACTTTGAAAAACAATAATGCAATGCTACTCATTTGTCTCATTTCAATCATGTTAGTTAAAGTGCAATTTGTTTTGTTCTGGAAAAAGGATCGAAATACAAAAATTTCTAGAAGAAGCTTCTTAATGAAAAGGAGGAAAATTGTAAGCTTGATACTGTTTGTTTTTCATGGGGGAGATCCAGAGATTCATTACATTGTTTGCAAACCTCTGAGGCACTGCAGTCTTCAGCCACAGCATTGTATCTAAGCCTTCAAGACATTCAGGAAAGTTCTGATAAACACTGGGAGATATTTCCAAACCTCTTCAAGCAACTAGAAAAGAAAATGCTTACTCAGAAAACTGATTATTTTGGGCTTTTGGTCTGCTTAGGTCTTGGGACCTCTGAGGCAGAAGCTGATAGTAATTCTCTGCCACTGAAATCCCAATTCAGTATTTTTGGTGAAAGAAGTTACAAAAATTTGGAGACTTTTGCTTATTTGATTCACTCTTTGGAAAACTGTTACAGATTTGCAAAATAACCAAACATAGCTATTAGGTGCCTTGTTTATGTTTTTGGAGTGTTAATATAAACGGAGGCTTAGTTCCCTTGTAATGGTTCTGTGAGGAACAGGTCACCATTCAAGATGATGTTCTTGAAGATTTCCATTAAAACCACTTTTCACCATCAAAGAATAATGATCCAGGTCCTTCCCTGCTTTCTCTGGTAAAATTGCAAAGCAATCTTTCTGCTGACAGCTTCTAGATGCAGTGATTGAGGTGTTGGTGGTATTCTTATTCTTATTTTTATTCTTTTTATTCCTATTATTATACAAATTCTTTAGGTACTTTTAATAAATATTCAAAAAGGGAATCTTTTTATTTAATTGTACCTAGAAGATGAAAGTGCCAACCATCCTGGACTTCCAATTTTCTCCATGCATCTCACAATAAGAATTTTGTCAGGAAAAAATAATCTACTGTGATCTAGTTTGGAAGTAGCTATTGTTCTGTAATGAGTGGTCATTAAATGGGATTTTCTTTAACTCTCATTCTTCACATCCTCCTTATTCAGTGAGAGCTGCACCCCTTGGTGTAATTCTGTCAGCAAAATTCATGTCCATTAAGAAGATGCAGAGTGTTCTGATGAGGATGATGGGGTAATTTTGCTTTGGTTGGTGGGAGCAGCATATTTACAAATGTTCCTTTTCCAAGTAGAGCTAATTCTCAGTGAGCAGTTGACATCAACCAATTGTGTCTGGCCTGAGGTTACATGTAATGTAATGTAATAATGATGGTTGTTATGATCAGCTCACCAAATAGCTGGTGCTAACCACGGCATTTTGGAACAACTGGATGTTTCAAAAACAAAACCAAAACCAAAAAATCCCCAAACAACATAGTTAGCTTAGTTTATCCCTTTAACATTAAATGAAATTCCAGAGCTACATATGCTGTATCTTTTTTCTCCTGTCATGCAGCATAAAGAGCACAGTGCCTGCAAACAGACCATTTGCTTCAGAGAAAACATTTCTCTTCAGGAAAAAAAAAAATTATAACTTTTTGCTTGAAGGAGCAAATTTATAGGGAGGTTTTTTCCTAGTCTATTGGTCAGATCACTCTTGATACCATGGTGACTTGTTAAAAATAAATTCCAGTGCCTCAGAAATGTCCAAAAGGAGAACTTAATTTGTTGAAGGTTTTTGCTTGAAGTGTGATAATTTGTGCAGGCATTGGGCTTATGCAAGAGATTTCTGTTCATATGATGAAAGTAATAATATTGTTATATTTTAGTCTATTTGCCTTTTCTTGTGTGGTTGTCTTAAAATGTGCTTTGTTTTCTTTATTTAGAAAAAGTTTTTTAAGTACTTGGAACGAGTTTTTTTAGAAATGGTAGATTAAAACACTGTAGTTTGAGAAAGTTGCACAACTACAACAGATATTCTCTAAAATAATAGTTTAGAGTGGAACTGATAAGAAGTTGGATAATAGGCCAGCAAACAGGATGTCTGTAGTCCATCAAGGACTAAATGAGATCTATATAAAGCAACAGTGTAATTCTAAAATCAAGACAGTTAGACTGGAAAAGATCCAAAAATAACATTTGAAGATATGTCATAAACAGACCATGTGGTTCTGATAAGACTAGAATGACACTGTATTTAGCACATAGGTAAAGCAGAGAAGCCTGTTCTAAAGCCTTAATAGTTGCCTGATTACATCCAGTAAAAAAACAGTCAGCATGTAAGGTACGGATTCCCTGTTTATGAAATGGAGCCATGGCTTTGATATCTTTTATTCAAGCTGCAGGAGAGGTAGTTCCTTGTGGTGTTTGGACCCAGTGCACAGGGCTATTCTTATTCTTTGTCATGTTGCCTGAAGAAGGAACCCACCAGCTAAAGGCAGAACCTTAAGGACAGCTGAGCAAATATGGTCTGTGGTTGATCCAGGAACAATTCAATCACTGTAGTGGATTGGTAGTGGTTGAATTGTAGACATGTTTGCTGTGGACATTGGAAAAAGCAAACCCAGGTGACAAGAAGTAACCAAAAGGAGCATCCTTTCCAAGAACTGCATGTTCCAGGATGCTGTGGCTTCATCAACAGCTTTGACATATTAATTATTCCATACTTAGGTATCAACCTCTGCCTCAGGAAGCATTTGGAAGCCACCAGACAAAATTTCAGATGATGTCCATGAATTAATACCTTTTTGAGCTCTGGTGTCTCTGATCCACAGACTTATCTGTCTCACTGTGGTGAGATGTATATCTCCAGACACAACACTTCCTCAACATGTAGTTTTCTTCAAATGTCTTGGATCTGTCATCTTAGTCTTACAGGTACCAAAGGGCAGCTAGAAGACTGCTATATGTGTTAGAAATTCAGAAACAAATCGTTTAAGATAAAAACAAACCACAAACCCTCAAAATCAAACAAAACAGAACCAAAACAAAACTATCTGAGCTCCAGTCTGAAGATACAGAGAAAGAGATTCTGTATTGTGTAAACAGCAGGTACAGATAAAATAGAATAGAATAGTTTATTTCTATTTGAGTGTTGTTTGTTCCTCAGACTTTTGAATGAAGGAGTCTGTCCTTTTAGCTAACCTTAGTAATAACTACTGTTCTGGGTGATCTGTTCTTCGATTAAAAAACAAATCTGGAAAACGATGCATGAAATTTCTAATTTCAGAGGTTTTTGCAATTTTAGGGATGATTTTTGATTCGTATTACAGCTCATTAATGATGTCTCTGAAGGTAGTCAGTGTCTTATGCCAAGCATTCAAGCCCCTCCAAAGAAGTAGCGAGATATTTTGGCGTATGAAATTGAAAGTTTACACAAGTCTTAACTGAAGCCCCTGACTTAAAGCGTGACAGTTCTGACTTAAAACATGACAAAAGCTAGATCCAGTTAATTAGATGCAGCGAATAATTGCAGGATTATCATTCTATCCAGCCACAAGCTTTATTAGGGATAGCTTCACATCACTCCTAAGAGAGGAGAAGCCTCTTGCCTGCTAACTGCCTTGAGAAGGAATCAAAAAGAGATTAAAATTCATAAGTATCCTTGGAATTACTATTTTTAGGATGTGTAATCTGTGTTGTAACGTCTTTAGCAAAGAGCACTTGAGAAGGTCAAGATCTATTCAGGAAGCATCAGAGCTACAATTCTCATGGGACAAAACACAGCAATTCTTCCAAAAATAAACCCAGTTACAAGAAGCAACTTTTTTTATTATTATTGCTTAGGACTTTTTGAGCCCATCTATTAAATTCAAATCAGGTATGTTCTCTGTCTTCCAAAAGCTCAAAAAATTGTCATGGAATGCACATTCTCTCTAACAGGTTATTAAAATTTTGTTTTGTTTTTAAGATCTGAGAAGTGCAATGACTTCCCATTAACTTCAGAATGTTGATATATTGCTTAAATCAAAAGCCAAATACTTTGTGATCCCAAATCCCGTTTGGGGACTATGAATAATTGCAAGTATAGAACATAAATACTACGCAAAAATCCATCCAGATAATGAATCTTTTGTATATAAAGTCATTAGGAACTGTGCAAATTCCCCAGGTATTCAACTTCAGCTGTTGTGGGATTTTTTTTTGTTTGGGTTTTGGGGTGGGTTTTTTAATGCCTGTTTAGAGAGAGAGACGTGTACAGCCTGTTCTGATCCAAAGTTGAGCAGAAAGACATTGTTAATACATTTAAATTTATTAAAAAATATCAACATTTTAGGGCTTCAGTTGGTCATTGGAGAGAAGATAGTGATCTTCCTCCTGCTAATCCAATTTCTTTTATTCTGATGGGATTGCAAAAACTAGATTAGAGGGCACTGTTGGAAACTGGAAATACTTGTCTTTCACCTGTCTAATGTCAGTTGTTTGAAGCAAGCAATTCCATCTGTTTTACCCTCATCTTAGAGCAGCCTTAATGTTGCTGCCAGTTGGAGGAGCCCGAGGGAGTAGTTCTGTTACATTCAGCCAGCCACACAGATGTACCTGAGCCTAAGAGGGATTTATGGCAAACTGCCTGGCAAGGTTCAGTTCTGTGCCCGTCAGTGGAGGAAGGACTCACCGAATTTACTCATACAGGACTTTGCTTCAAAGGTTTTCAATGACATTTAACTCCCAGTGACTGGGTATAAAACATTAGGTGGACCAGACAGGCCTGTTATCTTGATCCCACAAGGCACTTTTGCATTTCTGCTCCCTTAATATTCAAATTCCAGGATTTCCAGTGTTGCTGAGCACTGAGAAAGTGTAATCCATTTGCTTTTGGTAATGCAGCATATGTAGAATACTTTTGTGTGTAATATTTTAAAAGCCAATGGAGAGCTGTTGATTTTTTTTTGNACTTGACATGTCACCAGTAAAACTTTAGGATCTTTAGTCACTCATGCTAAATTGACTTGAACTGGCCTAAAATTTGTCAAAGAATATGAAGCAAATAATTTAGTACCAATACAGAATGTAAAAATTAGTTTAATCTAGCGTGATGGAAGAAAAAAAATATATCAAATAATCTTTTTTTTTTTTTCAATGGCAGTCATTAGGCTTTGGTGCAAAAAGTTACTGAATAGCTACACACGGAGAGTAGTTCTAAAACCTATTTTATTTATTCCTAAAACCTGGCTCTCTACAGAAAAAAATTACACTAAAATAATTAATAGAAGCATGGGGTTTTTTTTCTCCTAGTAGTTCACAGATGGATAATTGATGAGCCAGTTCTCAAAATAGGGAGAAAGATTTTCTTACTTTTAATTATAATGTATCTGTATCTCTCACAGAAGCTCCCATTTAGGACCAGCTTAAAACTTAAAAATGTGAACTAATAAATCTCCCTTTTCTCTGTCTTTTTCCCCATATAATGACAATGAAAGTGTTTTCTGAAGGAGCTTCTAGAAACTATTCCAAGAGAACCAATTGCCAGAAGAATATTAAATGTTTGGAGAAGTTTAAAAAAGAGAAGTGTCTGAACACAATTTCACGTTAGCAACAAACTGACTGAATCAGAATCTCTTTATGCAACTTAACAGCATGAGCTTGTCGTAAAAAAACAGTTACTCATCAATCAAAGAAAGGGGAAAGGAAGGTAGAGACTTGTGTCTTAGAAATCTGTGCAGTGTTATCTACATTTCATCTGGTATTTTCCAGGCAAAATTAGTGGCAGTGGATCACTATTCTGTGATTTAAAGCAGAAACATTTTTCACAATCCCAGTGGGTCATAATGTTGAAATAGTAATGTCTTCTTTCTTTCTGCCTTCTCAGTTTTTTTGAGTTGTATGATAAGTTAGACTTAAAAGTCTTTCACATTTATTAAAACCAAAGGATCCTGTAAGACACCTGACTAAACACAGACAATATGAATTTATTTTTTGTGTTTCACTCCCACCCATGTGACTTAATTCATCTGTGTTTTGTCTTTGTTGCTCTGTCCCCATTTAACTCTTGACCCAGTCATGTGCCAACACCCAACTTTGTATGCAAAGACAGGCACTGAGCTCACTTCATAACCCTACTGAAAATGCAAAAGCCAAATGTGCCTAAATCAAGAGACACAGTGATGGAGTCTTGGAACAACTCAAGCACAAGACCAGCTATGTGAAAAACTGTCCAATACTTTTCTGTAGATTTTAAGAGGGAAGAGGGAGGAAGAAAAGAGCAGAGCCGTGTGAAACTGGCGCAGCATCAGGGCCTGCAGCTGTGTCAACATCATGTTGTAACTGCCAAATGTCTCTGTGACTGCAGAGAGCAGCTCTTACTCCATCTGGGAATAAGGAGCTATTTTTCACAAACATTGCTGCCCTTTTAATAAATGAGATATACTAGGAACTGTTTTAAAGGTCTAGTGGACTTATAATTTGGCTGAAAAGAGTAATTTTGATCCTGTTTTGAAGTCTGCTGGGGCCAATGCAGACACATTGCACACGTGAGTGAAATGACATTTCAGAGAAATGAAGAATCTGGAGAAGACACCGCTGTCACTGTACTTGTTTTATGCCTTCTCCACATATCTCATGAGTACAGATAGTTAACTAAAAGTTAAATAACGTGCAGCAAAGAAACTTGTATCAAATTTTGTACCAGATCCCTTGCTAACACAAACATAGCATCATTGAACAGCCCAGATTGGAAGGGACCTTGAAGGATCGCTTGGTCCAACCTGTCATAGGAAAGAGACTCAAAATGAGATGATGTAGCACCCTGTCCAACTGCACCTTGAAAATGAGGGACTCAATCACAACCCTGAGTAGCTTCTTCTAGTTATAGATTGTTCTCACTGCAAAAAAAATCTTACATATGTCAAGATGAGTTATGTGGGCTTCATTCAAATTCATATTGCTGCTGTAACAGAGGAATCAGAAAGAAACTAGGCTGGATACTCACTACTGTTCTTGAGTCCGTAGAATGAAGAATAACCTCTGTCCCTGTCATGTCCACTCCCACAGTGTTTAGCAACAGATATCAGATAATTGGGATACAAGGCACGTAACGGATTCAAGTATAATTTTAGACAATTTACTGAAACCAATTTACTTTCTAAGAGAAGGAAAACGCTTCCCTTAAATCATCTTTCCTATCAGAAAGAGCTTTAGTAATGTGTATTTATTCTTGAGCTGTCATTGAAACTTTTGTTTATGAGATTCATATTCTCTGAGCCAAAGATCAACCCATTGTGATATTAAGCCAATATTTAGTTAATTGTCTTTAGACGATTTCTAATAGAAAGCTTCAACCTACTTATTTTTATTAAATGCTTCATTAGAAGAATACCTGCCATTCCTAGTAGTTTATTGATTGCCAGCCATCTTTAATGGTAGCAGAACATGTGATAGGGAGTCTTGAAGTCAACCTTTTTGGAATGGTGAGTTTTCTGACTATAAATATAGAAGAAAGTAAATGAGGCTGCTATTTATGGTTAAGGTGCTTGGAGTTTTGTTTCCTAAAGTTAGGGGAGATCTGTAATGTAGTCTATACTTCTCTACAGTCTTCCATGGCATTTTGTGGACACTGAGTAGCCTTAATCATTTGTCAGAATAAGCTAGCATTTATGTTTATGTGTTTTCCCAAAAAAATAAACAGAAAACATTTGAAATAACATTTTTTGTGACTTAGTGAGAACCTAGTTTGTTTTTTTGGTTTGGTTTTGTTGAGTTTTCTGTTTCTCATAGAAAGCTATTTGTACAATAGTGTCAATGGAACAATACAAGAAATTTCTATCTTTTAATCTACCGCATTCATGCAAGGTAGGAGGCACAACCCAGCATTATGTCCTTTATTAATTCTTTGACTGGTTAACATGCAGTCCACTCATTGTCTCCTTCCCTTAGAGAGAAGATTGCAGCCCAAATACAGCCACTTGGGTATAGCTTTCATCCTACTGCTGGGTGTCCTGTGTTGGAGAGCCCCAGTACAGCCAATGTTTCCAGGCTTTTGAGTGAGCTACCCAGGGAGAATTGAAAGGACTTGCAATACAAGCTGCATGTGGAGCACAAGCCCTCAGAGTAAAAGGGCAAGGTTTGGGCATTGATTTGTACTAAACAGGCAGCTGACTTCTTATTGCTTTGGAATTCTTCTAGTTCAGAGAATTCTACTTTGAGAACCACAGATACAGTCCATGGAACTGGTGTTATGTCTTTTTATGGAACTGTTTCTGTGTATTTCTTTGTAAAAACTTTTAAAAATAATCTCTTAAGAAGAGAAACTCTTTGAAGTTTGGTTTGCCTTTTTTTTTTTATGGGCATTTGATACTAGTTTAGGATAGATTGAGTATCTAGATATAGAGAGTAGAGCTTTTTTCTTTTGCTGAAGACTTGGTCTTTGAATTGCAAGGGAAGGATTTTGGGGGAAACGCTAAAATTGTTCCATCCTGAAGACCACAATAGAAATATATTTTTAAGTGGTATAAATGTTTTCAAGGGTAAAAACTAGATACATTCAATTAAAGTTCAGATTTTTTGGTGTTTAAAACAAAAAAGCCATCAAAAAGCAACCTCAGAAATCATCAACCAACAACCGCTTTCATGAAGTTCTTACTGCTCGTAAACAGATATTGATACAACTTTTTTTGAGAAGCGCATACTTTAATCTTAAAAAAAGGCTCTCTTCAACTTAGAAAGTATGCAGCTATATTGACTCAGAATACCTAATAACAACCAATCGGCTTTGCACAATAATAACTTTGAATAACTCTCAGAATTAGTGTTCTTTATTTTATCTTTCACTTGTAATATTCTGAAGTCTATTTATACATTACTGCATATTAAAACACCTAAATCAGTAAGTCAGAAATTTGGCTTTAACAGTGGGCTCAATTTCCTGTGTTATATCCAGCAAAGAATAGGTAATGAAGCACAGAATGTTTCACAAATACATACATACTTCATACGATTGTCTGTCAGTGCATGTGGAAAAGATAAAAGTATTCTGGAAGAAGTTCAAAGGAAATACCCTAGTAACTATGGAAACAAAAGCCCTTCTTCCCTATGTTGAGAAGAACAAAAGATTAAGTTAGACTAGTTGAACATCTTCTTTTTAGTGCCAGTTTGGCTGAGACAGATTTGTCCTGCAGAGTTGATGAGGCTTTGAGAGAGATAATGATGAGATATCTCCATAAAACTCCAAATGCTTTTCTTATGACCTGGGGACAGCCTTGAAACGAGCACCTTACCACATCATTCACTCACATATGATTGAAATCAAGCTCCATTTCAGAAAATCTCTTCCTTACATTTGGCTGGAATTCCAGATTTTGTGCCAAATATGGGAATTGGTCATTTCAGTTTTAGTATGGCTCAGGCTCTGGGCTTTTTATTAATAAATAAATAAATGAATGAATTTCATAAGTTCAGTATTGCAGAAATTACAACTCTGAGTCAACAAATGAGAAACATGAGCTTCTATATTCCAGTCCTTACATAAACCTTTGGATACCATTTTATTATATTAAATATAACCTAATAATAGTTACATAAAGAGGATAATATTAGAAAGTCTTGCAAAAGAACTGGAATCATTCAGTGTGTGATTTATACAAGAATTCAGGTCCATCTTATGTTCTTCAACCATTTCCCCACTCTGCTAGCAATGGGCAGCAAAAGTAGTTCAAGATTAATAGTCCAACATTATGTATCCCACGTTACTCTGAAACATCTTTTTTTCTTGTATTTGCTAAATAAAAAAAGTCAAGTTTTCCTTATAATTTTAACTTGAATACCTCTTACAGATTCATTGATGTATTTATTTCTCTTCTATTCAGAAAAAGTGTGTGTGGGGGAAACCTTGTTCACTTCTGCTTGAGTTACGCAGTGTCAGATTTGGGCAACTGGAAAATGTTACTTGTAAAAGATGTCCTGTAAAATTGTAGGTATATTTTTTAAATTTTGTTGTTAATTCCCTGAAGACAGCTCTTGAAATGCATCTGTCCTTTCCTCTGGCTTCTCTCACTTCCTGAAAGTCTCATTTGCCCATGTGTGAATCGTTATCATTTAGCTTAATCTTTCTTAACTTTGTGTTTTCATTAGGTTACCAGCTGAGGTTTTATGTCATGAAGTAAATTCATTGCTTTTGTATCTACTTCATGCAAATAATTTGAAGTACTGAATAGGAATTTTGCTCTATATTAATAGTTGTGCAAAAAGTATACTGTACTTAAAGTGAGTTGCAAGATATTTTTGTAGATTCATTTATACTTTACTTGAAAATTTCACCAACTGTTTTTTAAACTTGAAGATTCACTCCACATTTTGAGCATTTTCTTCCTATGGTAATGAGATAGCAAGTATTATTAGAAAGCTCTTTACAGGTAACATTTTACCTGCAGGTGTTATAGAGATTTTTTTCTTGTCTGCTCTCTCTAGGATCCTTACAAAGCCCGTAAGGTTTTAAAGCTCTATGAGGATTGAAATGACTGCAGAGAAGTGATGTTACTCATTTCAAAAACCTCATCTGAGGCAGTTCAGGACACAGTTTTGCAATAAATGTCTATGCAAGTCCCATTTACATTTTTTGATTCTGCTTTATGAGCTTTCAACATGCCAGCTGTAATCTCACTCATAATGAATGGAGTTTACTGTAGGAAATATATAACAGTAGCATTTACTTAAATTTATCAGAAAAGCTTTTAATTTAGCTAGAGACAATGCCTTGCCAGGGAAAGTTCCTCAAAGCACTTCACTAAGATTTCAGTAAATATCTAATGAGGCTGGGTTGCCATCTTTTCTGTGTGTCAAGAACAGAACTTAAGATAGCAATGAAATTTTTTGACTGCAATATTCAAAAATAAAGTCAAAGCAATTATTGTATTTTGTTTTCTTCGCATGTAGTTAATTATAACAACATGCCCCAATTATAACCCAGTTACAATCCATGCCCACAAAAATAAACTAAGCAAAGCCAAAAACCCTCCACAGCACACCTTTCTGGTCTTATTCTCTGTCCTTATGTCTCCCTACATAAAATGAGAATTGTTGCAATTACCAACCTTCTGCAGAAGACTTGGCAATTGATAACTCAGCAGACATAATGAATTGCTTTTCCCAGTGTGGGTCCATGGCCCCAGGCAGAGATAAAGCTCTAATATCATCCTGTTCTCCTGTTCTACTACACAATTATTTCTGCTGCAGCAGCACCTTGGAGCCATAATCAAGCCTGAGATTCCTTGATGCCATTGAGCATACAATTAGAGAATAAAAAGGGTCCCTGCCTTACTGCACTGATGCACAGAGTAGCAAAAAGAGAGCCATGAGATGGGGAGAGACTGATGCAGGAACAGAGTGAAAAGAGAAGTGATACTAGATATGACAGTCAGAGGTCTCTCTGTGCACATGTTCAGGTTTTTTGCATCACACGTTAAGTTTTGCAGGCTGGCTTGCAGAACAAGAGATAAGGGACTTTTCAAAGCCTTGTGGGGAGTTCTTCTCCAGTGCCTCTATGTTCCAAAGGCTGTGATTACACTTTCAGCTCTCCAGCAGAGCAAAGCACTTCTAGCTGTTCCAGAAACCTCAGCCATGCTGTTTTGATGGTTGGTTTCCTTAGTAAAGGGTGCTTAAAAAGCAGAGTTATTTGTAATGTATTTCCTGCATTGCAGGACTTGAAGAAAGAAATCTCCCAATTTACACTTTATGTTTTAAAAGCTAATTTGTAACACTTTTGAACTCTCCTAATACAGCTTAGTATTGTAACACAAACAGGATGTGCCAGCTCTCTAACACACAAGATGGTGTCTAAAGACACAAAAAATATATTTCAAACTCAGTCAAAACTAATTGCCAAGATGAAATTCTGCTTCCTTGTAAGTATGTCTCTGCGTACTTTGAGGTCTTGTGAATATTATTCTGTACGTAATTATTCTTCCATGCAATTTCTTAATTACAGGAGGTAAATCGCTTAAAAGATAATTAAATTTATAAATTAGAAAAAAGAGCCCTTCTGAAAAAAAAAATTTAAATATCTAACAGGATCACAATACTTTTAGTGAGTTTTTAAAGGCAAATGGACTGAGGAAGATGAGAAAGATTGTTTTTACATTGTTACTGTGCTTTCAGAAAACCCACAGGGTGTCCCTGTCCATACTATGTCATGAATCTTTGCTTTAGTCTGACTAATCTCAATTATCCAAAAGTGGTGCACTAGGGAAGGCAGTGAACTTGTCTTCAGTATCAAAACAGAGGATAAAAATAATCTGTGCTTTTTCCAGAGCTATTTCTTGACCTTTACTTCAGCTGACTGCTTCTATCTTTACTTAAAACCTTAGTGTCAGCTGTGCTAGTTCTATCTGAAGAAATATCCATTGAAAGCCAGACTTGATCTTTGCCCTATTTAGAAATGTATCTAACAGTCTTTATATTTCTTTCAAGTTATATTCTGAGCCACAGTAAAGGAAAATTCTGTTGTACAACCGGGTGACATAGCTGTAACTTGGAATACTTTTTCTGCACCATGTTCTCTCACCAGTGTATTTTCTTTCTGCTATTTTGGACTATATTATAATGATGATAATATCAGGGTGCTAGGTAACATAGGCTTCTCTCCCTTTCAAATAAGTATCAATTTAGAAAAAGGTTTTATGTCTTTTCAACTTATTTGCCAGCTGCTCAGATGCACTACACTGTTTCAAATGAAACTTAATTTTATGTTCCAGTGACGGAGTTAGCACATTGGGTGCTAACTTAGGAATTCAAACAGGGTGGCATCAACAAATACATTATTTCAGACAGCATCTTCCTTAACACCTCTTTTTGTTTAAGGAACGTCCAAGTAAGTTAGGGAAGCATGCTTTAAGGTGGATGCAGATGGGGTAACTCTATCAAAAGTAGGAATCTGTCCCACTGAAAGGATGTGTTCATGGGAGGTTTTATTGATCTTTGATTTTGGTACTGTTCTGTATTTCAAGAAGGACAATTAGAATAAATTATATGTTCACTTAACTTTTTCAGAAGATTTGTAAATTCAAAGTAACTTAGTAAATTGGAGAAATAATAATAGTTAGCATTAGTAGTAGTAATACCAGTATTATTAATGCTATTGTTGCAAATCATGGGTTTTTCTGTCTTTTAAATATATGCAAAGTTCTGTCCTTGGCAGAAATCATCATATGTGGAAACACAGGTTGGGGAATTACTCCTAAGCGTTACTAGTTCCTGAGAAAAGGATCCTGCTTACTGTGAATTCTAACTGAATGTGAACCAAAAATTTGAGAGTGCTGATAAACCAAACATTTTAGGAACTGGATAAAGTAGCACATTCAGTGTAATATGTCTCTTCTACCAACAGCATTAGTAGCACCTGGAGTATTTTGTCCCCTTTTGGATATCACATTGAAGAAACGCCACAGGAAATTTTATGGAAAAGAACAGCAAAATGTGTTGGAAACTTTGAAAGTATGACCTTAGATAAAAAGTTAAAAGAAATATTTAGTCAATTTGGAGATTAAAAAGATTTGGAGCAACAGAAGTCTTCCAACATCATACTGTTATCTACAATTAGGAAAGGAGCACAACATTTTCTTTCAATTCTAGTTTTGAGGAGGAATAAATAATAGGCAGCACAATGCTAAAATAAAGCAGATTGAAGCAGTTTAGATTAACTTAAAATATAACTTAAGGACAATGATGAATGGGAAGAACCCAAAAGTTTAACTGATAGTTTAAACCAGTTGGTCAAACATACTGTGAAGGATTTACAAATAATTAATTCTGTCATGGAACAGGAGGTTGGATTGGATAAACTTCTGAGGTGCTTTTCACTGGGGTTTTATTTTGTTTGTTTGTTTTCAAAATTTTTAAAAAAATAATGGCATCTTTAGCATAAGAAGAGAAAAAAGATAAACTTAGGAGAAGGTAACATTGGTTTTTTCATTTTAAATAGCAAGTATAGTTTGAGGAAAATCTTATTGAGAAGATAATTATGAAATGTGATATAATTGAGAATTTTCAGTGTCATGGAAGAAAAAATGTGTATCACAACTATTGTAGTGCGGATAACATTTGTTTGCTTACTGTGTAAAGGCTAATTCTAATTTTTTGCATTTGACAAAGACACAAAGTGATTTTTTTTAAGTTTGATATTTCTAGGAACATTATAATCACAACTAAATCCAACATATAGTACCACCTGCCAAAGTCTTATATATGCTGTTTTTATTGTTTTTAACAATTGTTAAAATTTTTAATTGTTTTTAACAATTCAGTTCCAGTCTTTTTCAGCTCGAACATGTAACCCCTAAATTAATATGAATATACGGTTGATATACAGCTTCAGTTTTTAAGAACTGGAGTAAAATGACATGTTTCCCTACAAAAATGGAAGGATGGGGAATTTACAGTAGCAATATAGGAAGTTAGTACAGAATAGTTTTTGTATGCTAAAAGTAGGTTAGCTAGCTTTCTCCACTTGCAAAATGCTTTTGCAGTGTCATTGTACTACTATTTAGGTGTAATGTAAGGTTTGGTCCACATTGCTGCACAATTCTTTAAGGATGAAGATGAGAAAAAAAGTGCTTAAAATTGGAAACTAGAAGAAGAGAAAAACCCCATAGAATTAAGTCATATATGTCAGTGAAAAATCACAGAAAATTCAGTGAAAAAAATTATATTGCAATATCTTTGTCCTAAAAATATATGATATTAAGGCACTGAAAAAATAGCTTGTACATGCTTACCAACCAGAAGTAAAATCTGTTTTCTAACCCATGGCTTGCTCATGCCATGCCATATTTCATCCTTTCTTCCCCAGCTGGTGATATATGGGTGTGTCAGTGAGATAATGATGTTTTCTTAGAAGAGGCAGAAGGTTTTCTCTTTTAATGGGACATATAAATAAAACAAATTCAGCTGCAAAAACAAGACTAACCTTAAAATTATTGCAGAATCAAAAATTATCTTCAGTTATTATTTTAAATGTGATTTAAACATTTGTAAAAATGAGCAATTATCCTCTAAAGCCCAAACAAACGTAGGCAAGCCTGCACACGCTGGGCAGAATCCATCCTTGTAAATCCCCAGCTGAGGTTTGTGTGTGTTTGTGTGTTCAGGAGGAAACCATACATCACTTCAGCAATACTCAGTGAGGAAAAAGGGGAAAACACACTGGCTTTAAACCAGTTTCTACAAATGATCTTTTGGTTTCTCTGGAGGGCTAAAGAAAGAGAGCACTTTTTCTGCTTTTTTTATTGACAGTGGAACTCCCCAATGGCTTTCCATCAACGTAGTCCCAATTTACATCTTCTACAGAAGTTTCACACAAGTATCTACCCCAGATGGTGGCTTTAAAAAGGGCATTGTAAGAAGAGGGGAAAAGCTAAACTCTTGAGGAATAGTGGGCTGCTGTCTGATTTTGTTTATATATAGGGTCTTACTGAGTTTTTTATGCCCATTCAGTTCCTTTGCTGCAGAAATAGATAAGATCACTTGACACTGTGTTGCTGATGCTTGAATATATCAAATTAGAAGTCTGAGAGTTTTGGTTTTATATTGGGGATTTCATTAGAATTTATTTCATGCTACTCTTTAATTTTTTTTCCAGGCAATTAAAGATGTTTTCTGCTGTTCAAGAAAGCAAAGACAGGGCCACCCTTAGGCATTCAGTCCTTTATTTACAAAAGCCCCATTAAATTTGGTCTGTTTTCCCTATTCTAGGGAGTTGCAGATAGAAGCTTGCAGTTCCAGTGTTTACCCTGAAGGGGGAAATTCTCAGTGGTAAGATCAGTGAATCAGAAAATTTTACTCAAATGAAAATAATTGCATTCTAAAGACGTACCTGTGCTCTTAGAGAATAGGATGTGTTTTCAGCCTTGAAGCATCAAGCATAATTTATGAAGGCAATATACAAGAGAGGGAAAATGTTAAAAGAGAAAGAGTAATTTCCTTTTATTTCCTTTAGAGCCTGCCTAGCTTCAGATTTCCTTGGATGGTCGATTTGCTCTCAGGATAACACAGACAGTCCTAGAAGGTGAAAGAGTCCTCTCAAGTATTTCTTCTCCATCAAGTGACCTGATACCAACCCTATCTCTTATTCAGGAAATCAGGCCCATGTGGCTTTAGCTGAATATGCCCCCAAAGGTCACCAAAGCAACATCTGTCCTGAACATTGCATTTTCACATGCATCACCAAAGGAATTGCAAGACATAATTTGCTGTGGTGATGTTACAGGAAAAGCAACTTTATTAGGAGCACTAGAATAGAATGGAAGACCAAGGGGAGGCTGGTATGCTAGATAGGAATTTCTTTTTTTGTTCTTGTTAATACAAAGGAAGGAACTGCCTATCTTGTGGTTTAAACTGTAAAATGTGGTTGTGATTAGAAATACCCTTATTACAGTTATTGTTAAAAGTTGGTAAGAAATCAAATGAAAGAAAATACAGAAGTAATTTATAGAGTCTATTATTCTCACCTGATTTGTAAATGGTAAGGTAATATTTTAAAAGCTCAATCTATATTAAAAAATTTAATTATCCTCTTGGTTAAACTGTTGAAAAGTTCAAGTTTCAACCTTGGGTTTCAGCCTTCGTGTTCTGTAAATTTTTCTGGTCTTTGAAGCCTCTTTTGCTGTCAATAATCCAGTTTCTTTCTCAATCCAGGACAAACTGAGAATTTCTCTTGAACCATTTTTATTTCCTTCATTTCAATGTGTTGTAAATATAATAGTAATAGATGTATTGGGGGGGTTTCCCTTGCATGTTCTTGAGAACGTATTTATATGACTGTTCTCAGGCTTCTGGAATATTGTTGCAATATCTAAAGCTAATATAAATGACTTTTTGATAGCTGAACTCTATGGAACATGAGGATTTTCAGAGATCATGTTGGTAGAACTTGTACACTTCATCAAAAATCATCTGACACACAGTTATTTAATTGTAAAAATTAAAAAAATTATTTTGAAGTAATGTTTTCAGATATAGGATGACTGAATCTTTATAAAGAAAATAGTTCTAATTTTTTTTTTTTGTCTGCTGATTCTTGCTTCAATTTTCAACTCATTGCAACATGACCAGAGGTTATAAAACTGTGTGGCAACAAGGCACTAAAAAATGACTCAAAAAATTAAGGGACATTAAACAATAAAAAACACTATGATAGTGCTCTGGTATTCTGATCAGAGAGAAGGTGTCGGAATATGTGAAATAAGGACGTAACAAGTAATGTCACCAAGGTAGGAATGTTTGTGTTATAAGTCTCTTATGAGGGAGGGAGGGAGGGAAGAAAGAAAGAAAGAAAGGAAAGAAAGAAAGAAGGAAGGAAAGAAAGGAAAGAAAGAAAGAAGGAAGGAAAGAAAGGAAAGAAAGGAAAGAAAGAAAGGAAAGAAAGAAAGAAAAAGAAAGAGAAAGAAAGAAAGAAAAGAAAAGAAAGAAAGAAAAGAAAAAGAAAGATTGCTTCCCACTCTTGGGAACCATGTCTTTCCCAGCTCTCTGGACCACAGGCCATATTACCAACATTTACATCTTCCTGATTATGTCCTAACTCAGAAGTCCACCAAATTGCTCCCTTACTGTGCTGTGGTATAATGTGTAAAAATTTTTAAGATGTAGTTCAAATGTAACTAAGTGTGAAACAAAATTACTTTAGAGACAAATTAAAAAGTCTTGATAATAAACCAGTTTCCCTAAGCGTTGTTTGCTAATACATAGATGGGCAAGGAGAAAAACTGTACAGAGAAAGGATGCAGCAAATGGTGGCATTGGCATACTTGGTAGTGGAATTTCTTTCTTCCTGTTTAATAAATATGCCCTGTAGAATCAAAAAAGCTACTGCTTTTCACTGAGAAATACAGGACTGGGTTATAAATAATTAGGAGCGATAGATAAAAGTATTTATTCAAGAAATGTCTCAAGAAATTTAGATGCAGCCAGAGAGATATGAAGAAGACTGGAGAGTTAAGAAGTGAATATAATGCTGTAGAAGTATTAAAGTCAGATTATTTTTTTTCCTCAGAGTTCCTGGTTTTAAAGTATGTAATTGATAAATTAGTAAGTAGTAACTTTTAGAAAAAATAATTACTTGGACCTAGTATTTATTGTAATAGAGATCTGTACCTGTATTTGTAGAACAATTAGTCAGTTTTACTAGCTGGGTAAGCAGTTTAACTGTTTCAAGCCCTGCATGCTCTAGAAATGCAAATCAGTGATGGAGAACATGGTAATTCAGTGCCCCGATCCATTTACAGGTATGCAAGAACTATGAAGCCCTAAGGTAATAAGCAATAATTACTATTTGAAAAACAATTCAAAGACAAACAGTATCTATCTATGATTGTCCAATGGAATAGACCAAATTTAATGAGGCTTTTGTTAGTAAGGGACTGAATGCCTAAGGGTGCCCTGTGTTTGCTTTCTTGAACAACAGAAAACATCTGGACTTTACTTGTCTGGAATATTAGAAGAAAAAATGCTGGATGAAAGAGAAAATCAGAGACCAGAAGTTCCAGGCATGTAGCCAATTTTGTATTACAAAGATTGTGTAGCTGATTCAAGGATTAGTGTGCCTCCAGGATATTTTTCCAAACAGAGACACTGGGGAAATTAGGAAGAATTAGCCGAAGGTGTGAAGTTAGACTGCAGTGTATTACATCTGAATGGACATTCCTTTCCAGAAGCATGGCCTTGAGATATTTTAGTCAAGTAAACCTTTGTGTGAAATAAACAGCAGTGCAAGAATTGGATGATGCAGCTCAGTTCACACCTTCAATTAGTTCATTAAAACTTTACTAAATGTTCTTTTGCAGATGGGTCCAAATTTCTGGTCAGTGATATCATAATGTCATGCAGGAGAGAAAGGGAGAAAAGGCAAAAAAATCCCAGTTCAAGTGTTAGAGGTTTAGTAGGGACCAAAGTGAAGTCTCTAAAGGTGTTGAAGATTTGACAATATAAGCGCGTTTCTCCACCTTAGGCATGAAAAATAATAATTTAAAAAACCTGCAAAGTCCCACATAATTATTAAGTGTATAAGAATTTATTGCCTCTCAGGGCTTTAGTGCCATTTGCTAAAGAAAGTAAAGCACAATATCACAAAATAGCTCTTAAGTCATTGACTGAGGTGTGGTGTACTATTGTGTCTTCCCCTGGAGTGCTGGACTGACATCCTTATGTCTCTTAATGACTCCTCCCATTTCATAAATTTGCAAGTGTCAGGTTCTCTCATCTGTAGCAGTCAGTTCACAGGGCTCAGTTAATTTAATTCTGAAGAAGTGACTACAGTCACTCTTTCACTGAGCATGAAAATTTAAAATATGATGTAATAATTTTTTTCAAGAAAATATATATTTTCTGCTGCTTAATCTCCTTAAGCTCTATCCTGGTTTTTTAGTTATTATGGAGCCAGTTATTTTAAATTATATTTTTTTTTACACCAAAAAAAAGAAACCATTTGCAACAGTAGACTTATAACAGTGTTTGACTTTTGCATTTTCAAGAACATGCTGTGGAAACATGAGCCAATTAGGCAAAATCCATGTCTTTTTCCTTTCTTTTTTTATTGATTTCCTCTGTTGTCAGCTGACCTTAACAACAGGGCTCAGGTCAGTTTAAAGATTCAGGATTTATAATGATTTCACCTGTGAAGAATGGTAACAGAATGGAAGAACACTGTCAGATAGATATACAGGAAAGGTCTAGAAATGAGAGTGAATAGAATCAAAGTAGCTTTATGGAAGTCTTTTTATAATCCCTTTTTTAAGGTAATTTATAGCTGTTAAATAGCAGTTTCACTCTGAAAAACAATACAATCAGACATTAAATGCTGAAGTCAGTCATGTCTCCAGCAAAAAATATACTCAAGACATCTAAAAGTAATCAGCAAAATGGCTATTCTTTATGTTAAAATACCTATAAGTAACCTGATATTTTGGTCTTGAGAACTTCTTGAGAAGTGTAGGTGGACCTTTATTATTTGATTTTTGGTGGTGGAAGTTAAAATTATTTTTGAGGAAAAAAGAGTAATGAGAGGAAGACAAAGATTCTAGATAAATTGACATGACCCATATTCATAAAAGCTTGTTAATTACTCTTCTTTTACTGATTTGCACTCTGGCTATGGAACATGCAATATTTCTGAGATATCTAACCACTACTTTCATATGAACAGGGGCTGAGTCAGTGGCTAGTAGCCCAAAATGAGACATTTGATTGAACATGTTTCTCCTCACTAGATTCATTCTTCAGGTGGGAACCAGGACCTTTAAAAATCCTTTATTGAATACATATTATTGCTGGGAAATACTATGCTTCAGTTTGTGCTTGGGGAGATGGTTCATCCTGTTTTAGGTTTCCTAACTCTTGAATGTGAGAGGAGATCCCTTATCTTTCCTGGTTTGTGCAGCAGTATTGGTTGGAAGAGAGCTGTTGGTATTTCCATTCTCCAGCTGCAGTTTTTTCTCTCTTTTGTCCTTTTTGTGAGAAGCTTAACATCACATTGTTCATGTATTAATGCATTTTCTTTAATATAATCTTCACTCTATTGTATTTTTCCCTGGAAATAGTGAACCCCTCATTTTCTTTAGTGAGTCATTTAGTCATTTGTTATATACATAAATAATATTTCATAAGATGAATTCAACATTACAAAAAAAAATTCTCTCAAAATAAGTAGGCAGCGTTTTTCTAAATTGCTCCAAGGCGTCAGTGCGGTCATCATCATGCAAAATTTATTGTTTGTGTGCCTTAGAAACAGATATTTAAAATTGGTTTGCTCTTTTCTACATACATCCCAGCTTTTCTAGGTTTCCCTAAACATGTCCATATATTCAAGCTTTCATAAACTCAGATATAGAGGTTTTTCAGCAGCTTTTGGTTTTTCAGTTGGATGTCAGAGCAAAATTAATTCTTAATAACCATACATCTAGAATACTTTGGGTTTTGATTTTTGTTGTTGTTTGTTTGTTTGTTTGAGTTGGGGTGGGTGTTTTTTCTTGTTTTGGTCCTTTTTTTGTTGGTTTTTTTTTGTTGTTGTTGTTTTTTTTGGTTGGT
>VXBU01001337.1:1232778-1291400 GCA_013400315.1 Bombycilla garrulus
TTTTTTTCCTTCCCTTTTTAATTTGTGTTTTCTCAAAGTTGCTAGTAAAAGATGCTCAATTCTAACAGCAAAAAAAGAAATTTTATGCCTGGACTGCTCCAGGGCCAGTGTAGATGCATTAATTACATTAATTGTAAGTTGACAATCCTAGTCCTTAGCTGTCTGGGGCCTTATCCAAGGCTCACTGACGTCAATGGGAACGTTTCCACTGCCTCCATTTTGGCTCAGGTCCTAAATTTCTGTGGCAAAATATAATGGTGAGAACTAAGCTGTCACAAAAAAAAAATGTACTGCAACTCTTCGAATCTCAAAATAGCAGAGTGTATACAAAATTCACAGTAAGAATTGTATTGCTTGCTGTTTTTTTGAGATGCTTAAGCAGAAAGAATACTGCTGCTTTTACCTCCAAATTACTGGTTTTCTTTTATAAATAAAATAACCTATCTCAGTCACGTACATTCTGTATAAGGGAGAACAAATTCACTTTAAAACTGTTCCATGATGCAGCTTCTTAGGCAATTCTAATGAAATTAAGAACATTGAAAGGATGATGAAATAACTCTTGTGCTTCTCAATAGTAAATTCAGTAGAAGAATTAACACAAATACTTCTCTGCTCAGTTGCCATAGAGCCATTTCACAAAAGTGAAGTGCAATTTTTCCCTCGCTGTTTCTGAGTAAAATGATTCATGCAGTCAGAGAATTTAAGGATAACATGGATTATTAGTAGTCTAGCTTCCTGAGTACTATACCATTGTACATAGAAATTCCTGCTTATTGCCTTTTTATTCATTGGAACTTTTTAATGACTCATCTGGATCCATGCTTAAAGTAACAAGGCTCCTTGCATTGATACTTGCAATCTGACATGGCTTGCCTGTTGCATCAGCAACCATTAATTAACAGGAATTGTTCTGTATTAAAAGATATAACAGGAATACACTGAAAAGGTCATAAAAGATAATTACACCTCAGAATATATATATAATGATAGCTTGTTAATGTTTTAACATGAAGCTTACAAAAATGTAACCTGCTGGGCTCACTCTCTGACTACACTTGTATATTGTACATATCTGGCTTTCAGGAAAGACAGAACAGATATTCATTTGGAAATGAAGCATCTCGTGATGAAAAAATTTTAGATGAGACATTTTTGTCTGACATTATGATAGCTTTGAAAGACATGTACTAAAATTGGATCTGCCAATACATACGGGGTTTGTCACATTTCTTTCCACTTTGGAATAGCAGCCTTTTGGAGTCAATGAGTAAAATATGATACTTACCATAGTTAAGAAACTTGTATCCTCTGGGTTGGTAAAGAATGATTTAAAGAACTTCCAGCATTGTTTTATCCACAGGACTGTTATTCAACATAATTTAGCAAACTGTGGAGGATAGCACTAAAAATGGGCAATGTTGCACAATAGATTTGGGGGAAAAAAACAAGGTTGGGCTCTCAAGTTTCTACATGATTTAGGAAGGCTCACTTTTTTGACAAATGGAGACAAATGGAGTTCAAGAGCTAAACACTGCACAATGACTTGGCATCATATTATGCACAAGCTGTGACTCATGAGGCACTATATGAACCAGTTTTAATTAAAGTTAATTATTCTCCACTCACAGTATATGAAACTTTACGTTTCAGAGAATGATTCACTCACTTTCTTGATTACAGTAAACCAAAAATGCAAGGTTTCATAAAAACATCAATAATAGCAAATAGGGAGACACAGGGCCCCTGAGAAAAGTTAAAAGAACTCCTCAGACATTTTCTGTGAATATTTCTTCTTTTTCCTTTTTTTTTTTTTTTTTCCATTTTAGGGAGTGGGCTTTTTCAAGACTGTTCATTCACAGGCTGTGCAATCTATATATAGCAATTTTTCTGCTGTGGTAACACTTCAGCAAACACTTTTTTCTTTGCACATCTAAGCCTGTCTGGCTGATTTTAGACTACAAATAACTTTGCTGCAGTTATTGAATGTGACCAGTTTGTCTCCCACGCACTCTTGTCTCAAAAGTGCAAACTCTCCTTTTTCAGCAGAATTTCCCTGAGAAAAAGACATCAGTACATTCGAAATAGGGAATACAATGTCCCAGAGAGGGATGCAATGGAAAAAGTAGAGAAGGGTTATGGAAACCTTTGTTTCCATGAAATCCCTTAAAATGGTATTTCACGTATCTAGTTGCTAATGGGAACAGTGTTGGTGTAGGTTTATGGCTTTCAGACATGGTCCAGGAACACTAAATCTGTGGATTTAGAGTAGATCCTCAGAAGTCTGTTTTCAGAAATATGTGTCGGTGTGTTCTGTAAGAATTTGTAAGGGTCTGATCTGATGCAATGAAAAAAGCAAAATACCAAATCTGATCCAGAAGTGCTTCTTACACAAGGATGTTGATCCTTTTTTCAAACAAACAAACAAATACCCCTCAGAAAACAACTAAGAATAATAGCTTACAGAGCAGGAATTTTTTTGGGTCAATTAAAGCAGAAGTCTATATGATTATCTCTTTTGGTTGGGTTTTTTTCCACTTGTTCTCAATCTATTTGAGAAAACTAAGCTCTAATACTCAGCTTTAAAACTAAGTCTTTTCAAATTCAAATGAAAAAGTGTTCATAAATGATGGCTTAATGTTACTGAAAACTCATAGGTATTAAGGATGCCCTTTTCCGCTGGAAGAAGATAAATTCATGCTGAATTCTCTGTTTCTAACCAGCGAAAGTGTATTATTGACTTCTGGTTTTTTAATCCTGACTTAGGTAGTTATATCCAAGATTATGGTCACATCTTTAACAAATAGAACTTCAGGTAAATCTAAAGCTTTAATTTGACAAGTTAACACTAAAAATTCAAAGCACAGATATAACAATTATAGATTCTGTAGATGTGGAGTAATGGTCTAAAAATCTATAGACAATCAGTCATGACAAGCCTCAAATTTCAGAGTAAAATATGCAGCATTGAAGATACACTGTATTGATTTGCATTTGCAGGCTGTGAAAGCCAAACTACAGGAAAATCACTGCTGATTGTTTAAAGGCTTTTTGTTTTCAAGCTAGCTGCTAGCATACAAAATCAACTCTTGATTGCTCCTCTTGATGCTCTGCTTCTACTTAATCTTTCAATGAACAGCAGTATACGTGCAAAGTAATGTGGGGAAAGCACTTCAGGGATTTATCCTGTGTTCTGAAATGTGAGATTAAAAAAGAGTTACAGAAAACATTTCCCTGTTTTGTGGGATGACACAAGTCTTTTGGAGAAGATAGCAATATTGTGTATGTCAGAGTTGCTTTCATTCCCAAAGAGCTAAATATAAGAATATTATTTGCACTGTAATGAGTTTTTGTCTTTATGTGAACTCAGTTTATAAACAGTAATAAAATTCTTTGCTGGAAATTCTTCAAGGGTATGAAAAATTTTTATGATGTAGATTGAACTGATGGCATAAAACTGAGGTGGCTTCATTTTATAATGTGAGATTCTGAACTGGCAGCTTTAGAACTGTCTAATAGTCTGACTGAGTATCAGAGTCAATGCACTGAAGAGGGGTTTTGCATTTGCCTTCAAAACCAATAGCAGAGATAGAATGGCAGTTTGAATATGGGATTGGAATATCATTTTGAGGATTCCACACAAGATCCATCTGTGGTTTTTAAACAAATTTATTTTGAACAAATTTCTTCTATCTCAGAAAATTTGTTTTAAAATATATTCTGAGGTCTTGTTTCACAAATGAATTACTGGTCAAGGTCTGACAGAATGAATTTTTTAAGAGCCCTCCTTTACTGCACTGAAAACTGTTCGGAAAGCTCAGATTTCTGTAAAAGAAAGTAATTCTCGTAAAGGAACATTTTCCTGGTGAAATCTGAGGTTCACCAGGGGATAGGAGATTAATGTGAGCTGAAGATAACTAGATGGATTTTAGAGAGGACTTCAAGAGTTAGTGTGAGAAGGAAAAAAAAATACTGCATTTTTACAAGTGGAAGGTAAACCTGATCCAAGAATAAATTTAAAATACTCCTCTAGTGCAAATCAAATCTTTCATATATTAAATGCTGGAGGATATACCATGACAGAAGTGAAAAGCTCTGTATGTCTTGAGTCCGGGCTTCTGTGAAGAACTTGAAGTGATGAAATGTGGCCACAGCTGAACTTTGGCGCAGGAGCTGGTTTGTCACTGTCCATGGTGCTACTGGACAGCGCCGAACGTGTTGTCAGCCGGGAGGACAATAATCATCACTGTTAACAACATCATTCTTATTTTCATTAATATATTATGACTAAAATCTTCAAATAAATAATATATTCCCATCACAATATGCCGTTCCCTTCCTTTTAAATCTTTTTGTGTCAAACACACTGCCAGACACAGCTTTGATTTCTGTATATTCAAAACACTAATTCTTTATGAAAATGTCTGTTTTCAACTTGAATGCTTTTAAGGATAACTATTAAACACAAATTTATGAATCTAATTAAGTCTCTTTATTGACATCTAATGTCTGTAATTTCCTTTAGAAAACATAATTTATCTCTCCTGAACAAGGAGAATGTGAGAAGAGGTGGAACCATGGGTATTTGGAAGGCAGTTAAGTAAATGGAGACGGAAAAGAGGGAGGTACACACAGGAGAAAACATAAAGATGAGGGAAAAAGGAGACAGAATCTAAAATCAAGAGATGGCAACAGAGTAATTAAATGCTAGGAAAATGAAGGAAACAAGAGTGCACTCCTCTGCCTAAGTACCAGGTTCTGCTAGTTCTATTTTTTCTATTTTATTTTTTCAGTAGCACCAATCTCAATATCTCTTCAGTCCTATCACCTGGCAGTGCTACCTCTCTGTTCCATGTTTTGCTTGATACTTCTGTCCCTTTTAATTTTCTTCCAAGTCCTTTCTGCCGTCTATTTTCCTAAGGCAGACTAACTCTTCATCAGAACTTCTTGCTCTGTGACAAAGGTGGAGACACATGCAAACACTAGACTTTCACTGAATTTGGGCATGTTGGTTATAAACACCAGTCACCATGCTCACGTTGATGAACGAGATGAGAAATCATGTTCAGAAAACCCCAGAATGAAAGAGATATGTTGTCCAGAGAGCCTGGTGTATAGTGCTCTTGGGAATGATTTCTTGCTGCCCCTCTGTGTTGTTTTCACATGGCAGTTAGAGTAAGTTTCTTTTGAATGTCTGAATTCCTTCTAACACTCTGAGAAGCAGACCAAACCTTTTAGTTCAGGGGCTTTCCCAAATTCAGTCGGATAATGAGACTTCAGTACGAGCTTGTTCTGGTTTTTCCAGCCTACAGACAAGTTTGGTTGTTCATGACTGTTGGAGATTACTCATGAGTACATTTTTCTTTCTAAAATCTATCATTATTTCACTTTGAATTTTTGAAATATATCTTACTGATTTGGTGGCTGAAAGCCAGTTTTATACCCTTTGTGATCCTCACTGTCTTATATCAGTGAGCACTGTCAAAAACAGATTATTTCTATTTCCTGCTAGCCTAATTTTATGGCTTATGTCTTTTAGATGCAAATCTTGATGGCATTATGTTCTCTTTTATGATTTTAGAAGCAAGCAATTCAGAATGTGAAACATTTAGAGGCTTAAGGTTAGGTACATGACACATTTGTAAGATCTACTTTTCCTTTGAAACAGCTCAATTTTTATTAAGCACTTGAAGCCATTTCAGCCCAACATAACACAGCTGGATAGTACCTATAAAATCAGAAGATAAGTGGAACTGGCTCCAAATATTTCTAAATACATTCTGATGTAAAACTGATCTCTCTAAAATTGAATTATTACAATCTTGTAACATTTCAAATGTCTACAAGGCCTGTTTGAAAGCCATGTATTGTTAAAAATATTTATTTCCACCATTCTTTACTGGAAATCAGAGTAAAAATCATCCCTGAAAATCACACCAGTAATAAATTTAGGGTCTTTTTGAATTTACTGATTTGAATACTTGTAAAATGCAAGCAAATTTATAGTTTGTATTTTGTGAGAGCAGAATATTTCAGAATTTGTGGACACTTTATGCTCCATTGGCCTGTATTGCATTGTACACCATGTAATTGTGACATGAATCAAGCCATGAAGTGTGGCAGCAATAAAAATTTGTTACTGTATTGTCCATTTTGTATTGCAGTGTTTGGTTTCAGAGGTTCTCATTATAGAAACAAAAACTCTGTTTTGCCTGCCATTTAGCTTTTTGAAACTCTTAATTAATTAAAAAAAACAAAAAAAAAAACAACTGCTAAACACAGGTTTTTTTAAGTTATGTAGCCCAGATGGTAGCCAGTTCTGAGTTATCGCCATTTTCCTAAGTATCAAAGTCAAGGCTTGAAGCACAAAAAGAAATCTGTTTCTTAAGCATTTTACTATCTTGTGAGACACTCAGAACACAGACATACCTAACACATTTGACGGCATCAGGGGAAGTGGAAAATGTGATGGAAAAAATGTGTCTGAGAAAGCAAAGAGACATTGTGGAGTTTACCTCCCTTCTTCACAAGAAAACATAATTTGGCAGCATTTTGTATAAATGCTTAAGAAATGCCAGATTTTACCTTACCACTTTTTTCTCAGAACAGTTGCTTATATCCAAGGACACAAAGTTAGCTGCAGCTCAGCAAAATGGCTATATTATTAAGGACCAAGTTTTTAACGCCTTTTTCTTTCCCAAGGTTATTTGTTGATTTAGTGGAAATAACTATTTTTTTTTCACTACCCAGAATTCAACCCACACAGAGGTTGTCTGTCACTCACTCACCAAGTGTTTCCAGAGGACATAACTGCAGAACTGTGTTTTGATTCTGTCTCTGACAATGAGAAGGATGGGTTGAAAAGTGACAAGAAAAACTGTGAAAAATGTAAAAAAATGATAAAAGAATAAATATAAATGCTGTTTGAATCTGGACAAAGTAGCCTGCAGTGAGGTTGAAATCATCAGATTCCCAGTTTTCTTGCCTGATGATGCTGCCCTTGCCAACACAAATGAAGGTGCTTGCAGACCAGCCAGGCATTTCAGTGTAGAGAGGAATATCACAGCAAAAGTGGATTTGACCAGCCCACATCTGGGTACCATCAGGTAAGATAAGAAGAAAAATATGTGAAGAAAAGGGAGAGGGGAAATTGCTGAAAAAAAAAATAAAACTAGACTAGAAATCTGGCTGGGCTGTAATTTATGGCTATTCTAAAACAAAATTAGTTGTAATCATAGCTGTCAGAAGCCTTTTGTGCACCTATGTAGTTCAAATCTGAAATTATAACTGAACCTGAAGAAAAACTGATTGTGGCTTGAGTGCATGTTTCAAGAGGAGTGTTTTCTTCAGTTGCTACTGCAGTTAAGGTGCTACCCGATTTGCCCCACCTTAGCTCTAGCTCCTTCACATGAAGTACATGGATTATTTTTATTCTCAGACACTTGAAAGCTCTTCTGTGAGGAAAAAAAAAGAAAGAAAGAAGAAAATATATTTTCAAGTGAAACCTCTTTACACTGAAGGCACCAGTAGTTTTACATTTAATTCAGTGCAGACAGATGTGAATTTATCCTTTTTCCCAGTTGGTGCAAAGAGAAGCAAAACTAGGGGTTTGTGCACAAAAAGAATAATTCAGTGGTTCATGTAACTTACATGAAGAATTCCAAATACTTTTGTGAATACTAGATTGAACATGAAAGGATTTTAATGTAAAGTTTGATGTTGTCATTATCCTCTTCATATATTCTTTTCCATGGGAATTGGTAGTTGCTGACCCTCAAAAACTGTTGTGACTTTACATGATTTAATTGTATAGCTGAAGAGTTTTTGTCTTCTTTCCAGTGTATTATCCTGTTTTATCCAGAGTGAAGTTGTGCTCTGCAGTGCTTTAACTTTGCTTCCCATAATAACACATGGGCAGATACACAATTTCTGTCGGTCCTACCTTGCATTTCAGTCATAATTTAACACAATTAAGAAATTTCTGCTTTAAATGTGAGTTGATCCATGTTCAGAATAAAGGATCAGAAAATTTTATTATTCCTCAAATATCAACTGTTAGTGCAGGATTATGAGTACGCCTACTGCAAAGTGTCTCTTTAATTGAGTGATCAATAACCTTTAATATTTATTGATTTACATTTGCACCTGTGTGTTGGTTTTAGCATTTCTGGGAAGCAATGAGAATTTCATATATATTTTAAGGTGCAAGAGACATTTGAATTCTAGAGAGAAGGTATGCTTAACCATTTATTCAATTTACCATATTCATACTACAGGCCCGGATGTCTGTGTTTGACAAGGAAAATATATTCCTGCTTGGCAATAAAACACAATAAATTAATTTGGATACTTTAGGGCATGCTTCTTATCCTTGAAAAAATACAGGCTTTTTTTCTAGCTGAGCAGATGTCCTGTGAATGTAGTATGAAACAAACAAGACAAATATGTTTTGTCTTCTTTAACTTAATCACTGTTTCTTCTGTGGAGACTAAGTTTGATTCACGCTCAAAGCCAAAGGTGACCTAACCATCCTTCATGTATTTTCTTCAATACACCAAAAAGTTGTTAGATCTTCACTTTCTAGAAAATTTTGCAAACATAACTAGATGTAACTGAACAACTGAAGCCCTGTACATTTATTTCAGTCAAAAGCTAATTTCAGCCTTCTGCTACCAAACTAACAATGTGGGGAGGAGAAAAGTACTTATGAAGTAATAGTAATATATTTATATATAAATATTTTGCTTTTATTATCTCTTGTTCTCTTGATAGGAAGCACGGTCATCAGAATGTTATCAAACTGATGATGCTTCATTAACAAAACGGAATTGTAGGAAAAGCTTTAAGCTCTATCTGTGCCTTATCTTCCCACTGTGAAAGGGCTCAGAAGTTGGCTAATTTCCAAGAAACGCTTAAGCAAAGTGTACATGAGTAAGCAATTACTGAGCAAGTAACTTCAGAACTGTGCTGCTTTGAGTGGCAGAAGTGCCCTTGTTACAGCAGGAGACAGAAAAGGTCTGTAATACAGAACTTCTCTGAAAAATCTGTCTGTGGCATCATATTCATGGCAAACTTTACAATGCATGGGTAAATGATCAACCTAATTACGTTTCTTATATCCATAACAGAAGTCTCATTATTTCCTTCTCTTTCCCCATCTGTCTCTGCCCGTCTGTTTTCTCTTTCTGTTGGCCTGTAAGGTCTTTGGGACAGGGGTTGTTTTTTATATCTATCATCTCTCATCTACAATATCTAAAGGGATCCTGCTTTACAGCTAGGAATTATGAGCAAAATAAATATTTCATAACCAAGCTTGCATATGTGACAAACTGAGCTATCAGTAAACTATAAACACTCGAAGACCTGAAAATGTCAGATTTCAAGCAAATCTCTTCAGCATATAGATAAATTCTGTTTCTGTTTAACCTGTCTTAATAACTTACGTATTTCTCCTTATGTCAGAAGTGCAAAATTCAGCACATAATTATTCAATCTGTAAGCCTGTCAGAGTCAAGATTGTCACAGAAGTGTAGGATTATTGTCATTAAGCATCGGTTCAGAAAACGGAATGCACAGAAAGCAAGGAATGCTCCTTTGGGATTTTTGCCTAGTCTCCTGGCCTTGTCTGTTTGCAGCATTCTGGGTAGGGTTATTTCCAATGACAAGCAGCGTGCTTTGGTTTCTTTCATGAGAACATGTAGATACTAATCCCTGTATCAGCAGGTCAGGATTCTGCCTTAAGCCTGGAAGAGTTTCCCTCTCCTAGTTTAAGATTATTGAGGTTTCACTGTGGCACAAAGGTGTTAGAACAGTTCAAGCAACAATCTTCTGTTTCCCCCATGACTTTTCTTATTTCAAGAAATAGTGGTGTGGAATTCTTAGAGCAGTGCAGATATTATAAATAAAATACCTGTGGAATAGAATTGTGAAAAATGGAAAAAATACCAAGTTGCAGCTCTGTTGATGAATACAACAAAATGCAAGGCTATTTTTTACACATATATCTGTTTTTCATAATTAAATTATTGATTTAAAAAGTGTAAACTGGGTACTTAGGATTAGACTATATTCTAATTCATCCTTTGTTGATTTTTTTGTGTGCATGTGATTTGATAAGGTCAAAAATTTATCTAGGTGACACATAGAATTCTTGATTCTAGGATTTGCATCTTCTGTGCCACCTGCCTCTGTACGTATGCTTATTTGCAAGTACTATGGCAACACTCCTCACTTGTCTGGTTAGAAACTCACATTTCTCCTTACATGAGTTTCACACACATTTTTTTTTAAATTTCAGCAATATAAAGGGTGCCAAAGGAAAAGTTGAGGGGTTCATAATGGAAGCAAGAACAATTGGAGTTGTGAGTTTATAACAGAGGCAAACTTGTAGATATCTTCAAAGCCAGATTGTGGAACAGTAAAGAAGAAACCTTAGTCCACAGCAAAGTATACTTTTGCTTAGTTCATCCTTTGGTGCAAGGTATTTTTAACAAGCCAAATTACCTCACTTTTGCTTTAAGTTGGGCACTATAGTGCCCACACAAGTCTATAGGAGCTCTTTCCATGTCTTCTTCAATAATCAAAATATGTTGCACTCCCAAGCCCCTGCTATCTAATGCTACTGACATTTAGTGACAATTACTGGTAATTTTCTAGTTGTAGCAATTGCAAATATTTTTATAATTTTGTCATTTATCTGAGAACAACAATATCTATGATTTCCTTATTACACAGCAATTCCGTGAAAACTCCTTGTCAAAATGTGCTTTGTTGAATCTCTGGAAAGATCCGATATATATTTCTAATCTTAAATGTATGGGTTTTTCTGTAAGAAGCACAGGAGAGGTTTCTCTCAAGTGGAGTGATGTCTTCCATGAAGTACATTAGAGTCCTGATCCCCTGGTATTGCAATATACAGAACATTCCCTCTTGTATTTCCTTTCCACTCTGGTTTTCCTCACAGTGAAAAGCAGCATGCACTCAGCAGTGCTTCACACCCACCTTTGCTTCAATAAGCCATCAAGAAAAGGCAACAATTCAGACAGCAGGGATTCAGCTCACAGGGATTTCTTGGCACTTAGTACATGGTGAGATGTTCTGCCTTTCCCACTTCTGCCTTGGAAGCCTTTAAGTGCCTGAAGTTATATAAAATTAAGAAACTACTCTAACCAAGGAAGGACTCTAGCCAGACATTGCTTTAAATGTGCAAAATAAAATATTTCCTGGTAGTGCCCAGAAGAGACAATTGCAGCTCCGAAAGGAGACAAGAAAATATCTTGTTAGAATCCTTAAAATTTACAAGGAGCAATAACATAGTATACTCAGAAAAAAAAAAAACAGACACATTGTCTGGAAAAAAATAATAATTTATACAAAATTTTAATCTAGGGATATTTAGGGTCATAAAAGAGGATTTTAGCCATTCCCAGTTTGGTATACATGAATAAGGTAGATAAGTGAAAATAGGGATACAACAAAAGGTCATTTATGCTGTATGTGTGGAAGGGACAGATCATTGTATTGAAGAGAACCTTGCTAGTATTATAAAATAGGGGAAATAGATTCACAATTTTTGATACATAAATTTCACCACTGTCCCCAGACTTTTATCAGAAAATATATTTATTATATATTTAAATCAAAAAGGTGACCTAATAACATGAGGTATCTCTTTTAACTCTGGTCACAATGTTTCAGGTGGATCTTTATAATGCATATGGGATTCTATTTCCTTGTGTAATCCACCTGCTTTTCCGTAAGTATGTAGGAAGTAAATTATAATGGACATATTTTGTGGAGAAAAACAAACCAACCAAACCAAACCAAACCAAACCAAACCAAACCAAAACCCCAAACAAACAAAAAAAACCTAAGGTAATTTTNAACCCCAAAGAAAACAGTAAAATAGCTGAGTTTTAATATAATTAGAAAAAAATTGCACTTTATTCCATTTATATTTTATTCTATTTTCTCCTTTATATTCCATGTAAATACAAGACATCAACTGGTGAGCTGTACTTTTCAGAAAGAAAAATACAGCTATATTTAGGCATGTGTATTTTTTACTTAGATGCTTGTGAAGAATATCCTGAAATAAAATTTTAATTCTTCTTTAAGAAAGAGAGGCAGAATTAAAAGCTATAATTTCCTACAATATTTTTTATGTTTTTTACTTGTTTTAGTTTTAGAATGGAAAATTGTTCCTACAATTCATACATATTGTTCATACAGATAAATTTTCAGCTTATAAATAATGTTATGTAAATGATTGAGGATAAAACAAGCAACTTAAAATTTTTCTTTCTGCATCTCTCTCTCTGGAGTTCTGTGGTTTGTGTAACAGTGGATGCTATCCTTGTTAATCATGGCAGATTAACCGGAGTGACTCAAAAGAAATCAACCCTGTAATAGTTGATGCAAGATGCTGAAGACATAAACTAATTGTGGATAGTTCATTTCACTTCAGTTCATGATTTGTTGATGAATAATAATGAATTATCTGGAATTAATTAGCTAATTAATGTTTATGAATACTGTTGCCTTTGTATGTTTCAAATGAACATGTCTATTTAGACTACTTCAGAGGAAGAAAAAAAGACATGAACACTTGAAGAGGAATGCTGGAGAAAGATGGATCACAAAGATTTGTCATTACTCTCAGAATGTTATTTCAGAAGTGACAAAAGGTTAGCAGTCTATCAGTTCATTTCTCTGAGATGATTATGTGAAAAGAAATCCAAAAAATGGGCCATAGTAAAGCAATATACAGCTACTGAAAAACCCAGCTTAATGCTCCGATTGTTAAAGTATTTGTATCTGTACAAATTTTAATGAGGTAATCTATCTTCAAAACTTTATTGTATGTATGGCAGAAACCATAAAATTAAAGGTAGAGATTTCAAGGTTGTGCAACTGAATTTCTAGAAGACAAACTACTTTTGAAGTAAGGTATATCTATGTGTCACTTCATTGCTTAGTGCATTGTCATTCATATCAGGGGAATACTATTTGTTTGGAGTTATACTAAAGAATTCACCTCTTTTCATGTCATGTACGTGTAAATAATTGTAAAGGTGTTTTTAAAAAAATCTGCAATTTTTTCCATTGCATAAATGTTTTATTTAATTACATAGAAATATGTAAGTCACTTTAACAGCAGTTAAGGGCACAAAATCTGTTTTACATTTCATAGGTTATCTGGCTGCACATCCTCTAAGAAAATTGAAACAAAGTCTAATCCTCCAACAATCAAATGAATTATTTTATGGTCTCACTTTGTATTTATGCAAGAGATGAAACATTAAATCACTCTGATGAAAGCTTAAATCAACTTTAACAAAAGTATTTCTCACATAAACTCATGAGAAATTAAGTTTGATGCCTCAGGATCTGCAAAAAGCTGAATGTTGTGTTCCTAAGCCATTGCGCTCTTTCTTTCAGAAGGCTGGGATAGCAGTATTAATGAAGAGCTTAATGATCTCCTGCTGTGATGAAGAGTCCAGGAGGCAGCTGCCTAAAAGGAGATGTTCTGGTACCAGCTGAAGAACATTTGTGGAGGAGTTATGGATGATGTTTTTGCAGGGTGAGTGGTTGTTCTAGGGAGGTCATAGGGAAGGGAAAAGAGTAGCTGATAATGTCTAATGCAGATTTTGGCCTTCTTTTCGGAAAGAGGAGTAGTTTGGACTGATTCAGATTTCTTCTAAAGGCAAGCAGTAGCAAGGGTGCCAGGACTTAAGGCATCCTAGATTTCTGTACAGCCTGGAGCTCTCTGTAATTTCCTGCCTCTCTGGGATAGAAGAGTTATTCATAGCCCTGTGCCAGTGGTGGCTGAGGGCCTCTGTCTCCTTCAGATACTGATACTCCCAGATGCTCCTCAAACCAGAGTACGGAGTCTCCTACTGATGGAATTATGATTTTATACCTATTTGATGCTTTTGGATGTGACCAGCAGCTGCAGATGTCAAGATACATGGTGCATCTTTTGAAAAGATCAGGTACTGTTGCTGTAGTTTAACCATGATAAATGAAAAGATCCACTGACGTGAACTGAGCAGTGCAGAAGTGCTGTGGGTACTGACTGTCCTTTTCTGCCTGCATACCAGAGTTGGAAGAGCTTTTTCACAGCTTAATACTATTTAAATTGGCTTTTTTTTTTTTTTTTTTGGGGGGGGTGGGAGGTCAAGTGGTTATTTCTTCATTTAAAACACAGTAAAAAAATATTTAAGTCATTTAACTTAAACTTCACTATATAAAAATCTATTATGTTGCTCTAAGACTAGTTGAAACTAAATTATTACTTATATTGCTTTAATAAATACTTCAATATACTTAGTATATCTTGAGCACTTATTAACTCATCTTTTACTGATATCTTAAGTTAGTTTCAGAGCTGTCTTGAAGATAGTTGAAGTGTAAAGACCTATATATATATTGTATAACCCTTAGAACATTGCTTTAGGGTTAGGTTTATTGTAGATAAAATTAGTTCTCATTTTATGGTTGAAATTCATAGAGCTAAAGGACAATTGAGACAAATTTTGAGCTTAGGAAATGAGGGCAGTAGAATCTGTAGGTGGAGGACCACCCAGTCATTTGATATGTTAAATACCACTTCTGGTAATTTAGTCCAGCTCAAGTTTAAGAGTCTGTTCCCGGGCCAGAATTTAAAGGACTTGAACACTTGAGGTTGTAGTTAGAGGCTTAGCAGTGCTTCAGAATCCTCCTGGACTCTTATTAGTGGTTATCTGTAAAAGTTCTGCCTGGTAGGATAAACTGCACCAAAGTGTTTGCATTGTTTAGCCAAACCCCTTGGAAGAGAGGATGGCTACAGGAGGACTAAAAGAAGGCTCAGGAGAAGAGCTTCAAAGGAGCTTTTCTTTTCCACTGTAGCAGAACTTTTGAAGTAATTATGTTGTGTACTGGCAGAAAAGTAGGCATATGCTGTGAAAATTGTTTATTGCCCTATTTGTACCTGTCTTTCTTTTCTATCCTTGGCACCTTTCTTGTACATTTTCTTTGTCAAATACATTTATTTCTCTTATTCTGAGGTTGCAACCTCTGTGTCACAGAATGGTCTCTTTATAGTTGTATGCTGCAAATTTAATATGATTTAAATCATACTCTAGAGGTCACTTCATACACATTTTAGATAAAAGCTGTCAAAAGTCGTTTTTTCTCTTCCTAGCAATCTTCTGGAAGATTGATTTCAATGTAGTTATTCTTGAGTACATTTGTCACAGGAGAATTTGCTTTTCTTTTGTTAATTAGTACCTCCTGGTAAATGGTGCATATGTAACTGATTAGTCACCTGTCATGACTTCCAACTGTGGTTTGGGGTTTCTTCGTTAGCATTTTGTTTGGTTGGTTTTGTTTTGGTTCTTTGTTTTTTGGTTTTTCTTATCAGGAACTGGTGTGAACTGAGACCAAGTGGGTGAAGGTCTCAGGGGAAATGGGGACAGTTGAAGCCTCGTTGGTGCACTCAAGGCCTTGGCACAAGGTTTAAAGAAATAATTATTATAGCAATTGCAGTACCACTGAAGTGCTGCTAGTATCCTTCCACAGTCACTTACTGGTTAAGGTTTCCATGTTATTTTTGGTCTGTAGTGCAGGCCATAGCTCCTCCAGTGGTGAGAGGCTACAGAGGGCAAGTGTACGCTCATGTGCTAAGCAATGTCTTTGTTGAGGTAGTTACAGCAGCCTGTTGAGGACACCGGTGTTGTACATTTGGCTCAATATGTACAGTGTGTGTTTTAGCTCAGGTGTCTTTGATCTCTAGATGACAAACAGGTGAAAAAAAGGGAAAAAACACAGGAAAAAATGTGATGTAGCTTTGGATTGAAGAAACTGAGATATGGCTTCAACAGAAGTGTTTTTAATGAGATAAGCATGAGAAATGAAGGCATACACATACAGGGAGCATATGTGAGGAGTATAGCTTGTGTGTCACAAGTAGTTATTACAAAGAGAACAAGGTTCTTTCTGGGTATTTTGCCTATTTAAACTATTAGGGCTGTCAAAAGGCACAAGTCTGTGTCTCCAGTGCAAAAATAGCATTCTACTCATTTTCTCCTGACTTGACACCACTGCTCTCATGCCCCCAAGAATCAGGAACACAGTGTCCAGCAGAGAGGGAATATTACTCAATATTATCTGTCTGAGGCTCAGACTTGTCTTTATCTCCTCTAGATAAATTAATAGCCTGTCTCATATTTCTTTCTGTAACTGCAGAGTGTGGTTGGAACTCAAAACAAACTTACTGTGAAGTTGCTGGTGATTGAAGCAGGTTACTCACATTTCCAGCCTGAGGGGAAGGATATGGGAAAGCAACTGTCTTACTCAAATTAAGATCTTATCCCTGTCACCTTGTTTGTCAGCAGCTGAACTTTCTTGTGAAACAGGGAAGTGTATCCTTCTGTTAGCTTAACTGGTACATATGTCTGCCTGCTTTTTAAAAGGAACTTCATGCTGAGAATACATGCTGAAAATGCTCATAAAATTCAGTGGCTTGCTGGGCAGGGTGAATACGTTAAATTTAACTTACTTGAAATTTTCAAGACTTTGGCACTCCAAAATATTAGATAGCAGAGACAACATAAAATTAAATACTGTTAGGACAGCTAATATTTTGCATTGTGTAGCTTCTTTATAAATCTGTATAACTTCAACTTAGTAATACTCGTAAAATTTGCAGATAGCTCCTCAGGGTAAGACCTACAGAATGTTTCTAAGCTACCAGTGATCTTCAACACTGTGCACATATGTAGTTAGAAATATAAAATATTGATTGTTGACTTTCTTCTAAAAGTCTCTTCTTCTGAGGAAGTATCTTTTGAAGTGCTTAGCAGCCCAAGTTGTGACTGTTAGAGTGGAAGGCAGATTTTGATGCAAGACTAATGAAATCAAATGAATCCTATTGAAAGATACTAGAAGTTGGTTGATGTTACTGTGTAACAGTATGAGACTGTTAGGGGTCATCAACATTCTGAACAATTCACTGGAATTCTAATTGTGTGAATTTAAATTTTACTGAAATTATATAAAATGCGTTAAAAGTAAAGTCTTAAACATAGAGGTCATTATATCCTGCAGGGGTTTCTCAAAGGAGATTAAAAATTGAATCTGTTTTGCTTCATGTTTTTCAGGATACTTGATCACCTGCTGGTAACTGAAGCTTCACTTACTTTGTAAAGCCCTAGAGAAATCCTTGATTTTAAGAGTGATTCAGGTTTGGGTCTTGTTTGGTAGGGGTTCATAACTGTTTTTCTGCTATGGGCAGCTCCTTTTCTCCTAAGTACCCAAATAAATGGGCTAAAAGGAGAATAAGCAGAGCATGATGACAAAGGAAGATAGTATGAGCTATAGGGCAAAGTATACACTGAGTATTTTTCCCTGTTTAAGGACTGTAAATTATTAAATTTTTGGAGGTTTTTAATGCACCAAATACTAGAAACACTGAAATTTTTTATGTACATCAGTAGAAATGCTGATAACAGAAAAGATTCACTTGTTTTGCTGTGAATATATGATAGTGAAATGCAAAAAAATAAAAAGAAAGTATATAAATAAGGTTTAGTGGGGAGCAGAAATTGTTAAGGAGACGCAAAAGGAATATTTTGCAAAAACAGTGATTTGCCTTCTAGTTTTATCATAGGCTCTCATTCCCATCTTACCAACTATGCACAGTCTGCAGACATAATTAGCGAACATGAAGATATCATACCAGAGAGGTTTCACTGAAGTTATAAAAGAAATTGCATGGGTCACACCTGCACAATAAAAAAGATAATTTTTAGGTTTTGTTAATTTCAATTAATATTTCAACAAATGGGATTTAGAGTCTTATGGAGAGTCTGGGGTTTTTGGCTTCTTTAGTGTGTGTTTGGATTTTTTTTCCTCTCCCTCGAGTTCTCCTATGTCAGGAAACAGGTGATAACAACAAAAGCAGTGTCAGTGCTGGACTTGATTGGAAAGAGTGATAGATGTGGCAACAAAGCCTTGAAAAAACCTGAACGTTATTTTAGTATTTTTAAATTAGGACTCTCACCTCGGGAATAAGTTCTTACTAAGGGGATTGATGTTCAGGTACACTATCTTCACCCTAGAAATCTCCTTTTCTGGATCATTTTGTCCCTGTAAAATGCTGCAAGTAGGTGCAAATAGGCTGCCAATAAGAATTTATGATCCTTTGTCTGGTGAAACTGCTATAAACATAACTTCCTAAAATGCAAACCTCTGTTATCACCAAGTACGGCTAAATACTTGTAGCAGAAGTTCTAACAATTTTTGTGCCCTTTTGCAGCTCTTACTGAGAAATACTTATTTCTAAAAGGAGTAAATTTGCAGGGGTTTTGACGTATTTGGTTTTTGCTATGGAAAAGTAATTATGGGGTTCTTTTTCATATGACTCTATTTTGAGGTTAATGTAAAGTCATATTTAAGCTGGTAAATGGGGTCAACTTGTCACGGGCGAATCTGGTGTCTTAATTTTTGCTGCCAAAATCTTTCACTAGACAAGTTTCAGTTTGTTTTCTAAAATTATCTTCATGCCACCTCCTCAAACTCCTACTCCCTAACCCTCATTTCTGGAGTGTAATGAAATTAACCACTTTAAAGAGGAAAGTAGTGGAAAGCACAGCAAAATGACAACAGTCTTGATGAAGAGAAATCATATGGCGTGCCCAGACAGTGTTTAGCTTGATGGAAGATTACACAATAAACCCTTTGCCCTCCAGTTTTAAACTTGCTGTTTTGATGTCAATGTAGTGTCTGCTTTCTGAAAAGCATAAAGCAGAGTTTTTTATTAGTTTTTCTTTACTGGGGTTGCTATTAGAGGCTATCATTTTGCAGAACGTAAATTGCAAGTGTGGCTGCAGAATAATGAAATTACTTTAATTCATTAGATTACAAACCTCTCAGAAGAAATAGCACTAGTATTTTCCACCATCTACAGTTCAAATAACACTTAATTTTTTACTGGTCCAGCAGTACAACTTTAGCTTGAGGCTTGATTTCTGCTGGGTGCCCTCAGCTGATTGCACAAAATAAAAAAATTAGAATTTGTTATCCTTCAGTATACATGACCAACGACTCTTCTGAGAGGAAACATAGTGAGAAAGGAGAATTCTGTGTAGCAGATATTACTGGTGCAAAGAAGAATGAAAAATAAATAGTTTTTAAATCACTTATGTTAAATTCGGTTTACTTAAATACTTGGTTTGCAAAACTGTGTGAAACATTCAAAGCACTTTGAGTGCCAGGGAGTCCATAAAGATGAATCTTAATATAGACTATAAGCAAGAAGAGTAACCACTTTATCAGTTTAAACTGGAAATGTTTTTATGCTGCTAAATATGTCATAGTCACAGTTAATAAGAGCTGAAGCAGGCATTGTTTTTGTATTCTAGAGATTTTGAAGAGACTCTATATGTCTAAAAATGGACTTAAATTACCTAAAAGGAGAAGAGGCTTTATTTTTCTTCTCCCTCTACCTGAAGTACTAGTAGGAATTACACCTGAACGACCTATGGACTCCATGGTACAACTTCTCTTGACTACTGTAGATGCTTGAAATTCTGAAGAAAATTACTTTAGAAAACAATGAAAAAGAATCCATACGAGAGAAGTTTTGTTTTAATTATTTTAATAAGAAAATGTTGCTAAATACAGACACCTTTTCCTCAGAGTGTTCCTGAATGCCAAATAACTGCAGACTGACAGAGTTATTTAGAAAGTTTTGCTATATAAGCAGTATGTTCATATAAGCTATTGAAATACAGGAAAATGTCTTATTCTGAAGCAGAATATGGAAATAATTAATGCTGATAAACAGTCTACTTCATCTTAGAAAGAATAGAGCATATGAAAGAATTGATTCACCATGTGAAAACCTCATTTCTCCTTTATGAATACAATAGCTCATATTCCAGGTAGTTCATTGTACAGTTGTTACAGAGTTCAAATCAATCAGACAAACTGTAACTGGGTTAAATTTAATATATATACAAATATATAAACAATATATAAAATTTTCCTTCACTGTAAAACTTTGTGGCATCAGGTGAAGAAAACAAATTAACTTTAATCACTTTCTTGATTATTTTCACAAAATATTGCCATTATGTTGACCAGAAAAGAGCTCCATTCCTTGATGGTGGGCCTGGAGAATTAAATGGAAGTACCTTTTTGCAGAGAAGTTAGTATGTCATCTCTAATATTACTTTGAAAACCCTGTGGGATCACAGAAGACCAGAATAAAATTCTGCTTGTGATGTGGGAAATTGGCATTTTTGTGTCTTGTAATGAGCAATGAAGGCATGAGGAATTCTGGATTGCAGTACGTGGCAACAGCTACCTTGGCCTTTGCTCAAACCAAAAGAAAGGCCTGTGACTTTCCCACATGTGCATGCACCAAGGCTAATCACAGCTGCTCTGTAATGTCAAAATACAAGGACAAGCCTTTATGAAAAAAACTCTCACCTTCAATGAGAATTTATATAGCAGAATCTGGGGTGGGAGGAGGGGGAAATCCTAACAATGGAATTGGCATGACAGAGGTTCTCTTACTTGGGTGGTTTATCTGAGGGGGTTGGATGGTTTACTGATCCTGCTTGCCAAGTGTGTGAAGGCACAATCCAAAGGAAACATGGTTGAATTTCAGGGGTGTGTGCCATTTGAGAAGCCTTCCCAGCACCATGAGCAAGATCATTTTTCATCTTGCATTGCTACTGATAGATCCACTGCACACTTCTTGTGTGCTGAAGTTTGGGGCTTTGATGTAGAAATACACAGAATTAAAAGTCACAGTAATTTATTGTATAAGCTAACTGTAGTTGCTATGGAATCCCAATTAAGAGAAACGTTGCTGACACTTCTTGCTTGCCTCATCTGCCTGTTCTTTTGTTTAATTCAGGTTTGAGTGTTTCCATATCCTTTGATGGAGGGAAATGACCATTAAAAAATAGTTCTCCTTGTAATGTTATCCAGCTTATTATGCAGCATGATTATAGAAAGTTCTGATATGAAACAGGAACTAGAACACAAAAAGTAAGATGTTTGGGGTTTTGGGGTTTTTTTTCAGTGCTAACACAGGCTAAATATGTCTTCTTTCATCAGTGGTGTAAAAATTCATTGTTAAAAATGAAAGCAACTGACATCCTTTTTTGGTGAAGGAATAGTATTTACTGGGGAAAAAATACTACTTAAAGGTAGTAATTTATTGCTTTGTTTTTGGCTGCATATACATTATGGCAAATCCTATTATTTGGGCCACGTGGGATACATAATTTGATAAGCACTGACAGCTGTAGGAATTCTGTTTTTTGACTGCTGTGATATTTGTCTTTGCCAACAATGATGGATACCATTACATATCTTAAATGTTGTGTTAGGCTGCAACTTCTTGTGAAGTATAACCTTCAGAGGCATCAGTTATTCATATGTGCACATAGTCATGTGTTCTTTGCAATTCCCCATAATTTAAAGATAATGGTGACTCATACACTAAAGTAATAAAGAGTAAAATGGCAAGGATGTTTTCCTATGTTATATCTGTAGGGGTGTCTTGGCTCCCATAAAAATGAGAGCAGCCGCTAAGATTTTTTTTATTTCTGCTGTTTCATGACCTGCCAAAGACTCAGGGTAACTCCTTACTAAAAACTCTCCATCATAAAAATTAAATTATTTCACTTGACTGGAAATCTATGTATCAAGCCCAAACCAAAGTGCAGCCAGACAAATTCCTTCAATTTTTGTCTTTGATGCCTTTTATTTCTGATGCAACCAAAATAGAATAGTTTAAATGTATTAAAGTTGCTGAAACAACTGATAAATGGGTTATTTTACTTATGAGAAAGGAGACAAGGTTTATATTTTTCGTCTTCAGTCATGAGAGAATGAAATTCTGTGAGGTGCTTTTTTTATTTAAAATTACTTGCTTCTTTGGCAATGAAGCTCACTTTTAGAGTGGTTACAAAACTGCTCTTCCAGAGGCTTTCATCTCTTAATTCAGTTTCCAAATTTGCTCAATAGGCTCTAAACCATCAACCAAAACAAATTGTTGCTCCTGCTGATTCCAGTCCACCTTCACTGTCATTTGATTATAAGTGTTTTCAGAAGTATGGCTGTCTAAATATTTCTCTAATTCTGTTCCCAAAAGGGGAGACTCGCTCTAATGCTGCAAGGGACCATTTATTTATCTTGTTAGTGTACAGGTAATGCTCTTTTCAGAGAAAGAACTTTCTCTGTCCTGGAAACTTGAATTCAAATTATTCAGTAAATGCTTTTGGGTTTTTTTTAAAGTGAAGAGTAGGAACCCATGTATTAAAAACCACTAGCACATTTTGCTTTATCTTTCTAGTTGATCAACAGATAAGTTTGGCTAACCTGTTCCCTAATGTTAATTGGTTAATGTGTTAACAAGTAATTAACTGTTTGCTTAACAATTTTTGTTGGTTTTGGCTATATATTTTATTCTTCATTTAAATTGTCTGCTAATTTTAGGAATATCTACCTATTTGTCAGCATGGATGCATCTCCTGACTAAATAATTTCTTTGCTTTCAACCAAACATAAGGTTCAGTTTTCCTCTGGCTTCTTCATTTATGTCACTCCTGGAAGACAATATGTCTTTGCACTTAATAGGGCATATATGATCCAAAGAGATTATTGGGTTTTCTGTGCAATTTTCCTCAGTATTTCTTATTGATTATCTTTAAATACCACTTGAAAATCACTTATTTACAAGCTAAGTGCCCAAGCTGGAGGTTTAGGGTTCCAGTTTAGCAATCAGTGTAAAAAAAAGACATTAGAAGCTCTTAAATGCTAAAATGCTGTATTAACATGTCCTTAATACATTTATTACTCATTACATCAATTCCCATGAAACAAAGTAGCTTTTCTCTCCATGAATATCACCATAAAGGGTGTGTGGCAGGCCTTTATCCAGGATTTTAGAAAGGTGGTAATGTGTCAGAAAATGTGAATTTATAGCAGAAATAAAAGTCTGTACAGGTACAATTTTTATGGTAATCCTCAATGGTCACTCACACTGCCTCTGTGACTTGCTGTGATCCTTGTTTCCTTCAGCTACTGGGACACCTATGAACTGCAGGTTCAACTTTGCAAAAACTTTTTAGATGGTTGAGAAAAGGTGTGCAGAATTTCCTCTGCAAATACTGAATATTAAGAAACTGTTCAGACAACTGCATGCTGACTATTCTTTAAAATTTATTCAAGTAATATTACTTCATTCAAGATAGGACAGTGTCAATCTTTCTCACTGAATCTGACTTTTTGTATTGTTGCTTTATTAATTATTCTTTTTATTCATGGGTGGCTAGCTATGTTATAGTCCCATGTGGAGCCATTTTCAGAGCACTAAAATATAAATATTGCAAATTTTTCTTTTGAATGTTTTATTTGTATCTCTGCACTGCAGTGTTATGGTTTTGATTTGGGGCTAAGCCTATCCCAAAAACTACCTGACCTAACTAAAGCTGTTTTACTGTTTAAAAGAAACTTTCAAGTTATTCAGGATTTATTCCATAATCACTACAGAAATTGCATTTTTAAAAGAAAAAAAAATTGGTTAATATACAATATTCAACGTTAGCTTTAATATTATATTTAATATAATAAATTAGGCCAGAATACTACAATCTGGGAAGTGCTAGATGTTTTTTTCATTTATTTCAGAGAGAGATCAATGATGCAAGACAACATGGTGTGGATTGATCTGTCTGTTGAGAACTATGAATATTCAGAGTAAGCCTAATGATAAGGAGAAAATAAAGCAGGTGGCTCAGTGCTTCTAATATGTTTTGGCACTGAAGCCTCAAATTAAAATGCATGGAAGAGACAACTATTCTTTGGCAAATCTGTGAGAATTTTTTGTTACTCTATCTTCAATAATTGTTTTAGCTATTAAATTTTTAATCTTGAGTGACTACTGATGCAATTAGTGTATTAAAATAGCCATGACTGACAAGAACCTCTGTTGTATTTTTAACCAAAAGTGAGCAAATGTTCATATCAAACCACCTCAGTGTAGTTCAATTGCCTTACTTCAGTCAGAATTCAGTTAAAGAGGGTAATTTTGGGCCCAGAGGTGCAGGTGATTGTGCATAAGATTGGGGGCATAGAACACCCAGGACTTTTTCTGCTCATCTGGCTCCCTTACTTGAAGATTTCTCTAGAACGTGAAGAAAGTAGCATATGGAATAATTTGGGAACTGAAGTATATAAACAGATTTTACAGAGAGATTGTGGAATCTCCCTCACTGGAGATATTCAAGAACTGTCTGGATGCAACCCTGTGCTCTAGGATGACCTTTGCTTGAGCAGGGAGGTTTGACCAAATGACCAATTGTGGTCCCTTCAAGCCTTACTCGTTTTGTGATCTGTAATCCATAATTTCAGAAATCCAAAAATGCCATCCACACAACTATGTCTACCAATCTGACTTAAAACTAAGAATGTTCAGGGAAAAAAAGTTCAAAAGAAAGACAAACAGATAAAGCAAATAAATATAATGTAAAAACTGATAAATAGGGCCTTTTGGCCAAAGTGAGGTGTGTCCAACTCACCTAATGGACGTCCCTGATCATCTGGGCAAAGGAAATGTTGCTGATTTAACAGCAGTCATTCTTAGTACTGCACAAGGATTAAGCAGATTGAATAGCCTGGTAGACTGAACTGAAATTAAGAAAATAGATTCACTGTGGAGTAATGGAGAGAGGTGTTCACATAGCAAAATTATGTTGCCATGTTCCTGTTACATAAAAATAAAAGAAATTGCCGTTTCCCACCCCCCCTCCCACCCAAAATATATTTAAAAAAAACAACAAAAAGTCAAACAAACAAAAATTATAACCAAACCAACAAAAAAACCTCTGAAAAATTATTTTGGATCTCCTGGGCAGGGGAAAGCATGCTTACCTATCTAGTAGAGAACAGCAGCTGTAAAAGGGCAAGCACCTCTTGAAGCTTCCCCTTTGAAACCTCTTTGCCTGAGTTCAAACACGGAGCTATCTTCTGCAAATGCACCAGGAAGGGAATACTTGTTGCTTTTTATGCAGTAACCTTGCATTGTGACGTTCAAGAAACAAAGGCTACCCTTCTACCTGTCCTTCACCTCAGGGGCCCTGAACCTAGAGATCCTGTGGCAAAAGACCTACCCTGATCACAAAGCAAGGTTAAGGGAAGTTCACTCCTTTGCTCCTGTTGAAGCTAAGAGGCAGTCCAGCAACACATACAAGTTTATTTGGCTTGGTGTAAAGCAGGCAATTTCCTGTCTAATCCTCTGTTCTTCACTGAACTTCTATTTCAGCTCAATAGTCCTTGTGGTTTGTGATATTTGTGGGTAATTTAGTGGTTGTTTTTTATTCCTTCCCTTTCCTGACTCTAAAGCAAAAGGCAAAAACATTTTGCACTTAGGCATAACCAGAAATCAAAAGTGCATTGGAAACAAACTTGCTTTGCCATTTGTATTCTTAGAGAACAAGAGCTCAGCTTGAACTGGAAAAAAAAAATTGCTTTTATTCATAGTGTGTCAAAGCCTGGATAATGAAAAACTCTAGGATGTGAAAAATATGGGTTTAAATCTCCAACTACAGATTAGAATTCAAGACTACTTCTTGTGAAAGTCTTTAGCCTCTAGCCCTGTGCATTGACGATGCGTATTGAGATTGCATTTGGTGTTGTTTTGATGCAGGCTGGGATTTGTTATTTTACAAATACCAGCAAAAGAAACAGGATATAAGTTTGCATTATCATAACTTGGCATTATCAAGTACCTACCGGAGATGTATTCTGTGTCTCAGACATATGAGAGTTATGCTTGATTCATCTGAATGAAAGCTTAGGGGAATAAGGCTCATTCTCCACGGGCCAGTGATGATGTCAAAGGAAACTCCATGTCCAAACTTCATGATTTTCTCATGAGATCAAAGTTACTGCAGAAGCTTAACAGTTGTGCAATAGATAAGTGATAACTGTATTAGATAGTAAGGTTTATGAAGATTTCAGTTTATAAATTCACTTGTTTTTTATTCCCTGGCATGATTGATTTGTGGAAGATTTCCACTTTGTACGCTGTGCAGAATAAAAAGTGTCTCCTTTCTAAAACTGACTCTGTGTTATATAGAGTTTCAAAATTTGTCAATTTATGATGTATTGAGAGGATCAGCATCTGCACCCATTGTAAACTTTCTGGACAAAAATATACTCAAATGAACTTGTGAATTTCTAAGTTCTTATTTCAAATGCCAGATACTTTAGGGATTTGCTAAGTATTTGCTTATTTGAATAGTCATATATACAAATGTCTAAACATATTAAATGTTCTATTTCCCTGACTATATTTTTTCCTTTTCCCCTTCTTTATGTTGCTTTCCTTCCTAGTACCTGAACCATTATGAATTTGCACATCACTTCAGCGTAATAATAATTACATACTGTTGAAGTCATAATATAGTCAGAGATTTTTTTAGTATTTCAGCACTGAGTAGAAATAATTTCTATCAGTTATGTAATATCCTGAAAAGCAACCTATTAATTTAAAAATTCTGAAGAACCCTGTACCATATTGATATTTGCACTTGTACAGCAATATGTTCAGACATCTGCACAGGCAGATGCTTCATAAACTCCAAAGTACTAAAATATATATATATATTAAAGTAATTAACACTTAGTCACATAAATAAGGAGCCAACCACAAAAACATGAGGAAAACAAAACATACACAGAAATAGAACTTCAGAGTGAAACTTACAGTGTGCATTGGAATCACTTACATGGTGAATTTAATGAGAATAAAATTGAATCCCTATTCTTTTAGAAATGGAACACGTTTATATACATCATGTTAAAAAAGATGTTTGGAATAGAGTACCAAACAGATACTAGTTTTGGACAATCAAGAATAAGCCTAAGTAAAATAGCATTGAGATATTTTCTAATTCACTTTTAAATTCCTTTTGAAACAACATTTTAAAGAGTTTAGAATCTGACCGAATCGTAGTAAGATTTATTGAAAGTGTTAGAATGCATTAGGTAGCAGCAACATTTTGTTTACCAGTTCAGACACATTTTTTGGACTACAGAAGTCATTTGAAGTACATGCATATCTTCAAGTGCAAACTGTTACAAAAGTAGAATGCTACCTTATTTTTTAAATCCCCTCCATTTACTGAATATCTGAACTTTCCTGGAAGATAATTTGTTTTACGTATTTTTGGTTAGACTATAAGGTCAGATCCAACAAATATGCAAGAAAGAAGAATATGTCAGTAAGAAATTGTAACACTGAGGCTTTTATAACTAATTTAGCAAAATAAAGGAGATTTTATTAATGATACTTTCATTTCAATAGCCTCAGAAGCGTACCAAACATTTGTCTTCACATTAAGTTTTCCAAAGTGAAGCAAATAATTTTGAATTTCAATTGGATACATTTTCTTTGCTTAACTTGTTTTTATCTTCCTATATCCATTTGCTAAAGTTCTTGCATTCAACTTTCCTCTTGAGTGATTCTTGCCCTGAAATTTGATCTCAAAGAGCTGCATAAGAAAGGATGAAGTATTTGTATTGTGAGAACAATGTTTGTCAGAAAGCCTGAGATATGCTAAAGTGTCCTTCAGTGTGACAGAAGCATCTTTCAGCGCTGGGTGACACAGCACAGAGACATCAACAGGGGTTCTGTTGGCAGCAAAATTAATTAAGCATGATTTCATAAAAACCTGTCTCTTTGTTGAATTATCTCACACTTAATATAGTGAAAACTATCATTAAAGAGTGACTGTCTCTGTTCTTCCCCCTGCCCCATGGATGGAGTTTTCATATTCTTTGTGTCTTTCTGTTTTCTGATGGAAGCTGGGCTCAGTGGGAGACATTAGTGAGTGTTTCCTCTAATTAACCATGAATTTCACAAGCCTTTTATGCATGCACTATGATTAGAGTTTGTAGTTTGGTGTAAATCAACCCATATATTCAGCTGTGAATAAAAGAAAAACCTATGTATATTTATTTCTTACTGTACAAACCTCAGTTTCCTAGGAACCTGGGCTGAAAGTGTTTATATCAGGGTATTTTGATGCTAAAATTTGTGCACTACAGAGATCAGGAAACAACATGCTGCCAACAGCAAGCTGTGGACTGAGCTGTAGACAAAATGAATAAAGTGAATAGAGGCCACAGCTTAAATAAAAGATCCTCGGCAGCATTCTTCTGCCTGCAGGCAGCTATAGCCATTCTTCCCCTATTGACAAATTGTCTGACATTTTTCAGATATAAACTGGTTCTGCTTTGAGGTTACTGTCAAACTCCTCAGACCTGGTGTGGAGTCCAGCTGAGGGTTTTTTCTAGTTCTGTAATATCCTTCTATTGTATCAGTGTTTTTTTTGGAATTAACTTACTGAAAGGAAAGATATTTCACTCTGTTGACAAGAGGGGGGGTTAAGGAGGGAAAGAAAAGGGTTCAGCATGCAGGCAAGGTTCTACTGATAGACTACAAAGAAGGTTTCAATCCTCCCAGCTCTGTTTCTGTAGCTGCTCATGGGACTTTAACATTTCAACCAGATTAACACCATGCAGCCTTGCTGAGTATATACATACAATCAGCTCTGGACTAAGCTTACTGAAGACAGAAAGATGAAGTAAACTCTTTGCCCTAATTCCTCTTAAGGCTTTGGAGTCTGAGTAACTACAGTTAAGGAATGACTTCTCATCCTTCTCAAAAAATACATGTTTTGCCTTCCACGTTTTATGGCCAGAAACAAGGTATTGAAGATTTTAGCTGGGAAGCTGAAAAAGTGCCTGGAAAATTTTCAGTGGGTGATCTAGGCTTTAAACAAGTGCACTGCCAGTGCTTCAGGAGTGCAGGCAAACAAACATCATAAGTATTTTGGACACGTAGTTAATAGAATGTTGGAGCTGGAGAAATCTAGTTACCACAGTCAGAGAAGGGCAGAGAGACTGATGAAAACAAAGTGCATGATGACAGTGGAAAACAGGCATGAAGAGAAAAAGCTGACAGAAAACATTTGTAAGTTGTGCTGACATTGAGGAAAATAGGATGGGAAGGGAGCATAAACCAGGCCTGTTTGATTCTGTGTCATTTTAATAAGCTTTTTTGAATAAAAGGCCTGAAAACAGGTTTGTTATATGGTAGTTTTCAGAATTGCTGTAACTGGCTTGAATAATGCTGTTACCTCTTTTATCTATGTAGATTATCAGTATATTTTGAGTGAAAGGAATGATTTCCATAGTGTGAGTTTGAATACCTATGTGCTTTGCTTGCTAATGAATAAACAGGCAGATCTCGTGGTGGCACCCAGTGTGATCTTTGAGAAGCAACGTCTTTGTGTCTTGTTCCCTGTGGGTAAGTCATTAACAAGCTCTCAAAGCAGCTCAGGTGTTTAAAGCCTGCTCCCATAACAACTAGTTTGATTCCAAGGGTCTTTATCTAGACTGAGATACCACTGAATTGAGTGTTTGAATTATGATTTGTAACACACACGCATTTCTATATATATATCATAAATAAACCAAACAAAAATCACTAGTCATTAACAGCTGCAGATTTTTTTGTACTCAAAATAGAAGCCATTTAAGTTCATACTCTCTGACTTTGAAGCCTTATTCATATGGGTAATTTTTGGTCTTCATGTGAATTTCTTTGAGAGTATTCAGATGCCATAATATAGTGTTTTAACTACTTCAGTATGCAGCTAGACCTTAGTATTTCAGTTCTTAGCTGAGAAAAATTTCAGTGTGTCTAGGTTTTATACACAGTTTCTTTCTGTGATTTTTGAGTGATGTATAAAATATTATGACTTACATCAAGTCTTGTGTGCCTTTGTTTTCCATTCATCTCCTCTATATTTTAGCTTTCTACACTTCTAATAGATGTCTTCTATTGTTAACATGATTACACTGCTTTGAAGGGAGTATTTGTTCAACAGAACATACAGAAGATATTGTTTTTGACAAAAAATATCTGGTGTATATTGTTGAAGAATGTCAGAATCATGCTAATTTCTGTTAACCTCATATTCCAGTATATGACCAAAAATAACTGTCTCCTTCTTTCAGCCTCTAGGTTCTTTAGTTCCGTTAATGAAAATATTCATTTGGCATTGTTCATTTGTTTTCTTACCTGGAGATTCCAGCATAAAATAATAAGTTGAGCTGGACTAAGTGCCTCATTTTATTAACATTACTGGGCTAAAAATAGAGTAAGCAAAATTGATTACCTAAAATTATAATTGTAAAATAAACAGATCTGAAAACCTCATCCTATCCTTGCAGCCTGGGAAAGCAAAAAAAAAGGGCAGCAAGCTGTTATAGTGGTCTTAAGGTAGCAAACCACAATTATGTTAGGTGGATTAGATAGCAGCTATTTCTTTTTCCCATGCTAGTGTGCTCAGCACACTCATCCCATAGTTCTGGATAGGCTGGAGCTAAGGGCTGCAAGTGGAAGGCAGGGGCAAGTACTTCCTTTAGGGTGTTTACCAGTTCACATATATTTCTTTTTCAAAAAAGAAGGGTTTTGATAATTTCAATTAGTATATTTATATATTAGAAGTAATTAATTTTTTCAGTTCAGATCCTCTCGAAGGCTGCAACAGAATATGACTATTACCAAACCTCAAAAAATGCGTTCTACTTTTATTATAAGAAATCCACTAACATTAATGAATTTGCGGTTTCCTTTAAATACAGTTATGAGTTTATTACTGTAGCTTGAGCTTGTAAGAAGTGGACTCGTTTTAATGAGTCTGGTAACATTTATAATTCCTGCGGGGAAAATGGATTTGTCTCAAGATTTTTGTCGGGAGGAAAGGGGTGGGGGGAAGGGAGAAGCTAACAGTAGCTGAGCAAGCCTAGAAAGAGATTCTAGAAGAGGAGACTAATAGGATTTACCTGTACTGAACATCCTGTAGACACCTATGGCAGATCAGAACAGAGACACTATCAAAAGAATATTTGGCATTTCTAGGAAAGATGAGAGAAATTTCTGTTAAATTTAAAATTAAATACAATGCAACACCTTTTTCTGGTTGCTCTTGAAACTAAAGATTTTGATATTTCCAGTCCCACTAAGTGTGCATTCCTGGGCAATTCTTTTGCAATGTCATGATAGCATAGAGACACAAGTCCATCCTGGACAATGCCCATAAACATGCCATTTGTACTTTCAATGGGTCAGTAAGTAGTCTTAGGTCATAGGGATTCTGGTTTAGGTCTTTCCTGTGTAGCTTCCTGATTAAACTTATAGATCTACAGGAGTGAAAATCAGAAATCTTGCAAGAAAGTAAAAAATTATATCTGTGCAACACTAATGTCTTCTGTTTCTGCCATATGCAAATTGTCCAGCCTAGACTTGCTTCCTCTATGAGATTGGATAAAACCACAGACCGCTGTGGTTTGATTACAGACTGAGACTTTGCATCCAGAGATACACAGAGAAATGTGATAAGTAGCAGAAAATTCCAGTAGCACTGACATATTATCACTCTTTCAGCAGGTAAGAAATATCATAGACACAGGCTTCCCCACTACAACTTGGCAAAGCGCAGTCAGAGCAACTGCTGTGGGGTATAAATTAGGAAAGCCTCAGGGAAAAAAATTCACCTTCACAATGTCTAAGGGATTTGATATTCTGTAGCAGACCAGCCAAATAACAGTCTTATAAGCTACTTGATTAGAAAGAGTTTTGGTTTAAATGCTCTCTCATTTACAATTAGAGGTGTTAATTCAATAGTTAAAGGTCAGGGATTACTCACTGCTAGCATTGTGTCTCATATCCAGGAAATGGTCATCAGCTCAAATCAGAGGTGTTAATATCTAATTAAAGGTCACACTGGCTTTTGCTGAATGAAATTAGCTGTTTTGTAGATTAACTTTTTCTGAAGGGATTGCTGCTTAGTTGAGGCAAGTATGCCTTCACAGGAACATTCCAGTTAAGCAACTGCTTTTCAGAGGAGCCAAAAGCTGTGATGAGACAGATTTTATACCTGCTAGGGATAGTTTCAATCTTTTTTCCATTTCCTGGGTAGAAATGAATTTAAAAAAGAAAAGGTGAATAAATTCATTAGAGTGAATGATTCTGAGTGTGGTTGAAAGAAGGTAAACTTTCTATAAATCAAAATTAAGGGTAAACAAAGGTAAGCATGCTTACCTGAAGCTGCAGCTTGTAGGTCTACTGCCCAATATTTCACATTGATGCTCTGCAAATTACTTTTTGCTATTTCTGTGCCCCTGTTTTACCTTGTCAACACCACAGCTGTTGAAAATACACAACATTACCTTATCAGTTGTTTCTTCTGCCTTGGCAGAAATATGTTCATGTGAAGTCTTAAGCTGATTATGCTCTTTTAGCAGGTTGTTCAGGTTTCTTTGTGACTCCTTTTCCATCTTAAAATCATTTTACAGCAAGTCTCAGGTTTCTCCTAGCATGGTGTTCTCTGCAGAGAAAAGGGATTTTTCTACTCTATTGACCAAAGCATTGAGTGATGCCGAAATTCTTGTCACTATTGAATATTGTCTGTAAAAATATTGAGCAGAATGGAAGTCAGGACCTATCTGTAAGATATTTGATTCAAAAAAGCTTAAAAATGAGCCTGATAATGACCAAGATTAATTTCCCAACCAGTTATTATAAATTAAATTCATCCGGACTACATGATATATTCTTAAACACATAGCTACATCTTCAAAACTGAGATTATAACCAATTCAAATACTCAGTGAGCAATGGAGAGGAAAGTTTTCAAGACTTTCAATGATTAAGCACAGCTTATTAAATAGAGCACTAATTGAGCTGCAATAATTTATGTGTATAGGTTATGAGTCTGTCATCTCCTGCTGTAAATGAGTCCTTTTATTTTCAGTTTGATAAAGGCAGGGCAGCACATGTAGGCAGTGAGAAATTGTGTTTCTGAACCTTCAGTTCTACTGTGAATTTTTTCGAATACTGTTGTGTTCAGCCCTATTTAATTTTGCTCTTATCTCCTAGTTTAAGGCATAGCTGAAAAACATTTGCAAATTCACTCATTTTAAAGGGCATTTGCATGACAAGTTTGTGTTGGTGTTGTAGCTGCTCATAAGCCACATGTCTGACTTACAGGCATATAAACAGAGTGAAAACTGCTTTTTCTTCTCAAGTGTGCTACTGCTGTAATCTCTGCATGAACATGTGTGCTGTTGTCAGAAATGATACTTTGGGATCGAGAACAGTCTTCAGGGATGATACATGATTACATTTTTTTCTCCTCAAACTGCTTGTCGTTCCATGTAGTATTTTTGCATCTAAAAATGTCCTAAATTATCAAGTTGCTCCATACATAAGAAAGCACACAAATGTGCTTACAGCTGTTGGCTTTTATGAAACTTTCCAGGATCTCGGGGTAGCTACCTGAAGCAGAGCAGAATTAGACTGTTCTGGCCATCTGCTCCATTCCGCCAGCATCCTTCAGCCCTCACTAGATGGCTGTGTATCCTTATGAATGCTTCCTTCAAAAGTTTCTAGGAGTAGAAACTCGATCCACTCACCATTTGAAGGTTTTCAGGAGCGGTATGGGTTCCAGTATATGGCTTGCTTACTTTCCCATCTAGGTCATCTTTCTTTAATTTTGGCTAAAATGACCCTTGAGTTAAACTGGGTTCTTCAGCTATAAAAACCCTTTGATCTCTCTGTACTGAGTTTTACAATGCTTCCTCAACCAACCTCAAATATCCTCCATCAAACAAAATTGTGTATGCTGACTTCTCAGCAGGAGTATTCTTTGCATATTCATTGTTTCGGAAAAAAAAATAGCTAATTATAACTCTTTATGCTTAAAACTGTGATTGTTTTATAGGTGTGGGGAAGAACACAAAATGAGGCAGTTTTCAAACAAACATGTAACGTCCTGAAAGCAAACTGATGTGAGTTTATAAGCTGCATTCTGAGACAGTCCTTAGTTAGATACCTATGTCTGGATTGTGCTCTCGTTGCGTTAATGCAACCTAATGCAATTTGTAACCAACCCTGCTTGTTAGCTGAACTGCTCAAGTCTCTGAAGAAGCACAAGGACAAATACATTTCATTATTGGCCATTCTGGCCACTTAAAAACCAGCCACAAGATGCTCCAAAGTAGAAAATTGCTTCAAGTAACTAATGATTGTAACATGATACTTCAGTTTCCATCTACATTTTTAAATCATCATTTTCTCATTGTATTTATCAACCTGTTTTCCTTCCTTTTTTTCTGTCACAAATTCTTCTCTGCAGTCATTTATTGAAGCAGTGCATTCCACTCAAAATTTAGGTGAGAGGGCATCAGCATTTCTCCTTTTTTGTTCTTTTAAGCACATATTTCTGTTTTATAAAGCAGTAAAATACAGCTTTCAATCTTTGTATGTTTTATGTATCTTCTATTCTGTTTTGCCTTGTCTTTCTACAGTAAAGTCCAAATATACTAAGTGCCCTCCTGATGTGAAAATATTTTCTTACTTTTATTAAATAATTTTAGTCTAGATGGAATATGTTTTTTGGATATTAGTTGGAAGTTAGCCATATCAACATGTTAAACAGGTAGACTGCATATTATACCATTGACTAACATCAAATTAATCTGCTTTATTTACTATTCCTCATTTTACATCTTAATATTGTCACATTCTCAGTAGAGTTTCGATTCTACATAGCTACATCACTCACAGTTGTAGAGTTGTTTAAGATACTTAGCCTTGGTCATGAATGCTTGAATTTGAAGAGGACTGGGCAATCACCATCTGTATCAAGTTTAACAGGAAGAAAATGCCTTATTCTCTATCTAGCATGGGGCAACCCTGGATATACAGACAGACTGGGGAATGAGAAGCCGGAGAAAAGTGCCATGGAAAGAGACCTATGAGTCCTGGTCATTGTCAGGTTGGCTATGAGTCAGCAGTGCCCTGGCAGCCAGGAGAGCCAGCCCTGTCCTGGGGACATCAGGCACAGCATCACCAGCCGGGCAAGGGAGGGGATTGTCCCGCTCTGCTCTGAGCTGGGGTGGCCTCACCTCCAGTGCTGGGGGAGTTTTGGGTACCACAATATAAAAAAGACATTGAACTGTTAGAGAGTGTCCAAAGGTGGGCAGCAAAGATGGTGAAGGGCCTTGAGGGAAAGTTACGTGAGGAGCAGCTGAAATCACTTGGTCTGTTCAGCCTGGAGAAGAGGAGACTGAGGGGAGACCTCACTGCAGTTACAACTTCCTCATGAGGGGAAGCAAAGGGACAGACACTGATCTCTTCTCTGTGATGACCAGTGACGAAAACTGAGGGAACAGCCTGATTTTGTGTCAGGAAGTTTTAGGCTGGATATTAGGAAGAGGCTCCTCACCCAGAGGGAGGTTGGGCACTGGAACAGGCTCCCTAGAGAAGTGGTCACACTACCAGCCTGACAGTTCAAGAAGCATTTGCACAACACTCTCAGGCTGATGGTGTGACTCTCAGGGATGTTCCTGTTGCCAGGCCAGGAGTTGGGCTCAGTGATCCCTGAGGGTCCCTTCCAACTCATCTGATTCTATGAATACTGCCCCAAGAGCTATTTACTATAATTCTGTCTGATTACCTAGTTAGGCAAAGTGTCTCTACAGCTCCTTGATTTTATTTGGGTTTTTAATTGGCTATTGTTTTTTTCTGTTGGTTTGTAGCGTAACTGCATAGTGATTAGATGAATTTCCTAATGCTTGTATATTTCTGCATTCTGAAACTTCTAATTAATTAGAAGGACAAAAAAATCTGTGTCCTTGAGACAAATAGGACACCATAGCTCTTCTAATTATATTAATATAGAGTATTAATATATGATGACTCACTGTTATTTTACACAGCCAAAGTTTCTGATTGCAGCAGAGGGTACAATTACTTTTGAGATGAGCCACTTTCACTATTTCATTTATTTTCTACTTTCCCAACTTCCATATTGTCAGAAATACCACTTCTGTCCCTGCCACTAACTAGTTGGCTAACAGAGTATAAAAGCTCTCTTGTGAAATGCATTGGAGGGAAGAGAGAAATCATAACCTAAATGTCTTTTCCTATGAACATGAATAAAATGAGCACTGGGAATGGAAGCCTTAAAATGACAAAAAGAATTTAAATCCAAATATCAGGTTTGAGTTTATTAAAATAAATAAATAAACTTCTACATAACATAGCAAAGAAAATATCTCCTGAGATACCTGAAGTCATAGAAGGTAATCAGAAAATAAAAAAGGACCAGATCTGAAATTTAGTTCAAGTTTTTTGTTGGTCTGTGCACCACAACGAGTGTGGTTAAAGCTGGAGGTGGAAGGGAAGCAGTTGTGTGTGATGCACAAGGGTATAATTGAAAGGATAGTGGTGGGTTAGAATCAGTGGTTACAGCAGGAAAAGCAGTCTGCTGTCTGATGTGTGCATGTGTTCATACTTCAAGCTTTAATAAAACAGTAGGAAAGCACCATAGGTGTTCTCAAGTATGCTGCATACAAATTTTGAACAGAAGTATATGCTTGATTGTCATTCTGAATGCTAGCAGAGAAGACTGAACAAAAGGATCTGGATTTCAGTCCTCCATTTGTACGATTCTTTAGGTTACTGTCTTGTCATACGCTGCTTGTCAGTTCTGTCTCCAGTTTCTCGAGCTGCCCACACACAGTGTGTTTTGTGAGCGTGAGCTGTGGTTAGGCTGATCTCTATGTCTGAGTTACCTGTCCTGAGCTCTGATGGGGCTGTGCATGCATTCTGGGCAGTGCATCCATTGATTCATGAGGGGCAGGAACCATCATCACGGTTAAAGATAAGGTCCCAGACTCCAAAGCAGTTTGTCTTTGTATACTTAGTTACTCAGGTCTTCCATTTGGTCTAGAAATGGTAAAGATAGAACAGCACAAATAAAACCAGCCTAAATTTACTAGGACTGCAAGGAGCCAGTGTTTGTCAGTGTTGTTTTCTTGCATCCCAGCAACAAAAACCTTACAAGCTTCATCACATTATGTCTGGCTTGTCGTTTAAATTGGATCACAACTGAAAATATATTAGTTAGAATAAATTCCTCTCTTCAGATATGGGTATTAAATTAAACATAAACAGTGGAAAAAGTCTAGTAATCCTGTTATTAAGCAGCAACATCAGTAATGGAAACACTCTAGTGACTATCCAAGAATACTTTGTCATTTTAAGAGATCTGTAATAGTCTGTTTTAAACCTATACCAGAAGCAGCTGAATCTACTTTAATGTAATATTTCCATAGATTCATCTTTGCCCTACAAGTTTTTTACCTACTATCTATTTTCTCTGTAGTTATCTCTAGTCCAACATCTGACTAGGGAATTCCTTCTTACCATGTACAAACCCAAATGTATGGGAGAGAGGTTGCATTCAAGTACAAATTAGCTGGTTGTTGTCAGAGGCCTCTGAAACATAAGGCAGGGATTGTGTATCTGCTGAGCTTGAGGAAGAAATAATGTGTTTTAAAAACAAAATATCTATGATATATATATGATATAATATTGTAAATAGAAATTTTCTGCAAGGAACCATCTAAATCAGGTTATATACCTAAGATATAAAAATAGTAGTGCATTATCTGTGAATTTTAAAGAGGCTGCACAGACCTCATAAGTATTTTCTATGGTGTGATATCTTGAGCAATTTCAGGGAGATGCAGTTGAGCACCCTTATCAACAGTAGTTGTGCACACTGTAATATGTGAACTATTTTGCCATGGACTAGTAAGGAATTTCTCTAAAATATATTAATTCTGGCCATCCTGTCAATGCCCTGATTGTTGAAATAAACTACAGTAAGGTAAGAATTTTATTTCTTTATTGAGGTATTTTGCAGTGAGTAAGATAACAAGAGCAATTTTACCTTTTGACAGCTAAAAATCTTGCCTCTGATAGCTATTATAAACCTGAAGCAGATAGCTTCTCTTCTTCAGCACACTGACCACAGTGCAGCACAGTGGGTGGATTTAGAACTATTGTATACGATAATAGAAATAGAAAAAGTTGTATTTAAGGTCTATGGTTTCCTATTGATGTGCTGTATCAGTTTCCAATACTGGATGACTATAAATTCACTGGCTTTCTTAGGGATCAGTGATGTACAATGACATGAGATTGATGGGGAATTTTCATTGAAGCAGAACTGACTTTTACTGTAATTTCTTCATTTGTTTTCCTATGCCATTTATTTCTGCCCAATGAGATTTCTTAACTGGACTTGTTTTGATTTGTTTATTTTAGACTTACCATCTTTAATAATATCAGCTTTTTTGTAAGAGGTTGTTATATGAGATTTATTATTACGATTTCATAAAAATTACAAGTTCATGAAAGGGTTATGACTCAATAAAAAAGCCATGAGGAAAAAGCTTCATGTTCTGTCAGTTCTTTAATTATAGAGAATATGAATATCTAGGAGAGCAGGTAACTTCTCTGCTCTGATTCATTATTCTATATTGCAAAATCTATTATTTAAGTTCTTATATATATATTGCTTAAGAAATATTCTAACTTTGTTTGAAAATAGACACTTTTATATAACCAAAATGTATACCCATTCACAAATGTCTGCTTGCAAAACTGTGGTTATAAAGCTTACTTGAGTCAAAAAAGGAGGAAAAACATAGATCTTCACATTAAAATGTGCATTCAACTTCCTTTTGTGTTATAAAAAGATCTATATAATCATCCCACATTTGTTTCTTGAAATATTGCAGTACATTAATGATCCTCGAGGGTTTTGTTGGTTTTTTTCCTCCCAGTATTGCTATAGAGTTCTTAAACCTCTGGTAAATACCTTTTTCTTTTTCCCAAAAAATAATTAAGATTATTCCAAAACTGGACTGGTAGGAGGACTGCTCTATTATTAAATTGAGAACAGAATGGCTGTTCCGTCACAGTTTTGTATTAAAACTTGATCATGATCTTCATTTACAATAGTGATACCCAAAGTAACCATATGGACAGGAGGAGATGAAATATGCTTGTGAAGAAAACTTAGGCACTTTTGGTTTTAATATAATTAAAGATGCCACAACTATTTCTGAGCTGCTGCATTTTGTTGCTTTAGCACCTTGCTTAACGAACCTGAACGCTAAGCTAAGTTGTAACAATTCTTTATAAACTGTTGGGTGTTTTCCTACAGTGGTCAGCTAGGAGGCTTCCTGTTTGATACTTCGATGTACTCTTAAAATAAAATTGACTTGTGTTTTCACTAATTTAATTTGTTCCGAGCAAGTCCACTTTGCTGTGCTTGTTATGTAGAAAGCAAGTGGTTTCAGCAAGGAAGAGGTGCTGAAGATTTAAGTATTAAAGTATCAGTGAAAACTCAGGGAACTTATGGCTTCCGTTGTCCTGTATATTTAGGTTTCCTGTTTTTTTCACAGTTCTTATTACTTTAAAGAAAAATTGTTTCTGACATCACCATGGTGTTTAAACATGATCATTTGACTTTTAAAGCAGTCAGAGAATAATTTCAGGTCAGTACTGAGCCTCTGTCTTGTATTGTTGTGTAAAGTTCTATGTTATATAATGATAACAATGAAGAACTCAGTGTCAGATGATTAAGAGGAGCAGCTGGTAGATGTTGTCTCTCTGTTGGCCTTCTGGATGAGTAATCGACAAAGAAAAGTATCAGCTTTGAATAACAACTTTAAAAGTAACTACTAAAATATTCCAATATTTATAATGCTATCAACAATATTTTGCAGTTTAGTAAGTTTAAAAATTTTAAGTAATGTTTTTTTCTGCTATAGGTTTATTTGATATAGAAATAAAACACCTTTTTTTTGAATCCTTAATGCACTACTTAGACTGCTTATTCGCAATTTGCATGGTTGAATTGGTGTGCCTGGTTTTCTACTTAAATATATGAATACTATGATGTAAATGCACCTGACTTTGTGCCAAGTACCAGCTCACAGGACAAGACTGATCTATTGCTCATCCTTTATAATATAGTGCTGGTCAAATTTTTCAAAGGCTGTAATATAATCATTTAGGGATAGGAATAAAATGCCTGAGGCAGTCAGGCCTCCCATTAACTGCTGCTGATAGCAAAGAGCCTAGGTCTTGTTTATCAGGTAGCGCAGTAATTGCATTTCAGAATAAAAGGTAACCTTTCTGCTGAGTATAACTTTAAAATTAGAAGTGGCAACCAAAGCACTGAAACTGGAATTGTTCTGTGTGTCTTTATTTAGGAACATCGTGAGAAAAAGGCTGTGGTTTGACCATTTGAAACAAGCTATTAAAGAGAGTATTGAGAGTAGCTATTGTTCCTTTGTGATCACCTATATTCTGAGTTGAAAAAGCATTTATTGCTTACAAAGTCTTTGATTATGGGTATTTGGCTTATTATAGATAGTAGTAACTTTTCTCCTCTAAATCTACTACCTGAATGTTTGACTGGGTGCATTATATATGAATTTATTTATGACTTTTATTTATGAATTTATTTTATGAGCTTTTTAAGAGACCCAGGCTAAACAAGTGATCTGTTTGAGGTAACTATAGGTTATGGTAGAAATACCTAATGTAGATGGTAGTTAATGGATAAAGAGAGGCAACTTTGGAGGATGAGTGATCCCAGTTAACAAAGATGTTCGTATGGCAGAGTGAATTGCCTTTTCAGACTGTGTGAGGTACAGGTGACTAACCTGAACTGCAGACCTAGTGTGGCCCATATTAAGTGATAGAAAATGTAGCTTGTTTCTAAAAGTTACCACAATCTTCTGTATTTCTCTTTTTTTCTATTGTGGCTCTTATTTCAAATGTTTGCAATTACAAATACATTAAGTGTTCTAGATATGAGAACATGCTGGATTTTTTCAGTAGTAGAATGTTATTTCCTTTTTGTTTAGAAACTGGAGAGAAGTATTGGATTCGTTCCCACTTAACATGTTGAATAAAAAGGAAAAAACAGGTGGTGTGGTTCAGGATTCAAGGTATTGTTTGTGAATGTTAACATCAGAGAACATTTTTTTTTTAGTCATGCCACTTGAAGGAGGAATTTGAAATTAACAGTGAAGTTTATAGTTTTTTGTCTGAAAATGATTTATATTATCAACAACAATTAGCACTAATTTATTGCCTTGGCGGATTAGACCGGTAAAAGGTGAACTGCAGCTTTTTCTTACTTTCAGTGAAAAAAAAGAGGAGTATACACTTCATTTCTTGGAACTTACACGATTATATGTCATATAGCAATTACTGACAGAAAATGTGAAAAGTTTAAGGGAAGTGACAAGGAGTGGGTTGAAAATGGATGCTATGATGATGTGAAGAATGATCATGAAACATCAGGATTTTAGTGGACATACAATATTTTCCCAGAAAAAGATACTTGAGACTGAAAATATATAACCTTTTTCTAGGCGAATGTATTCTTCTTTTGCTGTATGTGTAGTACTTTATACTGTAAATAACTCTTATTTAAAAAAAATATCATGAGTATAGAGTCACAAATCAGATCTAGGAGGTCTCTCTTATACTGACAAATAACAGACTTGAATTTTTAGAAAGAAATTTTGTAATCAAACTTTTCTGTTTGGTCTTCTTTTAGTTTTGTAATATTTCTTTTCAGTATTTTTTGTTTGTTTGCTCTTTTTAACCAGGCTGCTTACAACTGAAATAATTAGTGCTGTCTCATTTGAATTAAAGACTAGTGCAAAAATAAATTATCTAATGAGATTTGAAAAGGAAGTCAATACAAAATACGCTCAGGAATTAATGCTGGTGTTGTCTCCAGAAAAATTGCTGTACTGATTGTCATGAAGTATATTGATGTCACTGTCACTATGACAACATTGTGACAAGAACTAGACACTCAAGGCTACCTTGTAAAAAGGATCTGTCATCTATATTTTTTTTTCTGTATAAAAAGTAATAGAAATGAGAACCTCTCCCCCAGCACAGGGTTTCATTTAAAGTTAGATGAATTGTTACAGGCATCAGATCAAGGTATTCATGGAAAAGTGACAAGCTAGCTTTTCAAGACAGGTAAGAACAACATATTCAAATATAATATGCTTTTACTTTTCAACTACTACAAAGAAGAAAAAAATATTCTCTCAAATAGAAACATTTGTGTGCAGAAAACTAATGTTTTGATATATTTCTCAAAAGTATGGCATGATTTTATATCCAAGGATGTAAGAAACATTTGGATGTAGTGTGTGTGTAATGTAACTTATAAAGAGAATGTAGCTCTTTTTTGTGTGTGCTTATTTCTGCTCTTTTAATTTAAAACAATTCTCTCCAACTTTATGAAATTCTGGTTCTGTGTTATTTTAATGAAACCACAGAATCTGTGATGTACTGCACTTTTTCTTTCCATTTTTTAAACTATATTTTATCACCCACAAATACAGTTTGTTTTCTCATTGTTTATCTGTGTGATCTCTACTGTCTCATTTTTAATGTTTGTGTTTTCCCACATCAGAGGTACTTCTTGGTGTCAGCATAACAGCTTGAGAAAATTGCACTCTCTGGAAATACTACTACAATATTAACAGTATTTCCCTTGTTAATCTAGTGTTACATTTTGCAAATATGTTCATCAGCTATAGTGCTTTTTATATATTTATTTTATACAAGCTGTTTAAAAACAGAGGTTACCAACATTAAATCAACCTAGATAAATCTTTCCCAGAGACATTTGAATTCCTAGTAATTCCTAAATAGATCATAAATTCATATGCGAAGTTTTCATGTTTGCTTTGCTAGCATTTAACTGTGCAAGCCTAAGTGTGAAGATTTATGAAGGTCTGACTCTCTCAATCTTGGTTTCAGTTAAAACAATTAGTTGGTGTTGATTTCTAAACAATATTGATAAAGATACTGTTTAAGACAAGCATACTTATCTTAAAATGGTAATTACTTCAAAACAAAATGTTAGTCATTTATCAAATACAACATTCAAATATTAATAAGAACAATGACGACTTTATAAGTTTCCTTTTTACATTAATAATTATTTTGTTCTTCAATTCTCCACAAAATGAGACTAATTTAATTGGAAAAATGGATAAACAAAAAAGTTCTTATTTAGCTAATATATATTCCTGGGACATAACTAAAAATACAATGTTGAAGCAAGATTTTATATGTAAAGTTTGAGGACAGGTAGATGCATTCAGGAGTTGAAAACTCCATGTGAGGGGAAAAGCTATCAGGTTAGCAGCAGTAGTCATTACACCCTCAGTGCATATTATACTGAGATAAAAAATCAGAATGAGTTTTATCTCCTCTAAATACAGGCTTGAAAAATTTCTGTAATGCTGTGGGGCCAAACGGAAATTATCTTAAAAAAAACAAACAAAAAAAAAACAACCCAAAACCAACCAACCAAACAAAAACTTCCCTCCTTTAGATCCATCAAAAAAGGGAATAGGTCATCTGCTTTTAAAATATTGTTCTGAAGTCTTGAGCAAGTTAGCTGCTCTCTTCCAAGTTGTATAAGTTTATTTAGGTTTTTTCAATTGCAATGTGTTAGATTACTTTAAAAGCATTTTAAGCTTGGGTGAAATTTCTCTTGAAAAATGCATGTTGAAGAGCTGTAAATTTTCACACCATAATTTCAGTTAATAGTGCAGTGCAATGAAGTCATATGAACGTACACCCTTTGCATAAAGGGATCAAGTAGCAGCCAGCAAGGGGGATGGTGTGATCCTTTGGCTCTCTCTCACTCTGTACCATGTCAGATCAGTCTAAAATGCTCTGTGTCTATCTAGAAGTGACTTATAAGAAACTTCTCCTCTTCCCAAATGCATTTAAGGCTCGGCTTTAGCTGAAAGATCTTATCCTAGTACTGTAAGAGCAGCAGCTGGGTATGTGCTCTGTGGATGGATTCTAGGCACAAGTGATGCAGGAAGGCACTTAGGGCATTTGACTGCAAGAGCTGGCTTTTCCTATAAAGAACCCGAGTTAAAAGCAGGCTGGATGGCAGGGCTCAGAGACTGGTGGTGAATGGTGCCACATCCAGATGGTTTAATATCTTTACTGATGATCTGGACAAGGGGATCAAGTGCACCCTCAGTACGTTTGTGAATGACACCATGTTGGGTGGGAGTGTTGGTCTGCAGGAGGCCAGGAAGGCTCTGCAGAGGGGTCTGGACAGGCTGGATCAATGGGCTGAGGTCAGTTGTATGAAGTTCAAGAAGGCCAAATGCTGGGTCCTGCACTTGGGTCACAACAATCCCAGGCTGTCCTACTGGCTCAGGGAAGAGTACCTGGAAAGCTTTCCAGACACTGGTAGAAAGTGACACAGGGTTACTGGTGGACAGCCAGGTGAACATGAGCTCTCAGTGCTCCCAGGTGGCCAAGAGGGCTATAGGCATCCTGGCTTGTACCAAGAACAGTGTTGCCAGCAGGACCAGGATGCGATGTAATGAGCATTGGTGAGGCCACACCTCAGATCCTGTGTCCAGTTCTGGGCCCTTCACTTCAAGAATAATACTGGGGTGCTGGAGAGTGTCCAGAGAAGGGCAGTGGGGCTGGAGAAGGTCTGGAGCACTCTGTAAGGAGTGCCTGAGGGACGTGAGGGTGTTTAGCCTGGAGAAGGAGGCTCAGGGGAGACCTTATTGCCCTCTACAGTTCCCTGAAAGGAGGCTGTAGCCAAGTGGGGGTTGTTGCATTCTTCTCCCAAGCAACCAGGGACAGGATATGAGAACACAGCCTCAAGCTGCACATGGAAGGTTCAGGTTGAATATTAGGAATAATTTCTTCATGCAAAGGATTATTAAACATTGGAGTGGGTTTACAAGGGAGGTGGTGGAGTCACCATCCCTGGAAGTGTTCAAGAAACTACTGGATGAGGCACTTTGTGCCACAGTCTAACTGGCAAGACAATGATCGGTCACAGCTTGGACTCAATATTAAAGGTCTTTTCCAAGAATAATGATTCTATGTTTATTTAAAAAAAAACATTTTGCAGCCAGCAGACGCTGGGGGAGTACATTGGCAAGGGCAGAGAGCCTGTTCCTTTTGATAGGACAAGTTGCCATCTTCTATTGCTGGCTTCAGAAGTTTCCAAGTCCAGTTTCCTTGGGCTTCATTCTAGTTGAAGCATGTTTCTTTTCAGCTGTGTTCAAGCCTTGTGTCCTTTGGACAAGAAAATTCAGTTTTGACCATGATGTTGAAAAACCCAGAACAGGTTCTGTCATTCCAGGACTTTACTTCTGAGTTTAACTCTGATGCTTTGTGATATGAAGTTTGACAAATCATATCTGGTTGTTACTGACAGGCAGTGGGATTGATGCCTTATTAAAATTTAAATCGTTTTTAAAACTTGCTTTGTTATCTGACCACCAAAAAGATAATTTATTAGCCTTGTCATGATCAGTAAAAATGAGAAAATAATGTATTTCGTCTGCAAGTATAAATTTTGATTTTTGAAAAATAGTTACGTTAGTGGAATGACTGCATTATACAACTGTGCGATCTCAGATTCTGTTCATGTTTTGAATTCTGTTAGAACTTATATTTTCATGACTTTGATATTGGAACCTTCCGCACTTTAGAAAAGACTAAATATTTGCAAAAAAATTTAGAAAACCCCAGCACTTTCAGACCCAGCTGTAAGTAACTATACCTATCAATTTATAGTAGTGCAAGCAGTAATCTGCTTTGGAAAACATAAAGAACAAGTTTTAGTCAGCACTGACTCTGTTTTTATGATTTTATAGTTATATTTTGTATATTCTGTTAATGATAAATATTTTATAAACAATGCAGAAAGGATTAATATTCAGATTAATTAATATTAACTTTTTGCTTTTAGAATATTACACAAATGTGAAGCTAATTCCTTCATTGGCGCTTCAAAATAAGCTGATTTTCCATTGTTTTGAATAAAGTTATTCTCCATTTCCTCAATTGCATATTTTCAAGATCATATTAAGAGGTATAAATCTGTAAAACAGCATAATTCTGAACAGCAGCACTGTAAGACTGGTGCCTTTTTAGTAAGCATTTTCACCTGTTGAGTGTACTCTCAATGGTAATTTGTGTTCCTCTCAGAAAAGATGATTTACTGCTTTTAATCCTGTAAGTGAATACACATGAGGGAATGAAGTTGATTCTGTTATTTCTTTAATTCTTCAGGGGAATTAGTGAATCCCTAAATTTATGTAAAAACACAAAATAGCTAAGTTTAAGCAAGGACATCATATGGATTCTGCAGATACTGCTGCAAGCTCTGATACACAGTTCATGAAGAAATCAGTCTGAGCCTCAGTTACCTATAGGTAAACATCATGCATAATAATAAAAAAAAATTAAAAACACCACAAACAAAAACACCTTTAAAACCCTAAACAAGGAAAGAGGGAGGAACCCAAATATATGAATTACACAAATAAAAAACTTGGTTTTATAGTTATAAAGATGGAATAAGAACATAATTTTTTCTGCATTTAGAGTTGTGCTTCTATACAGCCAGCCACATTATTTACATGAATGGGAATTTATTCTGTGGACTTTCTCTTTCTGTGAATATTTAGTAAGTGGTGGGGCTTTTGGTATGGTGCTTTTTTTGGTGGTTTTTGTGGTTTTTTTGGTTTTTTTTAGATGCTGGTAGTTTTTGCTTTTCCTTTTTTGTTGTTTTGGGTTTTTTTGTCGAAGAGTTTAGAAGATTTAAACTTTCATGTCATATGCCTTGCTGATTGTGAATTATGCATTTTGTTATTTTTATACTTTTTGCTGCTGAGGGATTTTTTCGAATAACACTTTTATTTGGAATTTAATTTTTTTTACAGTGGCAACTTCAATTTTAAATTATTAGTATCTTGGCATTAGCTCAGATCAATCCTCACATAACAATCATCCACAAAGGAGAAAGTGCAAGTTCCCTTTCAGATTGCTTTTAATACTCTTCCATGACTCCCTCTTCAAAAATAAATGGGAAGATGATTGTCTGTTTCAATTTCCCACCCAGCCCTGGAACAGATTCTTTTACCATGGTGGCTACTTCACACAAATCTGTACTTTTTCAGCGAAGTAGTTGAGAAAGGCATGTCTCTAAAGTTTTTTTTTTACAGATGGCAGATTCGCTTCTGGTGTTCTTATCTTCTTAAATAACTGGATGGTTAAAAGAGAAAGTATTTTTCCTCGTGTTATTATATTCTTTTTTATCTGACATCTCCTCCATGATGAGAATGAGGCAAGTGAAACTGAGCATCTATAAAACATGTGCAATGTGTAAAGGAAAATCGGAAAAATCAGAAATACTGGATAAATGATCTGTTTTTCTGGTTACCACCAAAGGCCTTTGGGACAAAAATGTCATATGCTTTGTGTGCTGCAGGAATACTGAGACTGTTGCTGCATGCTGGGATGTACACGCAGATGAGATCAGATAAAACATCCCTGTGAACCTCACACTTAATCGGAATGTGGGTGCGTAGTGTTGTTAGACAAGTTTTCCTTAGAAGAGAAGAAGGGTTGTTCTAGGTATTGATGGGTTAGTAATTACGGGGAAGTCAGAGCAAATGGGCAGTAGCTGCTCTGTAGAATGTTGCTTCTCTGCTTTGTGCAGTCCCTTCCTTTATTTGCTTCTGCCTCAAAGCCTGTGCAGGTTGTTCTGCCTTGAAATGTCATTGCAAGAAGCAGTTCAAGTTTGAGATCATGTTGAACGCTTTCGCTGTGCATCTGCTCCTCAGCCCTTTGGTGTGGTAGCGTGGGCCTGTACACAGCCCTCATCCGGAATGTGGGTCCCTAGATGGTTTCTCTTGCCAGCACTACTTGTGAAGAGTGTGAAAAGGTTTCTCAGTCAGATTTGAATCATTATTGCTGCAGCACAGTTATTTTGTGGTATTAATCACATCAAACACTCTCCCTTTCCCCAAAGAAAATATCCAGGCAATATCAATAATACAGCAGATATAAAGGTATACATAAATAAAACAAGTCCTTTTAATTTTTGAGTAATTTCCTGATTCCTCTTGTCTCAGTGTATATAAACAGCAGTTTTTCCCCAAGTATTTGTCTCCTCTAAATCTGAGAAATAATGATTAATGTAAGCTATATTGCTACTGATGAGTCAGTGCAAAACCTGCCACGTGTACTCACAGATGACAGAGGTCATAAATAGTCTTCCCTTAACTCAGTCCTGCCAACACTGGCCTCTTGATATTACTGCCTTTTTAGAGATATGTACTAGATCAATATAATTTTTAAATAATAGCAATGAAAAATTTATTTAGAAGTAGATTGTGTTTTGAAAATCTCTGATAACTTAAAATGTACATTGTGCCTTGCATGTTTAAATCACTGTGTAAGTACCAATTACTTTTTCATTTCTAGCTAGTATCAAAACAATACACCAATTTATGATATGGAAAAGTGTGAGAGCAAAGATTAACAATGTCGTGAAACATTCCAAATAATGTTTTAGGAAATGGGTTCCTAAAGCTATCGCCAGCCATACAGGATGCACTGATTCTTAGATTACAAGTTTGACTATAGTCTTGCTATAAAGGAACTAAGGCAGAAATAGTATAAAATATTTAGTATTCCTACTAGAAATTGTTAGTTATAAGAGAACACTTATAATGTATTCTGTGTTGTGAGCTATGTGGGTTATTTGTGTGGTTTGGGGTTTTTGAAGATTTTTTTCTGATTATTGAAATAATATCATTTCATCAGTTTAATCAATGACATAATTTGATAATAAATAAATAGGAATGACTGTGTTTGGTGTACCGTCTTTCAGAATTTCTTTCCAAGTAGATAGGAAAGCCTTTAGATGCTCTAATTGCTGTAAATGTGAGTTAAATTTCTGATTGATTTAATAAATAAATTTTTAGGGATTTCTGTTTAAATATGAGCTTGAAGCCAGATAGGCTGCTAGATCTTTTTCCATCTTCAGTCAATTTTATATTTATCAGTTTCTGTGAATTGTTAAAGAGACATTTTTATAACCTTAACTACATGCAATTTTTTTCATCTGTGAAAATATTTTCACAGAGTTATTGCAGAAATAAGCCATAATTTAACTGACTTCTTTGTGAAAGGAAAGCCTCTTTAAGCTTCAATTTCCTTTTTTTGGTTTGTTTGTTTGTTTCTTTAAAATTTTACTATGTAGGACACATTTCTACTGCACTGTATTTCAGCTTGGTTGTCTAAAACCAAGAATCTGGAAATTACTGAACGGTGTANTTCACAGAGTTATTGCAGAAATAAGCCATAATTTAACTGACTTCTTTGTGAAAGGAAAGCCTCTTTAAGCTTCAATTTCCTTTTTTTGGTTTGTTTGTTTGTTTTTTCTCTAAAATTTTGCTATGTAGGACATATTTCTACTGCACTGTATTTCAGCTTGGTTGTCTAAAACCAAGAATCTGGAAATTACTGAACGGTGTACAAGTAAATTACTGAACTCTCTCATTGCTAACAGCAGACTCATTGTGAACCCATTTTATTTGCTTTCTGTATTAAAATGTATCAGGAACCAGGGGTTTCCAAACAGTGGTCAATGATGGATGCCCTAGTTTGTGATCCATCACGTCCCGTCCTCCATCCTTTCCCTCTCACAGAACATTCCTAGTAATTCCCACCCTTGTCACAGGTACATGGTGGGAGCTGTTGTAAGTCCTTAACTACCTAATGATATATTTTATATTTTTTTATATTTTTTATACTTTCTATAACTTATGCTGGTTTTATATACATGTGAAAACAATGTTGTAATACATTCGGTTATCCTACACATTTAAGTGCATTCATTTAGTGTCAGTGTATTTTAAGTGTCATGTTAAATAAACACCTGAATTCTTAATGCAGGTGTCTAGGAATTACATACTCAATCTTTACAATTTTTCCTGTGTCCAGTTACAGTTAGTGAATGAAATTACTAAGAGTAAAGCTTTGCCATTTTCCCTTCAGACTTGCATTATGTCGTGGGCCAGTCTCTGTTCATTTTACCGAAGTCATTCATCAAAGCAACTCATATGACAGCATGGTGTCATTTTACCCTGTGTATAACCTGTGGGCAGAGAATTATAAAAGGTAGTGAAGCACATTAAAGTCTTTATTTGGAACAGGTAAATACTGGTTACTTCTGATCTGGTTCTGCAGCCCTCCTGCTTCCCCTGGGGATTACTGCTGGGGGATTTCCCGATCCTCCGAGCACACAGAGCAGTCTGTGCCTTGTTAAGGAAGCATCCAGTTGTGGCAGGTGTCAGCTGTGTTGCCCTCATTTGCTCCCTGGCTGTAGCAGGGCTGTAGCAGCTCCAGGGATTGCTGCTTTGGAGTGGCTTTGTGGCACTTAATGGGGGCACACACAGAGCTTCTTCCAAACAGACCTTTGCAGAGCAAGGATCTTGGAAATTACGAGATTATGGGATTACAGTGCTCTATCTTGCTGTTTGACAACATTATTTCGTGAAATTTCAGTGAAATCCAAAAATAAATTTGAAGGAAAACCTGTTTAGTGATGGGAGTTTTGATTGCAGTATGACTTATCTGAAGTGACAGGTGTCTTTCAGAGGGTTCTGAGCTTCTCTCGTCTGCTACAAAAGCAGAGAGAATAATGTAGGGGTTGAATGTGTATTAATGTGGCATGTAATACATTCTTTGAGACAGAAGAATGTCAATATTAGAGATTAAATAAAATACTAAAAATAGGGTGAAGGGATGCAGCTAGATTAAGTAAACTAATTATACAAACACCTCTAATAAAAGGTCAGTAAATAAAATATTTTTCACCTTTGAAAAAGAAAAATGCACTGCAAAAGCACTAGATAGATAATCAACTTCAAATTGAAAGGCTTTAAAGCATCTCAAAAATATGATGTAGTCAATAAAGAAATTGATGGGAGGTTTAAAGTAGAAATTATTCTTGTATATGCATGACTAAATATCCCTTCAGTTAGAAAATGGAAAACTAAATCTAAATAAAGGTTTGTGCTACCATGACATGGTCAATATATCTTCTCTAAGAAGTTCTGCAATATTAGGCAAAAGTCCCAGCAACAAAGTGAAAATAAAAGTGGAAGATTTGAACCACAACTCATGGAAAGAGAAACTGACTTTGTCATTGCAGATTATAAGAGCCTGCAAAGATAAGATACAGAATAAGATATGGCACACATCATCCCTTTGAGGTTCTTTCAATTTTTCTTCATAAACGTAAGACCTAAGGCTTGCCTGATGTTGTGAGATGCAGTACTTCATGGCATTTCTTTTTGAGGCGTCAAAAATGAAGGCTAAAGAAAATGGAGAAAATTGTATACAACTTTTATTTGTGCTGTTTCTTTCAGCGATTTCTTGCTCACAAGAAACTGATAAACTTAAAAATGTGTTGGTGAGAGGAAAATAAAAGGGTAAAAGTAGTATCTGATGGAAGAGCATAAAAGAAAAAAAGGTAAAAACATCACTCAGAAATACATTTATTCAGATATTTGAGGATGAGAATGGTGAGGTTGCATTGACCCTGATACAAAAAAAAAAAAGGACTTTATGTCGTTTTATTAGACTTAAATATTTATTTTTCTGCAGAAACAATGGTGATAAAGGAATGCGGGAAGAATCTTTGAAATTTAAGTAATTAGAAGCATATAATTTAAATATGGACTATAAAATCTGTGAAATATATAAAGCCTTTAATTTCATGACTTTTGATTCTAAAACATATGCACAAAATTATAATAGCTTGACATAATATATGGGCCCTTAAATAAACATAGTATTTTAAAGAAAATTATAAAACTACAACATTGTTAAAATGTCAGCCATCTATGAAGAAAAATAAAATAAATCTGATTGATATTCATTAGACTATATTTTTACAATGGCTAAAGTTTTTAGAGTTTTTTGGTTCTTAAAATTTATCAAAGGAGGAGCATGTTTGCTTTATTTTATTTTGATTTAGGAGTTTTTATTGATAAAATAGCCATTGAGATGAAAAACAGTGGTAAAAATAAACATCAAAAAACCCTTCAATTCACAGAGAAAGAAAAACTTACAACATGCTCCTTCACAATGGTGTTAGAATATCTTCAGGTGTTGCTGTCTGCCAACATGAATAGTTAACAGGAATATCTTGACAGCTTAATTCATGAAGCACAGAAAAATTAAAGTAAGCAAAATTTGAGAAAACAGTGTTTACCATAGGCTCTGTTGTCAGATCCCGTCAGTTGTTTTCCCTCATGTTTTTCATTCATATTCATTTCATTTTGACAAAATCTGGGGATTGATGGAAATAGCCTGGATTTTGCAGTGTATTCAGTTTGTAAACCTTGCTGATGATCTAGGCCTGATAGCTAGAAGCTTAACCAGTATGCAACTTTGATATAATAGTAAATGTCCAGCAGTACAAAATGTAAAAAAAGAAACACCACCACCCCCCCCCAAAAAAAAATTTGTTTTAAGCAAGGATAAGTGTGAACATATCTGATGATGTTCAGTGCATCTGGTGATTGCAAAGGAATTGAAAATACTTATTTTGGTGGCACTCTGATCCAGTTCCAAGCAAGGAAAAAGTGGAATTTTGCACAGAATAGGGTGGCATTGGGGGAAGATTGCCTTGAGCCTAGGTGTTTTTTAGCATTTTCTCGTAGGAAAGTTAGTTCTCTTAATGCTAAGCTGCTGTGAAAGATAGACATTAAACCCTCCTTTTGTATTTTCTTAGCTGACTGTTGTATCTTCACCGCGGCCAGAGCCTGCAGGGTACATCTCTAAGGGGCTTAACTGCACAGTGTTTAGATCCTAAACTGCTTTAGGCTGATTCCAATGGAGATAAAAAGCTCAAAAAAAAGGCAGTGATGTGACTTGAAGTGTTTAGGGACATAACCCTCCCATGTCAAGGTGCAATGGACGCGGCTGAAATAGCAGAAAATCTGTTTAAAAAAAAATCTTTCCTCTGCGGGTTGTCAGACACTGGTATGGCTTGACTAGGGAGTTTGTGGAACCTCTGTCTTCAGAGATAGCCAAAACCCCACTGGACACAGCCTTCAGTAACCTACCATGACTTCAGCAGTCATGTTTGAGCAGGATGTTGGGCTAAATCATCTCCAGGGGTGCCTCCCTCTCTCAGCCACCCTGTGCTTCTGGGTTTTGTGTTGTGTTATGCTCCTGGAGTAGACAAAATTTAACTGTGTATAGAGGAAAGAGTAAGAAATGCATTCTGACAAGTTTCAGATCTCACATAGTGCAGTGGAAGGTGGCGTTAAAGGTGAATCAATCACACATTTGGGATATTTTAATCAAGATATTTCTTCAAAGAGAAATTGTGTAAATTAGAAAAGAGAAAGAAAGGGTACAAGAAGAAAAACCACAGGACCTCAGTAATATTTAGAGGTAACTTTAAAGTTTTATTCCTTTTCAAGGCATAGAGGTTTTTTTTTACTTTATAACATTTAATTCAAAACATTATCTGCGGAAGTTTTGTACGGGATTTCAATTTAAAAAAATGTCTAGAAACATACTGAAAATTTGTCCTCAAGAACTACAGCATGCAGTAGCGTTATTTTAGAAGTGTGTTAATTTCCAGAATGGATATTGTTGAAGAATTGGAGGAAGTTCAATATTTTTATAGCACATTCATACCTGAGCCAGGTAAATATGCAATATTCTTGAATATTCCCTTAGGTTTTAGGGTTTTTTTCCCCACGAACAGAGCAAACAAAAGAGATGGATTTTCAATAGCGTTTGTTCATCGGCAGCTTTAACAAGTGAATTATTTCAATAAACATAAAGAGCTGTAAAAAACAAACTGAAATTAGATTCACTATTTGTCATTGCATAGAACTGCAATTCACTTTTCTCCAAATATTGATGACAGAAAATTAAAGGGCTCGAAATCTAAATAGTGTGTGTTAGCCACCATAATATGCAGCTCTGTAGTCCTGCAGTCCCTGTGCATCTGAGGGATAAAATGGTATAATAAATGAACAGGATTTTCTGCCCTCTCCAAACGTGTTTTTGTGCTATTCCCAGGCAGCAATTAATAGTTTGCCCTGAACATGTCGGAGAGTTTTTAAAGTTGCACATTTATGTGAGTGCATGCATACTCCAAATAAACAAAGATGACATCAGTATTTCTGACATACAGAGGAGCCTGGATGTAAGTCAGATATTGTAAAGTAAAAAATAATTTTCTTCTTTTGGATTTAAATATTTTATTTAACAGGAAAAATGAAGACTTGGAGTCTAAGTCTATGGAATTTAAGATGTCTGTTGCTGATTGCATTGTGGTATTTTTCTAGTTGTGCATTGTGGTATAGTGCATAATTCTCTGAATCAAAGGAAGAACTCATGAAAAAAAATGTTTAAAATTCCAAAGAAATATCCCTTAAAAGTGAAAACAAATCTAAATCAGTCTTGCAGTAGAGAAAATCTTTACATTCATTTTTTTTTATCCTTGAAACTAAATGAGTGCTCAAAATATTTTGGCTGTTTATAACAGCCACATGTCCCTGTAAGTATAAGCAGAGTCCAGCAAAGAGACTTCCTTAAAAGTTTTGTGTAAAAAAAAAGGCAAAATGAATATGTACTGTTCATCCCACTTCTTGGACTACACAAATGTTTCAGAGGTAGGGTAGAGGATTGCTGCTCAGCAAACAGGGCTGCTTTTCAGTTAAGTTTATCGTGTTTCTCCACAGATGACCTCTGCATAGCAAGGGTCATTTCAGAAGGAGGATTATATCAGCCAGTACTTGGTAGTTCAGACAGCAGGTGGGAGGATAAACTTGCCTTTCCCCAGATCTTGGCAGCAGCTGGGGTGATGGACACAGTGAGCACACGCTCTGCAGTGTTGATGCTGCTGGCTCTGGCATATTAGACTGGACACTACTGCGAGGAGAAACAGAGGAAAAAGTTGAAAATTTTACTGGGTTTGTGTAGAGGAAGAAATGTTCAAAACAAGTGTAGCATTAAGTTTTCTTCAATCAGCCTATTTTCTTCAGCTGGTTCTTGCCTCTGGGTCTCAGAATACAGGAACAGTTGATCTTTGTAACATCTTGCTTTGTGCTTTAAGAGCTTTAATCTTCCTGCTGGTACTGTATATTTTATCCTTAATGTTAACTTCAATGTGAGAAATTATAATGGTTAAAAAAGTGTGAGGCAAAAGACATTAGAAAACTGTAGAGACAGCAAAAAGAGGAACAAAGCACTGGAGAACAACTCAAAGGCCAAAAAAAGAGCATCACAGTACCTTGGTTTTAATGTTGTCAGATTCTCTGTCTTAGACTGTGCTCTCCCAGTGAGAAATGTATATTTTTATTCAAGAGGTATACCTTGTAAAAGAGAAGGGTAATCCTATGTTCTGAATAGCACAAATATCTAGTAAAATAATTAATTCTGTTTAAGATTTTACAGGTATAAAACCACTTCATTCAAAGTGAGAAAATAAAGCCTTCATGTAATAGAAAAGTCAATTTTTGATGATGCCTGTCACTGGAGTTGCTTTTCAGGGTTGACAGGTCTGAGACACATTGTATTCTGTCTGCAACCTTGTCAGACAAAACCACTGAAATGGAGGAAAACACTATCAATGGAATACTAATGTTTTCTGTGCCTAAATGAAGTTCACCTTTCCTTAAGAGTTGTGAAATTGTGTGGCAGTTTGCTGTTCAGTGTCCAGCAGCATTCATATCACCAACTAAATATTTCTCTCTTCTTATCTAACTGAAGGATGTAAGACTTTTTTAAAATAGATTGATTGTGATTGATAGCATCAAAAACATCTTTATGGATGCTTTTGAAATCTTCCAATGCTGCTTCTGCTTTTGTGTCAAAATGTTATTCCAAAGAGCTAACAAGAATTCATTTGGTAGCATCTCCTAGTTAAAAATTGTTTTGGTGCTCTTGTAGAGAAGATGGGTTGAATGTTAGCTAACTGTTTATAAAGCTAGCCAAGGATTGGTAGACATAAGAAAGAAGATTATTTCAATCCTGAAGAACCTTAATTGAGGTATTCAATGATGGTATTTAATTGCTTCACCTTTCAAAAGCTGGTATTTTGAGAATTATACATTCTCTATGTATTTTTTTTATTTATCCCAGTTTTGAGAATTTATATTTTCTTTTAGGTATTACATAACCTGTTATTCCCAGTTTTTTTTACATTATTATGTAGACTATTTTCTATTAGCATTGTAATTACAGTGTGTGTAGAGAAACACAAAATAAGAGGAGGAAGGAAAAGAAATTGTGTCGATACTACAGTAACTTTGGCTCCAATTATTTTGGAAACTTCTGCACATCCATTTTATGAGGTTTATTTTTACAGATCTGTGTACTATTTGTTAAGTACCAGTGAAGGCTGGAAACTCTACAAGGTGAAATATGAATGCCAGTTTTGTTCTGTCTGACAAACAGTAGAGTCAGAGTGGTTGTTGAGTGTAATTATGGAAGCATTCTTTCTTTCTGTCAAAATTATAGAGGCTTTTAACAGGAGTTTGACTGAGAGAATTGTGTGAAATATGGATGAACTTGGTCATCTCAAGGTATAGATCTAATATGTAAATGAGATTTCAAGAGAAAGCAGTGGAGAAGACGCCAATGAGTTGTCTCTCATTAGAAATTTTGGATTAATTGGTTCCCTGATCTTTATTTTGACAGTTAATCTTAACCAACATGATAGCAGTGATTGCAAAAAAAAAAAAGTACTGTGAGTTTGATAGTTGCTGGAATATATACTTAGGTATAAGCATTTACTCACACTGAGTATATTCTAATTTATTTATATATTTAATTAATGATAATGGGTTATAGAAAGTGATTTCAGCATATCTACTGTCATATCCCGTATAATTACAGAAACAATTGTCTATAAATAATTGCACGTTATATGACTCATTAAATTAATCCTGACATATAGGTACCTTCCACTACTGTACAGAAAATTTTTGATTATAGGTAGTCAGCTAGAATTCAGAAAAAATAACTTGATACACGTGTTTCTCATGTTATATTAATAATTGCTGAAGATTTCAAGGCATAGACAGACCTAATTACTACATAAAGTTCTGTGATATATTATGTCTTGCTTTCAAACCTGAACTGCTTATAAATGCAATAAAAAGTTTATTTATTGTTTAAAACTAGAGTAAAATAGTTTTTTTTTTAACTGAAACTATTTTCATATGTAGTTGCTAATACTTTTCTTATAATGTTAAGTTCAGCACCAGGCTTAAACTCTTAAATTCCTGACTTCTGTAAGCATTTGTAGGATACAGTATTAGAAGTTAAGGTCAGACATCTTGATGAATTCTTGTAATGAATAGTTGCAGAAGGAGTTTTAATGACTATTTCTCATCCCTTCCCTTCCATAATTCCCAAGATTTATATCACACGTTAAAAATTCAGGTGTTTATAACACGCTACCAAAGCCTCCTCTGTACTCACTCAAGACAAAAATGCAACCCATGAGGACAACTGATGGAAATGGCCAGATGAGTGAGCCTCTGCCATTGTTTAAATCTTGCCACTAAGTGTGGAAGTAGGTTCGCAGACAGATTTTGAAGATGTTTGTCAAGAATATAAACTTTCACATGGTAATGTAGTTTATTTCAAATGCATTAAATGCTATTCCAGTGCATATGAATCTAAATGACTGAAAAAATAGGTTAAATAAGCAGTATGGGCTGTGAGGAAAATGACAAGTGAATCAACTTCAGATCATGCAGGCAAGTGATGAAAACAATTTCTAGTAGCTAGATTGGTATAGTACTTTTAAAACATAAATTAGCTATTTAAACAATGCTTAAAATGCGATGACCCTGTTGTTGCGAGGTTTTCTCATGCCAAGATCAAAGCCTTTTTCATTGCTTCGCAATAACAAATTCAAGGGTTATAAATTTGCCAAAAGCTACTTTGTGCAAATCTTATTTACACAGGTGAGANGTGAGAACTTCCTCATGTGAACTCTCTCACTCATGTCTCAGGAATTCCTCACACAAACATGTTTTACAATGTGAAAAATACTGTTTTCCAGTCTTTGAGTGAGAAACCCGTTTGATTTAGTGAAGTGTATGCATCAATTCTTGTCATTTTGATGGTGGTAATATAAATTCCTCTAGACTATAATTAGCTTTTGTTATAATCTTAGTGTACAATAGTGTGGAGGCCAAAATCCACATATTTTTCCTATTGCATTGAGTGTTGACTCATGTTAGTAATCCAACTCAAGAAATTTCCAAGACAGTTTTGAAATCAGACCACAACAGGACAGTATTGACATCCTAGCTGTTCCACTCTTAATATTTGAAGATCACAAGTTTCTTGGAAAATATTTTGCATTTGTTATATTGTTGCTTTTCTTAAGAGACCAGGGCTAGAATCCTGTTGTCATAACAGCTACAGCACCTGCTATTATATCTCACATGTGCTATCATTTCTGCAAAGCAGGCAGGGTTGGAAATCATAATGCTGCTCTGCTATCAGGTGGGAAGATCATGGTTCAGCAAACCAATAAATGTGTTTTTATTTGGAGATGACACCGCTGAATTATGAGAGATGAAGACTAAATTGCTAAAATAGAAACTAATTTATATATATATATACACACACATTTAGTTCTGAACTGGGAACAGAAGGATGTTTTTCTTGTCACATCATGGTTGTAGTCTAGTGAGATAATTGTAAAGAAGCTTATGCCATGATTTGATAA
>VXBU01001337.1:1292431-1320971 GCA_013400315.1 Bombycilla garrulus
GAGAGTCTGTGACATTTTCTTTTGATGATACCAGGTTCAATGGCTTCAGTGAAGTACAATTGTGCTGGAAGGAAATGGTACCCAGACTTATTTCAGCTTCATTCTTCTTTTCCTGTTAATACTAGGAAATTTTTTTGCATCAAAATTTCCAAGAGGTAGTTTTCAGAGATTATATTGTTATATTGTTGCTGGGATAGGGGAGGGAGGGGGCATTAAATATGACCACGCCATACTCTACAGTGTGGAAAATGGCATGTTCCATTGTGAAGCCAGTATTTATGGAAAGGTCTAGGCAGTAAAGATGCTAATAAATTCTCTGAAGTGTGTTCCTAGCTCCCATGTGTACTAGCATATCAAATACCAATCCATTTTGACCAATACAGACAGTTTGGCAGACAGCAAGATGCTCACACTTGCCAAACTTCAAAATCCATGTTTAGATGTAAAAGTTCTAATGAAATAATTTTTAGTGCTTTTGAACCTTGGCAGCTGCTTTTGGCTTGGAGATAATTTTTAGTTACTCACTGTTGCTGGAATCATTAATGATGGTAAATGGCAGTGAGTGGGTTGTATCAATTGTAACTTTTTAAAAGTTCAAAAAAAAGAAATATGAGATTTTGATCGTGACTTGGAATCACTGCAGTCTTATTTGCCTATTCTAAAAATAACTGTTGCCAAGAGTAAATGAAAGATTTTACCATATTAACATCTGGGCAGAAAGTCAGGAGGTGCTGTTTCTTCAGTTCATTTACATACAGAAGAATAATTTTCATTGTAGGCACTGTGATGAATAAGAGAAATTTAACAAATTGATAGGTGAAGGTCAGCTATTAGAGTATGCTAATCCCTCAGATTAGAAATATCTCCTATTCCAGGTAATCCTCTATCCTGGAATGGCTTAAGGGCAAAAAATGCCATAGAAGAACAACAAGGCCAAAATTAGGTTATTTCAAAAAGAGTGGGTTTTTAGATAGAATCCCAAGAAAATGTCAACATTTTATCCCTCTTGATTTCACTTTTTTTATCTTTTATGTAGGAAGACCTCTATAATCAGTGTCATTCAGAAAGTAACTGAAACAAGAATATCTCTTATCCTGCATCTGAGTTCTTTTACAGGACTTGTACACTGAGATTCTTTTTTTTTTTAATCAGTGTCTTCTGCTGTGTGTACTTTGAATAAAATATTCCAGAAGAATATCAAAAGCTAGTGGAAAATGGCACTTCCTTAAAAAAATCATCAATATTAGTTGCTCTGCTTTAGAAAGCAGCTTCTACTCTGATGATGCATTAAATGTCTGCTGTGTGCTGGCTTATGATGCCTTCCCTATATTTATCTACTTCCGATGCAATTTGGCATAACTCTTATTTTTAACTCATTTATTATTAACAATTAATTAAAAATTACGGGTTTCCGAAGTCTGGTATGAAAGCTGAAGATAGATTTCCCATACCTGTATGAATAACTGTCAGAAAGACTTGATTGTCTCATATCTTCTCTTTTAATTTCAATCTGGATGTCAAGAAAAGAGCAGAAACAAAACTTTTTCTTTGCCATGAGCAGAGCCTGGTGACTTTTTCTGTCATTCTTAGAATATATAAAATTAATTTCAACATCATTATGCCTCATCCTGACAAGTTTAGGAGATTAAAGTGGTACTTCATAGAATGTACCACTAATCTTCTTTATTTACTTCATTAGATGAGCATGAATAATAGAATTAGTAGCAATGCCTCGCTGTAGCAGGTGGTACATGTTTACTTTTATAAAACTGCACATACACTGAATATATAATATTTTAACCAGCATGGTTAAATAAAGTAATTCAAATAATGAAGTTATATTTCCCTAACTAAGAAATTACAACAGTTAAGCACTTTAGAAAGATTTCTATCTTACTGCTTTTTCTAAGAAGACCTTATTTGTAAATTATTTTCTCTTCCCTTTTTTGGGTAGCATCAGAAAGTCATGAAATTTCTGATTTACTATAACCATTAAAATCAACAGGAGCTTTTTAGAATTTAAGTCACTTCCTCAACTTCCTTTCCAATTCATATGATTATTGTGAAGTTGAATTCAGATATTTCCATACCGAACTGGGCTTTTCTACTAGACTCATTCCATTAAATGCACTGCATTTTTCTAAAGGTAGCTGGCATTATTTATCCAGTACTATGCATGCTTTGCTGTTTTCTACTTTTAAGAACACAGTATTTGCTCCACACTTTTTTACTGCTTTCTGACTGACTCCATAACTCCATGGGGAGCATGAAGTAAGGAAAAGATGTCATAGTCATCCAAATATGGATTGTGTAAATAATTTCAAATTATAATGGCTCCCAAATCAACTGGAGTAAAATAGCAGCTTCATCCAGTGTCAGTGCTTACAACCACTTAGTGGAACAAGTTTTCCATTACTCTGTACACATGATAATACACATCATCAATGGACTGAACTATAGGCTTCCTCACATTCCACAGCACAGGCTGTACATCAAAAATTGTTAAGCTTGTATTTATTTTATATAATTTCATTGCCCAAACAGGATGAAGTGGAAATAAATAAATAGCTTAGATAGTGAGGAGTAATGGATATTTAAATAATCCTAATGATAGGGATGCAAGGAACTTTTATTTGTTCTAATTATTTCAGCAGCTCTTTAGATGATACATAAAAATAACAAGTCTTCTAGAAATTTTCTGAAAATTTATTAATTTTGTTGTGTCTAATTTTTTTTACTGGTGAATATAATTTCTGATCAGATCCCAAAGACTGGAAACATGAATATCCTATCTTTCATGAATGTATTTAATGGACTTGTGAAAATAGACACAGTGATAACTGTGAAAAATGTTGGCGACCATTGCACATAGAATAATTACTGCATGTCTCCTACATAGATTCTGCTTACATATGTTACAATAGTATGTGCATTTTTGATTCCTCTTCAAAATTAGTTACACTCTCTGAATCTCTAATGCAGCTATTTATTCCTCATCCTACAGGTGAAGTAGATCTGCTGAAGTTGTATTATGCAAAGGATAATAGAAAAGGAAAACTGTTGTCTCTATGAATCCATATATACTAACGATTTATGGTGTTTGTGTGAATTAGCTGTGTAATACACACAGCATTATTAAATGCATAAAATAGCATTATTATATGCATAATATGGATGCAGGTGCTCATTTGGAAAAATACAGAAAAACTCCCACCTTCTTAACAAAATTGGAAGGTAACTTCCATTATTCAGCTATGTCTTTTGTTTATAGCTTTATTTGGTACAGAATTCCCCTGGGTGCTTCATACTTAGTCAAAAACTGTAATCTTTGTGGTCAACTGTTTTAAAGAACACCTTCAATTTAGTTTATATACTTCTCCTACCTGAAGATGTAGTGGTGCTGTAACTTTTAAATCAATTGGCACAGAACATTGTCGCAACAAAGAACACCATGCTTTCAAATTCTACATGCTGTGAGGCAAATACTAGTTCTAATTTTTCAGGCAGTCCAAAATGCAAGATGGTTTTTTATTTTGGCCTTTACTTTCTCCCATTCAAAGTTTCTGATGTAGCTGAAATTCATGCAGCAGTTTATCTAATCAGGCTGGTTTGACCATGGTGATTGTTGAGACTGAGATTCACTTGTGTCAGATAAAATTAGTCCACATTTCCTGTATCACTTGGCCCGGCACATATAGTGCAATGTTCTTGACTCTTAGTGTCTCTATGGTACATTACCCTCTTTAAATCTGATGCATAGTCAGTTGTTCCTCCTCTTGTATTTTTCCCAGCTGGAGATTATTCTTATGTGTGATACTTTGTACTTTATTGAATTTAATCTTTCTCTCTTTTTTTTTTTTTAAATTTCAGATTACTTTTTCAATTTGTCAAGGTTACTTTCAATTCAAATCCTATTCAGTAAAGTGCTTGCAGATGCTTTCAGCTTAGCATTGTCTGCAAATTTAATAAATGTACTCTCTATTCCATCATCCAGATCCTTAATGAAAATATTGAATAATACTGGATCCAGGACAGGCCCTGTGAAATCCCACTCAGTATTTCTTTCCAGTTTGACAGGTAGTAACTGCTCCAATTATAGCTTCACATTCGTGGTGCACTGCAGTTATAATAGTGTAATCCAGATTATTTAATTCTTAGTTTATTTACGAATATGGTACCTTAAACTGGCAAACGCTTTAAGGCAATTAACATGTATTCTACCTACCCCTTCTACCTATCAGTAAGGACTGCTCATGTGAGGAAGTAGATGGTAGATGGATGTTTTCTCTTGCCAAGTGGATATCTGCTCTAGATTGTCTGTAGTCTTTACCCAAAATAACTATTCAGTCATTTCTGTGAGAATTGAAATTAGACTGATTGTTATTCTCTGGATCTTTCTATTCTATTTTTTCCAATTTAAGCACAGCTGTTTACATCTTTTGATCCTGCTGTCCTCCCTATTCTCAGAGGAAAGATAAATGCTAACCTTATTTCAGTTCATTCCTGAATTGGTTCCAGTAGCCTGTAACTTGTCAATTACTCAGTTGAACCATCCCTTTTGAATGAAAACTGAAACAAAAAAATCCAGTTATAATTTGATGGCTTCCCTTTTCAACTAATCAGGTTTTGAAAAATTCTTACTATACTGTATACTTTCTACAAAGAAGTTTTCAGTATGCATTCTAACGTTTAACTGTAAAATCTCTCCCTTTTCATTTGTTTGTTTTGGTAATTAATTCATTATTTTTCAGGTACTTTTGCAATTCCTTGTAATAAGTTTTCTACTTTACAATCATGAATAATTTACTGTCACCAACCACTTTATCATCTTACTACTGAGTCTTTTATGAAAATGCTCAACAGTATCTCTGTGGACTTCTGCTGGCAACCTCTCCATGACGTTTTAGTGTCAATTAAATAGTGTCTCCTTGCATTTGGGATACTCCTCAGTTCTCAGTTTTACTTGCATGAATTAGTTCTCACTCTTTGTAAAACTCCCTGAATTGTTGACCGTGTTTATTCACCCAATCCCACCACACTTCTTAATTTTAGGGTGGTTTTAAATTGTTCATATTGTTCATGTTGTTCTTTCATGTGATGATCTTTAATGACTGGAGGGCTGGAGTACCTCTCCTATGACTACAGCCTGAGGGAGTCTGGGTTTTTCAGCCTGGAGAAGGTTCCAGGAAGACCTTGGAACAATCTCACAGTACCTGAAATACTCTCCTGATGGAGAGGGATTTCAAAAGGGCATAGCAACAGAACAAGGGGGAATGGCCTTGAGAGGAAGGAAAGGAGGTTAAGATTAAATATTGATTAGATATTAGAAAGAAATTCTTTACTGTGAGGGTGGGGAGACACTGGAATAGGAGGAGTTTTGCCTAGAGTTGTGGATTCCTCGTCCCTGGAAGTGCTCAAGGCCAGATTTGGTTGGTGCTTTAAGCAATCTGGTCTAGTGAGAGGTGTCTCTGCCCATGGCAGAGGATTTGGAACTAAATGATCTTTAAGGTCCCTTCCAACTAAAACTATTCTATGATTCCATGACATTTTTAAGAAGCTTCTAAAACTTCTGTCCTCTTTTATTAAAATAAAAATTAGTGTTCTATTCTAGTGATGTGCCCACAAGTTCTGAGTAGATCAGTGATTGTGTTACAAATAAAAGAGTTCAGGTCCAGAGTTACCTGACTGTGAAGTATTTGAGGCATTCCTGGCACAGCCTCAGCAGGGCCATGGAGCACGGCTTCATGGGACCGGGTAAAACACAAGAGTAGAATATGCACTAAGAATTTATCTAAATCTGTTCCTGGTCTAGGGGATGGCAAAACCTGCATGAAGTTTAGTGGGAACAAAAACTGAGTAATTTTTGAGTGCTGAAGTATTAACAAATTCATTTAAAAATTTTCTTTTCATCATTCAGAGAAGAAGACATACAATTTAATTTAAGAGCTCTTATCTTCAGCCACTAAATGACAGATCTTGATTAAAACAACTTGCAATAAATTTGAAAACTTTACTGTCTCTACAAAATATATCAAGGAATGGGAAAAAAACAACAAAAACACCTCCCTGAGGCTAAGTTTAGAGCTTGTGAAAGTACACTGGAATGGCATTTTTTTAAATATTGACACTGTTCTTCAGACTTAATAGCAAAACAGTCCAAGAAAATCTCAAGAGGTATTTTCTTGATAAGCATTCTTAAAAAAGTTTTATTTCACTGGTATATAATACAGCAATTTCTGATGGAACAAAAAATTCCTGTTGAAAGAGTATATGATGTAGCTAATTATTGGAAGGCTAAGAAATCGTTCTATTTTACAGTAGTTGACCAAATCAAGTTTAATCAGAAGAGGGAAGGACCTGAAAATGTATATGATGTCTTAGTTATCCGAAGACATCTTTTAATTTTGAAAGCTGGGATAAGCGGAACCTGAATTTTTTAGGCAAAGTCTATGAAAAAAGAGTTTTGGTTAAATAAAAAGATGGGTTTATGCATGATTTGAATGATTTATGAATTTTCATGATTAGAAGTGTTAAATTGCTCTTCAGTTAGATGCTGTTTTATTTTAACTTGAGCGTCAGGTGGAGTAAATTATTATACTTGGGTGTTGCTGGAGGCAATGGTTTGTTCACAGATGGTCAGCTGCTACTTACTTTTGCTTTATTTTTCTTTTGATTCAAATTAAATAAATCTAGCTGCAACCATCTTGAAGGCACAAGATAACTATGAAATAAATTATTACAGATAAAATCCTGTACTTTGATCTTAGCTATTTAATTTTATATATTAATTCAGAAATCATTCAGAAATGCATCTAAAACATTTATAAAAAAACANAAATTAATTCAGAAATTATTCAGAAATGCATCTAAAAAATTTATAAAAAAACATTAGAAGTCTCTTAAATATTCTAGCTCTGACACATAGTTTTTATGATGTTTGGCATTAGAAAAAAACTGTCATCCTAAGCCTTTTGGGAAGTCTGAAGTAGTTCAGGAATTGTTAAAATGAGTAGACTTTTAACATTTGAGTCAACAAGTTAAAATCAATCACAAAAGTAGTTGTCAGAGCAACTACTTTCAAAGATGCGTGAAGAAAATCATCTCTGATATTCTCAGATGAAATTTTGGAAAACATGTTTGCTACCCAAGCTGCTTTCAGCTAAGTAATGAGTCACCCATGAAAATAAAACTCCAATTACTTTGGCAGATTCCTCATTTACAAATGCCTTATAGTAATGCCAAAATCTGTTCCACTGCTCTCAAGTTCAACTTTAGCTATGGAAATGATATGAAATGATATCCATCAAAATTCTTTTCAGCAGAACATACCCTCTGAGTAGTAATGCATGAAGTCTAATTGTTTTTCAATAAATAAGGTTACAAAAAAATTGTAATTCTGTTGATGAAGCTGCCTTCATTGAAGATAGTATTTTCTTATTCATTTCCACATATTCAAGAGACTTTAAGTCTCAAAATATGTCTTAAAAAGTGCTCTGCAGAACAATGTCATGTGGGCTACCATGAGGGAAATGCAAATATGTCAGTCTCACCCTTATTCTCATAGCAAAATTCTTCACAAACCTACAGAGATTTGTTTTACATTACTTTTCTTTATCTTTCTCTGTGGTTGAAGATTGATCTTAAGGGGCTGTTTATATGTTTCTTTGGCTATATATTTCATGTTTATATTTTAAGAGCTTTCTTGGGTATGGTAGCATCAGCTGGAGAAGCAAGGGAAAGCAAATCTTGAGTGGCAAGACCCTCATTTAAAATTTTATTACAGTTAGAGTTAGTGCAACCTAGCTTAACAAGTTCATGGAAAATAGTTTCCAATTCTCATTTTTAGAGGTTGTTTCCAGGCTACTATTTGATTATATTCATGGAAAATATGCAAGAACACCAACTCCATGTTTGTATAAAATTAAAATTAAGATTCTTAGCACATCTCTGAATTTATTTATGATAATTTGTACATCCCAACTCTTCACAAGGCGGACTTGACTTGCGCAAAAAAAAGCGTCTATCCCTCCACTTGGGAATGCACCAGAGCTCTTGCTCAGCCCTTGACACTGCTGTTTGCCCCCCAGAAGTGAGGGGAACCATCTTCTGGTGCCTCTGGAACTGCTTGTTCTGATTCCCAAGAGCTCTGGTTTGATAACTTGGTGTGTCAGCCTTGGAGCATGAGGCTTTGGCTGTCTACAGTGGGAAACTGAAAACCCCTGGGTGTTACTTTTGGGAAAAAGTTTTTTTTTCAGCCTTTCATCATTTTCCCATTTTCCAGCACTGCACAGTCATTTGAAATAAACAACATCAACAAATCTATCACATCGCAACATTAATAAGTATGTTATTTTTATCAGACATGCAATGATTTTATGTTTGCTAAATAGCAGCTGTTGTATTTAGTTCTGGACCATAAAAAAAAATGAAACCTAGCTTCCAAAGCCAATATTTGTGTATGGAGAACTGGTATTGTAGCCAGTATTGTGGTGTTTGTCCTCCAAATAGAAATCAAATAGTAGCATCGAAAGATCTATTTACAGACAAGTGTATATTCTAAGTGTTCTTTTCTTATTTCATATTGTCAATTTTTTATTCCTTTTTAAGCTTCAAACTACAGTTTCACAAGGCTTTTAGTGCCTAGAAGGTCTGTCCTTAAATGAGTTATGCTGAGCTTAAGTGGGTTACACTAAGGAGAGATTTCTAGAACCATGAATCAAGATTTAAATGATTGAGGAGTTAACATAGGCCACCTTCTTTTAGCATGTGAAATATTAGTAGTTGGATTTTGAAGACATTATTTACACTTCAGCCAGAAATTAGGTGGTTGGCAATTATGCATGTGAAGGTTTTTCCAGTTGTGGGTTTCTTGCATTCTGTGTGTATAGACATTCAAACAGATTCTGTGCAGCCTCAGCTCAACTTTGCCAGCACTGTTCTTCCAATTGAAATTCTGGGGAGTTGAGGCAAGGTTGAGAGGGAATGTGGGAGAAAGATAAGGAATAAATTAAAGGGTGGAAGGTAAACCTTGAACTGATACAACTTTCATTTCCCTGAGGCTTATTTATTCTCCAAAGATCAGATCCTACAAATCTTGTTGAAAGAGAATTTTCATAGGAGCTTGTTTAAAGAAATAAAAGTATAATCCTAACTTTTTTGTTGTGTGTGTCCATGTCCCCTTACCCTTTTCAATGCTTTTGCTATTTTAATTTCTAATCTATCATCAATTTATTAAGCATATTAGTTTCATTTTAAGAATAAATTAAGAAATAGCTTCTGTGTACTTGTTCATATATAGAAGAAAATACCTTCAGAAATAACAACATAGCAGAAAGTGTTTTACTCCATTATGCAACGATTCCCTTCAGAATAACTTTCTCTTCGTACAGACTTCTCCTCAAGAAATTTATCCTGCCACCTACTTCACCATATGGAGCTTTAAGATGCTAAGTCACAGTAGATGTAGCACAGCACTTGTGGTAGTGCTGAACATGTGCCTAAATCACTGAAGATGTAGAACTTGTACATGCACAGCGCAGATGATTCGAGCACTGCTTTCTTTTGGAATTTTTTTACTGTAGTAGGGCTTTACACACTTTATATGTTTTCCAACACCATGTCCTAATATAATTTTTGTTCTGAGAGTTAGACTACCCTTTCTGCAACCCAAGGTTTGATTCTCTTTGTTGTTGAAAAATACTTCTCTATTTTACTTCTCTATTTTAAGTACCCTGGAAGGAAATATTTTGTGCTATTTTTTGAGATGCTGTCATCTTTCATCTCATTGATCTTGCAAATTTACAGCTGGGGACAAACAAAACCGTACAGGTAGAAAGGGATATTATTTCTCTACTTTAAAATGATGCCTGTTTGTTTGGAGTTTTTTTTTAACTAATTAAAGAACCTGAAAACGACAAAGAACAATAATTTATAATAGCTGTAACTCATGTCTGAAATTTCTAATGGTTGACCACCGTTTCTTCTGCCCTGTAAGGAAATATTCCTCTTTATTCAAAGTGCTAGGAGAACAAGACAAAGAGAAATAATGCTATTCCATGTCACAAAGAACATCAGTTTGCACTCTTTTTATTTAATATGGGTTAGATATTTTTCCTGCAAAAAATAGTATTTATTATTTACCATTTCAATAGCCACTGCCAAAATTGTAACTACAGAGCCACAGTTTTCGTCTGGCACACAGGGTATAATTCCCCTTTTTTTTTTTTTTTTGCTGTGAAAATTATAAAAAGAGTTTGGTAATAGAAGGGTTTTCCATGCACAAGGCTGAATTTTCTCAATTGCAAAGAATATGAATATGTTCAGTAAAAATCTAAGACATTTTGCTCTTGCCATTTTGTTTGTTTATTGTCAAGCTATAGTTCTTATATACTATCAATAATATAATCCTAAACCTGCTCTGCATGGTAGTTTTAAAATGGCAGTGATGATACAAAGAGTATGTATTTTTTATGTCAATGTTATTCATTTTGTTCATGGAAGTCAAATAATTTTCCATTCCACTGACATACTGAAACATTCTGTAAAACAAATCTATTAAATGCTTATTAGTAGCATGTAAAATGATGAAGAGTTACGGACTTTCCTTCTAAGATTAACATTTATTAGTTTCTACTTTAACAAAACCTGGTCTTTAGTTCAGCTGGTGCATTTAAGTCTCTTGACCAAAGCATAAAGTGGAAGGAAATAAATTGTATGTGAATCATTAGGAAATAAGTTTTAGTAACATCAGTAACACAGACTTTACCATGACAGAAATATAACTTCTTTCTGATACTGCCATGCTTTTTTCTGCTTCAGCTACCTATTTAAACAAAGCTTTGCGCTCTTGCAGCAGGTCTCCCTTTAGAGAATAAACTTTTTCACTAAGCATCAAAAATGTGTAGGTTTAGTTAAAATGAACTTTCCAGAAACATTTGAGTAAGTGGGGAGATTCTGAGCCAGCTTCTAGCAAAAGGCTTATCTACTGCCCCATGTGAAAGCTTAGCATTGTTTTGATTAAAGCTTGAATGGAAAACTGCTGATCTGAGGCAGCACACATTATTGAAGATGCAGACAAAGGCATTTTCAGCTGTGTACCCTACAAAAGTGCTGTTGGTAGAATATCATAAATTGTGTGCCAGTCCTTGTGATACAACATGTGTTCAGACACTACGCATACATGAAGAATGTTTCTACCAAATTTATGCCTGATTTGTAAGGATTGAGTTTAGCAGGAATATCAAGCAATATGTGGGATAGCATTAGAGAAACTGTCATTTCTGAATTTTCTACTGCACATTTTCACTTCTTCACTCTTCCAGGTATACCAAATGGTTTAGTTTATGGTAACTTCACAGAAGTTCAATTTGCTGTACTTTACACATTTCCGTCTTTTTTATAGTCAGCCTAGAGTACTTACTCCACCAGTCTTGGTTATGACAATGCAAGGCTGATTTATTTTCTTTCCTATAACTGCCCCCAAAAATGCACACCTGAGAAGCAAAATTACTTGGTTGATGGAAACAATCATTCAGTGATGCAGACACCTTGATTTCAATGGAACCACAATATTACTGAAAGTGGGAGGTTTTAACGAGGTTACAGTTGCTTTACTGCTATTCTGTGTTATGCTTCATGTGCAAATGCATTTCAAATCTTTTAACTTTCCAGTTAATGGAAACTGAACCCAAAAACAAGGACACATTTTGGAACTTTTCACTGTCCAGCTCCAACCTGGTAATCAAACTGTTCTGTTCTTCTCCTGATCCACATTTGTAAATGAACAGAAGACATGCAGAGCCATAGGTGGTAAGCATTTTTTTAATAAATAGTAGTCCCTGGTAGTATTCTTGCTCCTCAGTGCTTTTGTTCAAACAGCCATGGTAAATCAGAACACATGGTAAATCAAATACTTCACAAAACAACAAAACTGATAATTCTCTTCATGAGACTGTTTAATTTGAGTTTATATTTTTGTGAGAATATACTTTCTTTATATTTTCTTTTTTTAATATAATAAATTTATACCAACTTATTCCCTAACTGATGCTGCTCCAGGAGGAGGCAAGCTGTTGTCTCTATACTGCTGTGTAGGAGCCAGCTCCTGACAAGGCTATAAAGGGTACATTTTCTGCCAACTCAAAATACCTATCTTCTGGAAAGTTCTTTGTAGCATCTGTGAAACAATGCAGCGAGTATTTCTCATGGCCTTATGAGAGTCTCATGGTTCAGCCCATGCCATTGTCACTTCAAGCTTGTCCCATCTGGTTGCGATGCATCGTGCCTGCTGCTCTTGAGGTTCACCTAAGAGCAGAGGAGATCAGAAATGATCCTACAAGGGCCCTGTTGAAGTTGACTGACTGCTTGGGTGTAAAAAAAGTGTGAATATGAAATACCAACTCCATTAGACACCAAAGCGTCAGAACCCAGCCGAGATCTCTCAGGTCAGAGAATTGCAGAGAACTGTGTAGCCATGACATCTAAAAACCACATCTTCTTTGTGAGAGCCAGTCTGGCAAAAGTACCATTGTCCTGGTATGGGTTTTTAAGCTGAAAGTTCAGCGGTGTTTCCACAGAGACAGAGCAACTCCATTGATTTAAAAGGAACTGTTACTGATGTGCAAAAAAGAAGAGTTAATTACAGGGAGGTCAAGGCTGCATACTCCATTTTAATTAAGTGAAGTCTGAATATTATTTTAAAAACGTGCTTCAAATAGTCCCTTAAAATAAGAAAAAGAGAAATCTTACTTTCCTCTATCTTAAGCACAATTTTAAAGAAGTGCACAGTGACAGCAGCAAAATTCAGCTAGCCGATGGTGGCGCTGGAATTGAAATGCCCATGTATGGGTGTCTACATGGGAAAAAATGCACAGCCCGTGTAGCTGATAAGGATCTGTTTGGTGCTGCCTAGACAGACACAGCCCTGACAGCTCTGCTCCACATGGACACTCACCCTGGGGCTGCTGAGCATCTCTAGGTTCTGTAAACTGCATGGATTGTATTTTCACTGCCAGTAATGGACAACCAGCTTCTTCAACTGTGAGCTAATGCTTGCTTAAAGAACCCTTAGGGTTTATAACATAAACTTGTTGTGGGTTTCTAAACCCACCTTCTATGATATTGTGGGGCGTGAGCAAACCTGTTTTCCAGCTTCAGTGCCAGATCCAGAAATTACTATAGATACCAAGGGGTCTTTTTGCAATAATTCTATATGTCTATAAATTATTTTGACAGGTTAACTTTATTACTATTGTGTGTTCATGAGATTTCCCTTAATTTGGTGTGAGATGCTGATGTTCTGTATTTTATTTAAGTTTTTGGGGATGAAGAGTACACTTTAAAAACTACTCGAACTTTTAGGAGTAAACAGGTATGTTTTGAGCAGGAGCTAGTTCTTGAACAGTGTGCAATTACCTTAATGCCTCCAACTAGTGTAACTTCACAGACTACAACATTTTAATTGGATATCTTTGTGTATATATAAAATGTAAAATATTTATTGTCATAATGTTAATTACTATCAGTGCAGGAAGTTTTTCTTTATGATCAGGCTGTACATATTGTAAAGCAGGAGAACTTTATATCATATACATGCTTGCCTGTTTCTGCTCATCCCACGTGTAGCACTTCTGATGCATGAATTTGGCATAACACACAATTTATATATGGACAAGCACATTTAAAATCAATATCTGAAATTGCTTTTTAATTACATTGTTTCCCATAGCTACAAACTATATTTTATTTCTAATTCATGAATAATAAGGCTGGACTTCCATTCGTTTTTTCAAGGCTGAGGATTGATTCTGCAAGATAAAAATTATTTTGACACAGCTATCATGGGATAACAAGGTAGCAGTGAAGCTGGTTATAGAATGTCCTGTGATGTAATCATCTAATATACAATACAGGTTACTTTATCTTCACTTCCAAAAGCAATTTTATTGCTTGACTTCTGAGCAGCCTTACAGTCAGTCCATTGCAAACCTCTCATTACAAGTTTCTAGTTAAACCTCTGCATTTTGCTTAATATTCTTTTGTGTTGCTTGCAACTAAAAACTTAGTACAGCTAGGACAACTAAAGAGAGCTTTCTTTACTCAATCCAAGTAAGAAGAGGTCTGTTACTCTATTTATGCTTTGCTTTTTCTCTGTCCTCAGTTCTGAGAGGTGATTGGCTTAATGCAGAAAATCTACTCATTACTTATGAGCTATGCTGGAACAGGTATGGATTCTAATTATAAAAATCAGGGCAAAATGTAAATATTTAAGGCAGCCTGATACAGAACAAAATTTTAAAAATCAAACAAACTGTAAATTGACAAAAATCTTACTGTGTTTTTGACCAGTTTGTTCAATGAACTCTTTGTAATTATTCTGTGGAAGGAAAATTCACTATAATCTAATGGAGATTTAATTAATAGGTATAGATGGAAAGCTAATTAAGTATTAATTTCATATTCACTGTTTTCAGTGTTTCTGCATTTGTAAAGAGAAAACCAGAAAAAACTTAGAGATCAGCCTCTCTGGCTTCTGTGGAGGTATACACATCCAAACATTTTTTAATTATTGATTTTTTTATATTTTTCAACTGCTATTTCCAAAATATCTCTCAGTTGTCTCACTAAAATGTCATAGGGACAGCCTATAGGGGATTGTACTGCATCTATACCCGGTGCTGTACAAAAAGCAGTTCTACCTGATTCACATTTAGACTATTTAGAGAAATGAGTGGAAAAGCAGACCTCAAGTTAAAAGAGAGAGGAATCTTGGAGTTATCTTGCTAGTCAGCACCAGGACCAGGAAGAGAAAGGATCTCTTGATTGTCACTACAATATTGTGAGTTTTAGGTAACGAAATCTTTGTGATTCTTAATAAAAACTAATAACTAGTTTAGTTATAGAAGCGTCCTGAAAGGTTTCATTTGTTTTTCAACATATATTTTTTTTCAATTTAATGCAGCAGCTGATTGTTCCACTGGATCTGAGTATCCACATTCCTTTCATCAACTTGGAGTATCTGAGAAAAGATCAAATATTCCATGGCTGTGCAGCATGAGTCAGTGTCCAATTGTGCTTTTCCAAGGGTACATTTTCTCAACAGAAATCATTTGGTTATCTGTTGTGCAGACCAACTAGTTCCATAAAGTAAAAAAAGAAAGGCCAAAAAAACCCCAATAAGCCTCTTTTATTACACAACACCAAATTTGAAAGTGGAGATAGATCTATAAAATCTGCTATAAATTCAGGGTAGTCTTTGCCCAAATGTAATCTCTTTTACAAAATGTAAATTTCAGAAAGGGCTAGCTGTTACATGAATAAAAATCTCAACATTTCAGTAAGACTATTCATTAAATCTCCTTTCATATGCCTTTCTCTTAGCTGGGTTGGAAGAATAAATTTCCCTTAGCTATCTGATCTATCTATTGCAAGGGAAGGCTGCTGCTCTTTCTATTCCTGTGTTTTCTTTGCTTTTAAAAATACATAAATTAGAGGAAGCCTAAATATAACTAAGCATTGAAACAATTCTTTTCTGCATTAAAATTATTAAGCACATCTACTTATTTTCTGCAACATATTCAGTCCCATTCTTGCTTATATATTATTTTGCCAAGGCCATAGCTTTGGTTTTGATGCTATGGTTCAAATATCAATTTAAGTGATTGAGACTCTACTTTTTGTATAGTAGGTACTGGATTATGCTCCAGGAGCCCAGTGGGGAATTAAAAAAGCAATTACGTTTATTAAGAAGCTTAATTCATTGAAAAGACCTTTTCAAGGAACTTAATCTCAATTGACAGCTCATTGTGCCATTAAAAAGTAATGTGGTACTAGGGCATCAGCAAACCTAAGTGTTATTTCTTTGCAAGGTATTTTGCAGTGAGTGCTAATGATTTTGTTCCTTTTTTTGTGAGTTATGTAACTTTCTTGAATTTTTGATCTATTCAGTCAGTTCCGCTGGGAAAATTGGAAGGTTTCTAACTGCAGTATCACTTACTGTTTCCTAGGCTTGACAGTTACTCTGAATGCCATTTAGTAAGGAGGTGTTTTTCAAATAAATTTTTCTTAGGAATTACTATTAAACAAATCTTATTCAGGTGCATCATTTTTATGCAGATGTAGTATCTATGATTTTGACAAGTTACTATAGTTTAATTTTCAGCACTGTTTATCTCAGGATCATTAAAATCTTGCTGTCTGCTTCTTGAAAAGTGTGTATCAACACCTTTTTGATTGTTTTTCTGTATTTAATGACAAATATTACAAAAATAGCATAACTTCTTTATAGGCCATAAGGATATTCAAGGCAAATATCTAAGCCATTGTTTCTAGCTGAGATGTGATTAGTAGGAAAAAGGATTACGGACTGAGAGCATTATAATGTGGGGAATTTCTCTTTGTTCTTATATTCCATATATATATTACATATTCCATTTAGTTTACAGCTCATTAAAAAGACTTTCTATTTCTCCAGTGTTTCCAGAACATTTTTCTCTTTTCTCTTTGTCATTAGTTAATTTCTTTAAAATATTGATAGTTACTGTGAGCTGATATTTGGAAGTGTCCAAGGTCAGGCTGGATGGGGCTTTGAGCAACCTGGTTTGGTGGAAGATGTACCTGCCCACAGCAGGCAGTTGGAAACAGTTGATTTTTAAGGTCCCTTCCAACCCAAGCCATTCTGTGATCTATTATTTTACCTGTATGCATCCATCAGATTTTCTCTGACCTCTTTATTTAAGGTTGTCTTTCTATTCTTTGCATAAAGTTCCTTGGTTTCATTTTTTTTTATTAAAGCAAGAATAAAGCACATTTATGTAATAGTAGCTAACAAAGATCTCTTAGTTTTCACATATCTAGGATCCCATCTGTAGCCTCTAATATTGGAAAAAGACAATCCCACTACTTTTTTATGAATATTTACTAATATGGACTAATTCCTCCCAGTGTATTGTGAATGGTGTCACTCAATAACTTCTAATTGAGTACAGTTGTGATATCTAATTAAAAATCTACAATAATGTAAGGTAAGGGATTGAGGTATTTTTATTTGCTGTGGTTTTCAGTCTAGTCAAAGCTCAGCATTTTATCCTAAATGCAGGGCACTTTTTCCTTAGAAAGGAGAGAAGCAGCTCTTGTGTAATTTTGCTTCTGATAAAATTTGCAAATTTGGCCCTTCTGGGAATAGACCGATCCCTCACGCTGAGGAAGTAGCTCAGTTATTTAAGAAGTAGCTTTGAGCAATTAGTGGCTGTATCTGCATACTAAAATTGTTTTGCTGAAAACATTTCTATTTAAAATGGAAATGTGCCATTGCGTGGTCAACTTTGCCACAAGTCCTCAGTGGTATCTTGAAAAACCTGCAAAGATCTGAGTCTCTGGAAGGGGCTGTACTGTAACTGCACAGTACCATACTGGATCCTTACAGGGACAGAGTGTTTGTACAGCCTAAGTCTCACAAACTCTTCTCTCCTATCTCTTTCAAGTGCTTCATGCCAAGTATTATCTCTCTCAGTGCTTTCAGTGTCGAAGAGACCTTGCGCTGGCTCTTGTAAATTGCAATCCTTATTCTTCTGTGTAAGTGACCAAATTGTCCCTGCTTCCCACTGTGTGCTCACATGTGAGTCAGCTGACAGACCAAACAGTATCGGTAACTGCTTCACTTATGCTGAAACCTTTTTCCCAGCCAGGCTGCTAAACTAAGTGTCTCTTACCTAAAAGCCACTGGCTTTTATAGAGTTTACAAGAATGTATCATCCCAGAGATTTCTGCCTATCCTAGGAAAATAGTATGAAGGAGCATGGATGCATTTGGAACAGCACCAACTATTTAATCTTTTCTACTGAAATCAAACAGGGAATAGCTAAAATGCTGTTATATCACAGAATTATAGAAAGGTAAGGGGTTAGACGAGACATCAAAGATTTTCTAGTTCCAAGCCCCTCTGCTTTAAGCAGGGATCCCTCTCACTAGGCCAGGTTGCTCAAAGCACCATCCAGCCTGGCCTTGAACACGGCATCTACAACCTCTCTGGGGAACCCATTCCAGTGCCTCATCTCTCTCACATTAACAAATTTCTTCCCAATAGCTAGCCTGAATTTCCACTCTTTCAACTTTTACCCTTTACTCTTTGTCCCATCACTGCAGTTCCTGACTAGAAGTCCCTCTACATCTTCCCTGTAGGCCCTGTTTAGATTCTGGAAAGTTGATACGAGGTCTCTGTGCAATCTTCACCAGGCTGAACAGTCCCAACTTTCTCAGCCTCAAATATGTCTTCGTTTTCTAGCTGTAAAATCAGCTTCCCATTAAATATTCCATCACTTTTTTTAAAAGCTGGAAGTTGTTTTTAAAAGCAGAGTACCATTTGGATAAGACCTGAATTTACAGTAATCTCTAAAAATAAATTGAGTTATATATTTATGATGACCATCACAGAATTAAAAATCAAACCAAAACCAACAAACCAAATACGATAAAACAGGAGACTGTTGAACTTTGACAATTGCAAGCTGTGTGTCTATTTTGTGAAGGTCAAAAGGAGCTGGAGAAGTCCCTATGTATATCTTACTCCAGAACCCCATACATCATAGCAATTTTGACAGTTGCAGCACTATTTGGAATTGTTGAATAAGATATCTCTCTTTTCCCTCCTCCAGCCCTACTTCCCTCAGTATCTATGTCAGGTGAAGCCTCCTACAGAAGAATCAGGGATCAATCAATAAAGAGTAGAAGTGGTGCATAATGTCTGAAATTCCAACTCACAAATGCTAAAACATGGCACCAAGAATAACTGTATGCAGGTGGATGACTGTTCATGCATATGCAAATGCACAATATCAAGGAGATAGTTTCCAGATAATAAGCCTGAATATATAAGTGATAGAAATTAGCGAAGTTTTCAGCATTAGGATTGGTTTTTGTTCTGAAAGGGACTGTGCATGTTTATTCATATTAGCAGACAGACAGAAGTAATTCCATTCGAGATAGTTTTGAAAATAAGGGCTAATCAAAGTGTTTGTTATACATTGAAAGAGACTCAGCATTGCAAAGCTATTAAAACTAAAATATTATAAAAACTGTTAAAGCAATTAAAGAAAACAGAAGAAGCGTTAAATTAGTTGGTATACTCAAAATCAGAGTGCAAAAGAATCAGCCTAAGAAGTTAAACTAAGGAAGCAAATGCATGCATTGTGTTTATTGTTTGGTTTCCTGATTTTGGTTTCAATTAGCTTTTAGAAGCAAACACTTCCTATGCCACACAGCTATAATGTTTTAGTTCATGTAAGCCAGGTGAATATACACAGTTCCATGGACTGTGTATATTTTACATTAGAGATCAAATCAAATTTGCTACTCCATTGTGCTGGCCCTGTATAAGTATTCACATCAGAGAAACTCCTTACTCCAGATAATTTCAGTCTAGAGAAGTAAAACATATATAAGTAGTTAAAAGGCTTGTTGTAAAATATTGTGAATGACTGATTAGATTATCTAGGCAAACACTTAAAATCGAGTTCCAAGTATGTGGTTCTTGCATCTTGCTGTTTAGTGCTAGATTCAATATGTCTCTTCTTTAAAACTTAGAAACCTGGTGTTGCACATATTCATATATCCAAAATGGCTCTAGTCTTCATGGTTGAGACATCATGATAGTTTATGGAAAAGTTGAACAAGAGTCAAAAGCAACTTCAAAGCATAGTAATTTAAACAACTTCATTCAGTAAGACATTTCAGGGCTTCTCCAACAGGTATTCACATCATCTTAAAAGTGTCACCACTTCTTCTCTAAAAGAGGGAGACTTCTCAGGAGAATGAGAAAGTGACAACATCAAAATTAGAAGAAGTTGTTTCAAACAGTTTCTGAAAGGGTTCAAAGTCCTCTCCTCCACTATGCCAGAATTTTAACATTCAATCTGGTCTTGCTGGAATCTTCTTCTGTCACTTTTTTTGATTTAAATAAATTTTATTGTATCAAAATTCAGTTCAAAATATGGTTTTATAGATCCCTTGGTGTAAAAGCACCCTGGAATCCAGAAGAATCAGAAGGTGGAATCAAGTTCTCGGCCCGCAGTAGGAGTATCAATACAGCACCGTTCCTGTGTTTTGTCCAAATCATCATTTCTGTATTGATTGGCATTCACAGGTAGTGAGGATGATGAATTATCTTCCTGAAGATTTGTGAGCCTTCAGGAGGAGAAGTCTGAACTAAGGCCACTCAGGTCATGTACTTAACCACTGGGCAGCCCTGGGCAATCCGTTCTTGGTGATGCTGATTGAGCCAGGAGGGTTGGACTGGATGACCTCCAGAGCTCCATTCCAAACCTCAGCCATTCTGAGATTCTGCAAAGTTTTTGGAACATTACCTCCCTGACTTCTGGCATTATTTCTGAGTGAAAAATCAATTTCCCTGTGGTTTGTACAGACCTTGACAGAGTATTTACAGTGGGAATGATTGAAATGTGTATTATATTTAGTCTCCTGAAGGGGATATGAAAGAAAATGGCCCACTGGTGGCCTAGGTATTGATCTATTTAAGTATCAACAAAAATAAGAAATTTGTGGACGTCTTTGAAAGTAGAACTTTATTACATGGGGATTTTGTTTTCTTTCTGACTGAATACTTGGGTTTTGTTGTGTCAAAGAAGATTCAAAAAACAGCAGTCTTAAATCACAGTACTGATTTTACATGCATAGATATCAAATGTCAATGTCAAATCACGGACCAATAGCAGAACCAGAGTAGACAGCAAAATTATCTAAGCTCACCACTGCGTGCTTTACTTACAGGATCCTGCTTCCCTCAAAACCAGTTCCCTTATTTTGGTCCTATTTATATGGTGCAAATAATAGATTAAACTATGTTGATATCTATGACTGTACAACAGAATAGAACGTAGCTTTTAACATCTCGTAAAACAAAATACAACCAGAAGAGAACTTAGCTTTTAAGATCTCGTAAAACAAAATACAAAGGCAAAAATGCATTGATAAATTTCTGAGATTTTCCCTGGAAGCTGTATGTGTATCTAGCCTCGGAAAAGTGAGTGGAACGAGTTTTTTGTTACATATATTCAAAATACTAAAAGACATGAGCATTTTAACCATAGTAGAAAGTATTAAGAATAGAAATTTTATTAACTTCTAACAAAACATTTGTACAAAACTGATTTACTTGAAGTATCTGCAGTGTAACACTGATTTGTATATTACATTTAAATACTTTAAAATATATCAGTGAGCAAAGACAACAGCATCAAGTATACAAAAGTAAAATATATGCTTCTTTAGGGATCTACTTTATTTTAGATACAGCAAAATATCCTTTGTTAGATTGTTATAAAATATGTTGTTCAACAGATTTAAATAGATCCCTGACATTTCAGCAAAACAAAACTCAGATGAAGGAAAAGGAAAATCCTCAATTCCACCAGAAACTGTATAAGAATCTGAGATTCAAGGGATATATATACAGTAGGTGCTAACTAGCCCCTACTTGCCATTCTTGTTTTCCCTTCTTTTTCTGATTGCCTTGAATCCACCAAAAGTTTCTTTTTGAAGACTGCTGGTGGCTTCTTTGTTACCAACTTGAATAAAAAGTGTTCAATTTTTTTTCATTGTTCAGCCCACCTTTTCTCCTCTCCTTACTTAAATTTCACTGATACAAGCCATTTTTGGAGATGTTCTTCCAAATTCATTCCATCAGCCCTCTGAGAAATGTTTCTTTTAAAGTAATCAAATGTAATTAGTTCTCTCTTCTCTTCTTATTAATTTTTTTAATTTCCTTTTAGACATAATTCTTCTTAACTATTTCTAATTTATTTCAGCTTTTAAGTTCTGTTCTCTTTCAGCCATAATAATACACATACCTCTTGAATGTGTAGAGGAATAGTACCCAAACCCTAAGTCTTGGTGCTGATTGTGTTGTTAATTATTCTCACCAGCCAGGTGTACTCAAGCTAATATAGTTTCATATATAACTCTGGATTACTAACAGTATATCACCTATCTGTTTTTAAAAAAAATTTTCTTCTGAACACATTTAATGAATATGCAAATGCAGTAGGACTAATTAGTTAGTTCTAACTAGTTACAAATGCAAGTTTTTAATTATTTTAGGTAACTTGATGGTTTTATGACAAGTTATACTCAAATATTGTCAATGACAGGCATATGTGTACTTTTTAAGTTCAACCTTACTTTAAAATAATTTCTTGTAACTCATATTTTTCTTCTGATGCTGAATTTTTGTAGAGTGCTTTTTCAAGCTAAGGAAAATTGTAATACCATTAGTTTGCTATATGTTCCTTTTTCTTTCTATTCTTTCCTTATGCTGCATCAACCAGGAAAATGTTGCCATTTTCTTTTATGGCTTACACTAAATGCTTTCTGTTTTCATGGGAATTTTTAGATTAAATTAAACCCATTTTTCTCTTCATTATTGATTCATTAGTTCTTTAGGCAGCTACGTCTGTGCTGATACTTGTTTCATTATAATCCACAGAAGTTCTATACTGCCTCTGTGGCAGACATACATTCTGTCCTATGTTCCTCCATCTAGGGAAGAGTAGCTATGCTAACTTCTGTTTTTCTCATTAGAAATAATGCAGGGAGGTAATTCTTATAAGTTCTCCTGCATATTTATTTTTTAAGATGTTACATTCCACTGCTGGCCTTTCGGTAATCTACCTGCAGGACGCACATGTGCAGGCATATTTAACATAACCAATGTGAGCAAAGCAAAATTTAGAAGATATTTAGAAAACAGAGGAAGAAAGACTTTACACTCAGGAATCCCTCAATATCTTTATATTTGTATTGCAGTGACAGGAATGATCTCTCCAGTGGATGATTACCATGAATTACTAAAATCATCTAAGTTTTGTAATTTTGTCCGTTAGTTCTTTTAACAATTACAGAAAATATATTGTGCTTCATTTGTTCTTGAACTAAGTTCAAACTATAACAAAAAGCCTTCCTGTAACAATTACATTGGTCATTGAATGTTAAATAGTGACTCTCCAATATGTGTTAAAATTTAACAAATGTTTAAGGACATGTTCTATCTTTTCAGACAGTTAAGACAGTTCAGTAAACATACATATGGTAATTAATCTTAAAACCATAATTTAAAATTAAATGCATATTTGAGATATATAAATAAATATATCTCTTTTTTGATGTCTGCTAGCCATATGCTTCTTTTTTTATATCCTGCATATATATAGAATGAAATCTAGTGAAAAAAATATGGTTATTGCTCTTATAATGCTACATCCAGAAATAGATAGTAAGCACATTTTGCCCCTTACCTCCTGCTCCAGTTAGGTACCATAATATTTGTATAGAGCTTAGAAGTCTTTATATCTTAGAGTTTCAGAATGAGCGAGGTGTTAGATGTCTACTTCTTAAGTAATCTTTAACTAAATAGTATCTTTTCAGACTGAGGGAACATCTCTCATTTAGTCTGGCTAAGGGCTCATTCCTGCATCCACTTGAAACAAACAATATCTTTCGTGTAGATTTTAGGAGCTTGTCAACCCATCGCCCCATCATATCTCTGAAAATCCTCCCATTGACATAAGGTTTGTCCAAAGTCCCTCTCTGAAGTAGGGACCACTGAGGGGAAAAAAACCTGCGTATGTACATGGAAGGTAAAGATGAGGGTAAGTTGTGAGGAAAAAAAGGCTTTAAATTCATTGAAAGGTACTCTACTATACTGCCTTTGTCCTTACTTCTTTTGTTCTTGTCATTTCTTCCTTGAAAGCACCAGCGGTAATATGAAACCAGAGTACAGATCCATTAGTAATTTGAGCATTTTCACACCTATATGACAATCTGTATAACCACTGGCTCATCTAGGATTGTCCAGCCTGGAAAGGAGGGATTTGGGGACGCCTAACAGTAGCCCATGGAATTGAATGCATGAGGGATCTAACAATAAGGCAGAGATGTGCTCTTCCTAGTTATGCATGGTGGGAAGACATGAGTTTTTGGGCATAAGTGGAAATGAGAGGTTCAGACTTGATGTATGGATAAACAACTTCACCATGGGGATGCTCCAGCACTAATCAGGTTGCCCACAGAAGTTATGCTGTCTCTATCTTTTGAATCAAGCCCCTTAGTCTGATCTGTTTGATCCAAACTAGCGATGTCCTGAGAGTCTTTTCAGCCAGAATTATCCTATGATCCTTTATTCAAGGTGTGATTTATAAAATGCTGGTCAGAGGCAGGTAATAACACCACTTGTTACTGCCCAGGATGGCATTGGCTTTCTTTTCTGCCAGGACTCAATGCTCATTCTCAGCTTGCTGCCTGACAAAACTCCCAGAGCTTTTCAACAGAGCTGGTCCCCAGCCAGGCCCCATCACTGAGGATTTTTATTTCCCTAGTGCAGAGCTTTGCATTTCATAAGGTTCCTGTCAGACCTTTCCTCCAGCACATCTAGGTCCCTCTGGATGGCAGCCCTACCCTTGGCAGGGGTTAATTAGTCCTCTCACCTGCTGAATTGAAGAAAAAGTACTCCTGTATGTCCTTCAGGTCACTGATAAAGATGTAAGGACATGTCCTTTATCATTAAAGATGTAAAGATATATTCCTGGGTAATGATACTTGAGTACAGCCCATTAGCCACTACCCTCTTAGCCCACCCACCCAGCCAGTTGCACACGTATCTAGTTTCCAGTCTGTTATGTCCCAGCTTGGACAGGAGAATGTTGTGGGAATAAGCAGAGAAAGCCTTGCAAAAGCCCAGATAAGTACCATCCACTGGTACTTCCATTTTTCTCTCATCCATATATTCACTCAGTTCATCACAGAGGACAGTCAAATTGATCAGGCTAGATTTACCCCTAGTAAATTCATGTAGATTGTTCCCACGCATCCTGCTGTCCTTCATATGACTCAGAATGTATTCCAAGAGGAGTCAGCCTAGGATTCTTGCAGGGCAGAAGCAAAACTGACTTGGATCAAGCAAATAATCTTGTGTGCCGATGTTAATTCAACAGGCCTGAATTGAGATGCTTTCAGTCTTAAATCTTAATTGCATTAATGAAAAAGAGGTAAAGATTCTGTTACAGTATCTACTATACTGGATAACAAGCCCAGAAAAATAGTTCAGCAGACAAATGTAATTTCCTCTAGTTTGTCAACAGTCCTTGATTTTCTCAAGCACAAATGTATGCTCTGTGGCATATTTTCTTTTAACCACCCGAGGTTTTATGCACACACAAACACACGCACACACAAACACACCCATATATATGAATATATATATATAATATCAGTAATGTGTGTGATAGTAGACCTACAAATACCTCTGGGTATTTTGGGTATTTCACAAGAATTTTTCCCATCCCAACTGTGTAAATGGGTATATATGTAAATAATTATATGGGTCAAGTGGATTATATGTGCTATTCTATGGCATATCATTATCACTACAATAATTAATGTAAAGTGATATCAGCATGATGTATGGAAGGTCTTGTTTCTGATGAAATGGTTTGATTCCTTTGGATCCCTAAGACTGATTGCTTGTGAATTTCCTGTCTCTGGGAGGGAACAGTATAGTCTATTCTATATTGACATTTTCTGATGAAAACACATGAAGTGTGGAATTACTGTGAAGAAGGTTGGTTTTTTTTTTTCCAATTAATTCCATTTTCTCCACAAAACTCTTCATATAGTGTAAAAATGTTCTAAGGTAGATGAATCAAATTTTTAGAAGATTAATTTTCTTCTCTAACAAATTTGGTAAACTACATTTTTTCTTAAAACCATATATTATGAAAAAGATTTTCTTCATATATAGCTGGCTGTTACCTCAGCTGATTTCACAGGGTGTCAGACTAGTTTTCAATAATTTGTACCTGTGATGTTTTACAGTAATACCACCACTGAAGTACATTTTGCAAGCCTGAACCCTGTTTCTTTCAAAACTACGTATATACTATAACTGCAGAAGACTGGTATTGTTGCTATATATTAAAAGCAAATAAAACACATTGGAAACTGAGAATTATTCTTCTTTTAGGATTCTTGAGTTAGGTGCTTTATTCTTTCATGAATCATATAAAAATGTAGGGCAAGTTCATCATAGCTTTATTAAATGAGCAACTTAAAGTCATGCTTAGCAACAAAATTCTTTTAAATATCCAAACACAGATCTAAGTATATAGTATAATAAATGTAATATTTAAAATGCTGGCTGTGGCTTCTAGACATCTGTTATTTTCCTTGCTGTGAGGGAGTGAGCTGTTAATAGACAAACTCTTTGCGTATTTTAATCTGCTTATGGTAGGAGCTTGATTAAAGGAGGGGAGGACAGGAGCATACACAGTTTGGGCAGCATCCTGCTTCTGGAACAGGATGGCAGAGCTTTGTATTGAAACCAGAACAAAGATGCTTATGTGAAGGTGCTGTGCACAGACACTGCCACTGAGCTCTGTGCTGAGGAAGCTCTTAGCCATAAGCCACAATTCATCTATCCCCATCCTCTACCTATTCTCCAAATGGCACAGAATACAGCAGTGTTTCTAAAACTAGGCACATGGGTTGCAATCTCCTAAGTATTTTCCAGTGGAAAAAAGAATCTTAGTGTTAGAGTCCTTCAGTTTGACATCTTTTACACTGATCTTTCACAGCTCAGCTGTACTGAGTTGGCTTTCACCTGTGTGAGGGTTGTTGCTTTCCTGAGGCAAATGAAATGTTTAATGAAGGGATTAATTTTAATACCTGTGTTGTAAGACCTCCAGATTTTTCTTTGTAGTTTTAAAGCTACAAGTGTCAATGGAGTTGTCATTCCAAACTGTAAATGAATTTGTGAGACCTTCTCCATTTCAATAGGAACTGAAGTTTGACTCTGTTCTAATACACAAGCAGAAGAGAACAGTAAAGGCCTAATTTATGTGAATATATGGAAGTCCTGCACAACATAAAAAGGTATTTTTAATTGTGATAGTATTTTTAATTGTGATAGTATTTTTTGCAGCAATTTTTTTTATTTTTTATATGACCATGTGTAACTGAGAGTGCTTCAAAGCTATTTTTAAGGCCCTATGGTGATTCAAAATCAGACCTCTGCCCCATACCATGAGAGGTACCATTTTATTGCAGGGCCTATAAAAATTTTGTGTTGTACTGGAATGATTTATCTCAATTAAGTAACTACTCGTTGTATTTCATTGTTCTGATCCATATTTAGTAACTTGAGGCTCAAATATACTGGGACTGAATTGCTTCCATGGGAGAAAAAGAATCTCTTGAAATCAGAGTTTTAAAGGGAAAGGAATAGATTAGACATGGGGAACTGAAGGCAAGCACTTGGTGTGTGCAACTGAATGAATGAAGCTGGCATTGGGGAAGATTTTTATAAAGTTGACCACAGGATATGAATTTAAAGGCTAATATGTATGATACTACTCATCTGAGAACATATTTTTCCAAAGTTACGGAAAAGTTGCTGTTTCTTTTGGTTTTGTGACGATATGAAGAGAATTGAATGCATTATTTAGAATACAATCTGAGTTCATTTAAGACAATCAAAACTATATCAAAATGAAATTTTAGTTATGAATGCCTTTGTATCACAGAGTATATGGTATAAATATGTACTTATCACATTACATAACATAAAATTGCGTTTCTCTTGTACAGTGGAAGCTCATCTAAATTTTCAAACTCTTTTGTTAAACAAAAAGTTGGAGTGTCAATGCGTTTTGGAAAAGTGCTAATTCAAAACACTTAAATGTCTTTTATGGTGGTGTGGAGAAGGTAATTTAGAGAGCAGACACCATTTATGCTGAGGAAAGCTCGCTCAGTGCACTAGGTGAATTAAGGAATTCTCCTTTAAGAAACCTCCCTATAAACAAAGTCAGGCTGGCATGGTTTTCATGGTTCCTAAAATAAAGAGGATTCCAAGAATTTCTAGCACTTGTGTCTTATGAAAATTAAACCCTTTAAATGCACATTTTAGAAAGGAAGAATGGATATATGTACAAAAGAAACAAAAACAAAAATGCTGTAAATAAACCAACGTGGATTTAGTATATTAAATTATTAACAATAGGCTAAATCTCATCTAGATTACCTAAAATACCCTTCAAAGCTAAAGTCTTTTACTGCCATATATTAACAAAGGGAATATAAATAGAAATGAATGTCATTATAATTAAACATAAAATCAGGTTCCCAACTTAAGTTCTGGGGCTTATCTGACCATGCAAGACTTGGTGATTATGTTTGTAGGTAGTGCATAGAAGTCTCTCATTAAACACACAGGGAACCTGTCAATGAAAGTTTGATCAGCTCCCTGGTTCCGTGTCTTGCTAAATGGTAGGCACGGGCACAAAGGCATTAATTTCCATGCCATTGCTACTCTGGTCCCTCATTTTTTTCTTTCTGAGTAAATCTGCAAATTCTTACAGGCCCTAACTCGGTTATTGCTGCCCTCAGAGAGGTTCCGAAACAGGGGTTGGAGGACAGCGGGGCCCCGGGCAGCGTTCCGCGGAGCGAGGTTCGCGAAGGTGCCCCTAGGATGGAGGCTGGC
>VXBU01001337.1:1327158-1396042 GCA_013400315.1 Bombycilla garrulus
AAAATTCTGGGTTTACTTTGAAACTATGAAGCCTTAGGTGTTTAAATTTACTTTGTTCTGCAGGTCATACACAATGAAAAACTACTGTGTCTTTGATAAGGTTTATCTTCATATGTCAATTTAAAATTGTTTACTACTGCAGCTACTTCTTCTCAGGAAGTACAGTGGTCATTTTGTCTGTTTTTACTTTAAAAGCACCAATGAAGATATTTGTGTTTAAACAGTCCACAACTTCTCTGTCAAAGAATTCAAGCCTTTTAAATAATATGATCTCATATAACAGAGATAAAAATTGGCACTGCCCTTTGTTCGGCTTAATGCTGTTGACACAACTTATTTCATAAAAGTAGAATGGCTGGAGGAATCCTGGGAAAACTCCCAGCTTTGAATATTAGATGTTGTTAAAAACAGTATAGTACTCTGATAAGAATGTTCTTTTACTTCCTCTGTAAATTTAACATGCCAAGCGGTTGTTTTGTTTTCCTCACATTGTAAAATATCACGCTCAGTTATGAAATGTTTTGCTTTTGTAAATTCAAAATAGTTACTCATAGAAAAGCGTTATGTTCTGTCTCAGAGTTTTTCCTATAAATATTCAGAAACTACAAAACCAGCTTATATGTGTGTTCAGTATATTTTTCTACCCTGTATTGTACAGGGTGGTGGTTTTTACATATCTCTGTTGGTGTTGAGAAAAAGAGTCTTGTTGAAGATCCAGTACTTATATCTAGTTGCCTGTTTAGTGGACAAGAAGTTGTTAAAGTCTCTTTTAAGAATTTTTGTGTGTTCTTTAGGTCTGATGAGCTGATGAAGTCAAGGTCGATCATCTGTCAATGACAGAAGAATTTGTAGAATCTTAGTTTTCCAGCTAACAGGAAAATCTTCAGTCATATTTCAGTGCAATTTAACAAGCAGGTAGCTGTAAAGGAAGATAATAAGAATATATGGGCTATAGAAAAGATTTTACACTTTTTGAGAGCAGTCCTTCAGGGTTTAGGCCATATTCCCTCTGACCTTATCTCAGTTCAGGGCACACGCCTGGTAACTGTGGGCACTCCATGAAGCTTTTTCATTTTGGATCTTACAATAGCGGCTTAAAATACTGTCCATCTAAAAGAAGAGATGACTCTTTCAGTAGCCTAATATGATGATATATTGAGACAGTGAGTTCTGTGTGATTAGTCCAGGACCCTAACTAAAAAAATAACAACTCCTATGGGACTGGAGTAATGCTTTCATCATCTAGAAACCTTGAAAGCTTCTGTAATTCATCCATAATTCATCTACCATCTTGAAGTAAAATTAAATGAAAGCATTATTTTCAAAATCCAGACCAAACTAGTGTTTAACATGGACTTTTAATGACAGCAGTTGTAGAACTGAGACATTCTTGCTTTGTTTATTTCTACTAAAACGAGATCAAAATCTGTGTATCCTGACAAGTTACAACTCCTTGGATTTGCTATTTGGTCAAGATCCAGTTTTTCTTGCATTATTTACATTCTTGGCCGAGTTTCACTGGAGAGCATCACAAGCAGGAAAGGTTTTCCAATTCTTGTACATATTTCTTGTCGTGTTCTGCAGTTCTCATTCAGATTCAAATGCTTCATCCTTTCCCCATGTAGAGTTCTTTAATTTATTTGGGAAAAGTTTCATTACTCCTCCCCTTGTCTTGTTTGCTGCTTTCATTCTTTGGAAATGCAAATATGTATTTGACTGAGCAGGTGCCATCTCTTTTAAACTGAGAGCAAATTATTAACCCATGAAGGAATAAAATGCTGTTCCTCTCCAGGGAGCATGATGCACGTATCCCAATATGAGATCTTGTTTCTGAGCCTTGTGTTTTCATATCAACATGTATGTTGATAACTATGCTTTATAATAGCAACTGAGTATGAATCACATGTGTAGATTTTTATTGCATGTTAATGTAAAAATTTATTTTCATCCAACTCTGTTTGAGGGGAATGTAGGCAGTGTACAGAGGTGCACTGAACCTGAATGTCTACTTTCTTCATATGACCTAAAGGTCTCAAACACTTGAAACCACTGTCTTCTACAGCCATTTAAATGTTTTTGGGATATGCAAGGAATGATGTCGCTATTAAAAGGAAAGTTACTTGTGTAAAGCAAAAAATTCAAAGAGATTTTAAACTGTTAAAAATCAAGCACCTGAAGGCAGAACAGCTGTGGTAATGATTTTCAACCTGTGGGTGTTAAAGAAGAGAAGATAATACTGAGTCTTACCTTGTCTTCAACAATGTTGTCATTGATTCTTCAGATATAACACATACTCCACTGAATAGTTCTTGTTTTAAAATTCCCTATTAGAACGGAAAAAGAGCAGGGAAGGAAAGAAAGTTCAGGACAGCATAACCTTTCTAATTTAATACTTTAAAAGCCTCATAATGCCATCAAATACCTTAAAATGGTTGTAAATAGCATGATGAAGACCTTGCATATTGTCATTAAGTTTATCGTGGAGAAGAATCTTGTGTATTGGAGGTGGATTCTTTTGAAAAGTTGATAATGCAAATTACATTCCTCAGTATAGTTGGAGTTGAATTCTGTAAATGACAGCAAGCACAATTACAACTAAAAGGGATGTTTTCATTGGTTATTATCTAGATATTTTTGAAAACTATATATTGCCAGTAAAGTATTTTGTTTGTATGCTCCTTCTCTATGTTCGTGGGAACTATGTGTTGTATATATGGCAAGTAAACACCCACACCATATAGTGTGGAAAACATTGTAGCATTTACTATTTTTTTTTTTTTTCCAGAGAAAAATAATTACTGTTAATCAGTTTGTCTGTTTGTTTGTTTTGGGGGGGTTGTTTGTTTGGGTTTTTTGTTGTTTTTTTCTGGGGGAGTGAAATTCTCCACATTTTACTGGAAATTCCTTGTGGCTTACTTATATCCTTATCAAGGCGCTATTAGTGGGGTGGGTGAATGGGGTTGTTTGTCATCCTTCTTAAAAGCATAAGGATAGCTTTATGGGATGATAGTCTGTCTGGACTGGTATGATGTCTCCTAACAGTGATTGATAGGAAAACAATAGAAGAATAGGCTGAGGATGTCCAGAGTGTTCCTTCAGGTTCTGATACTCTCTACACGTTTATTATTTTACACATATCTGAGATAGGCCTGCTTCATTTTGAAGATGGAAGAATTCTAGTGTACTCTTATTTTTTAGGTTCCATCTTTTTTGTCCTCTTTTTCCAGCTCTACTGTAATCAATTTGCAAATCCAAAAAAGCTATGATGTTATTCAGAATGCAAGTGTATTAGGGATCTATACAATGAAATAAGTTGTTTTATTCTAATTTTTTCCACTTTTATTTTTGAATGTTGTCAAGCATAATATTTTCTGATTATAATTCCAATTTTTTTTATTATATTTCTGAGTGGTAACTCATCAGTGATGAGCTCACTGCTCATCACTTTAAGTTTATTGCTACGATTTTTTTAATGTACATTATTTTAGATTTATCAGTGCTGAGGTATATAAATCTATTCCAGTGGGAAGTGGAAGATAGCATTAGCAAGCAAGAGAAAGAACAATCAGACTAGTAGAGGATTTAGTACCTATATCATACCTAAATGCAGTTTCAACTCTCTAAATCTTTTCCTGTACCTATCCTTAAAAATATTTTGGTGTCTATGTTAAATATATCATTGGTATGGATATAATAACAACTAGAATAATGACTTATTAATCCATTGGAAAAAGAGTTGTTTCTTTGTAAATAATATGTAGTGAACTTAAATTTTTTTAAGGACACCTATGCAACAATATCATGTGTCACACCTCTTACATAAATTTACTCATTTAAAGAATTACTAAAACTAAAATTATTTAAAAAATATTTTTGAAATGTTTACATTTTTTGCTTTTTCTGTGTTTTCCCATCTTCTAATCTTAACCTAATACAAAATATTCTGCTGCCTAGTCCATAAATACTTTGGCTTTGTTAATTTAGAACGTGGGTGTGTTTTATATAAGTATGCATATCTTCTATCTAAATTTTATTGACTACATGCTGAATATGCCAGCAAATATTCATCACAGTTGTGAACGTGATTAAGTTTATATCTGTCAGAATCTGTCTGACCATTTGGTTACTTACAGGAATTGCAGTTTGAGGTGGTAGTTAGGAAGTTAGGTGGTTAGTTCCTACCCGAGTTACTCACCCTGGCTGGGATCACGTTAGATCTGAATGAAGTCCAGTACATGACAAATGGTTTTTTTTGATCATATGCCCAACAGAAGCCAACTCTGTAAGTGGGGCTATGTGTGTATGCATTACTACTGAATATCTGGAATTATATTGCAACATTTCTATTATTATTTATTTTAAAAAATCGACATCACCATGGTCGTCCTCTTTTCAAATAGCAGTGGGAATGTGGAGTCGATCAGATGAATCCTTGTGCCTGATCATTTACAGCCTCAGGAAACATGTCATTAGATGCCTCATGCAGATTGGGGGTCACTGAGCCTCAGTTTTGCACACCCTTACCAGAAGACACAGAATGTCCCTACGGGATCTAAAACATAACCTAAGATTTATAATACAAGACTAAGTCATTAATCAATAATGTTACCAGAAGAGAGGACTAAATACTCAGATAATTTTAGTTTAGAATAAAATCTAATATGGTGTCTGTCTGCCTTCTGTGCTCATCTGTGAAGATATTTAAGCAAAGCTGTTACTATCATCATTTTTTAAGGTCTCGTATTTTAAATATTGAAGAAGGTATAAACAACATTGCATCTTAATTTTTAAGTGTGACCATTGACACTTGGAGGCTGTTTCCAAGGATTGTATTTCTGTGAATTTGATGATCACGCTTAATTGAAAACAATATTTTTCCCATAAATTATTCTGTGTGAACTACTCATCATTATTTCTAATGCTTATAAATAACAATGCTTATAAAGCATGTGTTTTGGAATGACATAATGTTTTAAATCCTTTTGGTAAAAGTTACAGTTCTGTGACGTTATATGAATCTAAGAGAAAAATTGTCTGGTATATTGTGGTCTGAACTATTGAGAGACAGGCCCTTTGTTATGTGTACAGTAAAAAAATTTACATTACAAAGAAATCTAAGCAATTTTAGTTCAGGAAGATATGTCTTTAGTAAAAATTATTGAAAAGTCTTTTGAACTAGTAAAATTAATGAATGCTGAATGCTATCAAATGACTATTAGTCTGTGGATCTGAACTTAAGAGGGTGAATATGGTAAAGCAAGGCAATGGTAAATGAGAAAGGCTGATGCTGTCAGACTCCTGTTCCTTTTTACTTATTCTAAATATATTGAGATATGAGCAGTAGTTCTTAAACTTCAAAGTTTTGATGAAAAAACGATGTATGGTTTAAAATCAATGCATCATAATTACTATTGAGGTGTTACTCTGGGTGTTGTGAGTTTATTTTCTGTGTATTTTCTCCAAGCTGTATTTGTGTCACTGCCCTTGTAGCAGATGCATGGAAAGTATATGCAGATATCTCCTAACCTGCTCATGCTCTGAGGGAGTTAGACCATGATGAATTCCTGCCTCTGGAGCATGAACATTTTAATTTTTTTTTTCTGTGTCTTGACCTTGCTATATTGAAACTGTTTACAATTCTGTTTTCTAGAAATATGTAAAATATATACATTAATTCTTAGAGAATTAAAATTTCAGTCATCAGTCTCAAATACAGCCCTCTGTCCTAGACCACTGTTGATTCTGTACACTACTCTACATTGCTAATGGCCTGTGCATTATATTATAGATTTATTTCTGTTGTACAGATGCTGTGGTGGCAACAGTCTTACAAATATTTAAACATACCAATATAATCTAAGGAATTCTTCAGTAACAGTATAAATTTCTTACACTACATGAAAATACATATTCAGTCATACATAGAACTAGATCTGTAAAATAAAATTGTTAATCTCTTCATGTAAGCCTTTTCCTACAATATAGAATCATAAAGTCAGTGAAATGTACCTCAGATGAGCTCAGCTCAGAGTCATTTCCCTTATTGTCCATTTTTTTTTATATTTTGCAAGAAATACTTGTTACATTTCCTCAAACAGCCCACCAAGAGAACAACTGAAGAAAGTTGTAACTATGTCTTAATAGTCTGTCTTATATTCTCTGACTGGCCCTGCAGCCCTGGTTTTTTACATCTCTGCTGCTGCCCTTTGCACTTCCCTGTCCTTGGGCTGTTCCTGCTTTTCTTTTCCACTGGGTGTTGATAATGCACTTGAGGGATTAGGAGCTGTGAAAGTGGGACCTGCTTGGACTGACCTCAGGCAGTGATAAGGCACAGCTAGACTGTGGTGGAAGCAACTACAACAGAGAGAAACTGAATTTCTACTCCACAAGTCAGCTATTTTGCAGAGTTTTTTTGTGATTTTTTTTAATGTGTGTGTGATTTTTTTTTTGTTTGTTTTGTTTCTGTCATTGTTCTTTGGTTTTGATGAAGTCGGTTATTTTGGCTGTGAGTGTGTTTGTTTCCCAAGATGGGGGAGACTGGCATTTCTAGGAAATGAAGGGAAAAAAGAGAAAGCATTACAATATTTTTTTTCTTAAATAATTATTGCCTTGAAGAGTAGATGAGAGCTCCCCCCCCAACCTCAACTGTTCTGAAATGTAATTCCAGTAAAACTGGAGGATGCTTTCATGTGTCTGACTTGTGTATTTTTTCAATTTATACATCTTTGGTTGGTACATACCTGCTACAGGGCATAGTGAGTTTGCTGGTATCTTTTTACCAGTGGGCAGTCACTGCCCAGATTGTCTTATGCACAGTCACACTTGATTTGCATTGTCCTTAAGTGCGGATTGGCTGTATTTCCGTATCAAAATATTTACTTTTCTACTTGAGATGATTACAGCAGTTAGTGATATGTGAAGAGTCATTCTGCTTTCCTATTTACCGAGTGCTGTTGCTAAAACTTAAGTGTGTCAAAGTGAGCGGCTCCTAGGCAAAGATGCTTAGAGTTGAATGGGTCTTGGCATTTCAAATGAAGGAATGGACTGTATTTTTTGTATACATTACACTCTGAGGATTGCTTCTTTAGACACCCAAAGTGCTACTGCTAAGGATGGTTGGGAGAGAAGATAACAGATTGACTGCCAGAGCAAAGCAGAAGTAAAAGTTGGTAGGAGCAACCAGGTACAGTCAAGTATAATCTGTCATTTTTTCTCCCCCCTTTTACATGTGTATATACGAGAGAAATGTTTAGAACCATTTTCTTGATGTCTTAAAACATGGTGATAAATGGTTGTGTATTTGAGAGATACTCTGGAAATGCTATTGGGTTTTTCAGAAATCTGTTGACCAGAGCGGAAACCTTGTGATCACACCTTGCTCAGGCAGAGAAGGAAAACTACATCTGCTGGTGGATGCTCTTGAAGCACAGGAATGCGAGAATGGGAGGTGGAAGATTCAAGAAGGTCACATTCCTCCCAAAAGGTGAAAGAGGAGCCAGGACCGCTCACAGTCTGGGCACGAGGCAGTGTGTGGTGGCTTTGGAAAGGGTAGAGCAAGGAATCTCTGAGGGCATAAACTAAACCCCTAGTGAATTCCAGAGCCCAAGAAGAACAAACAAACTCTTGTGGTGAGTGAGCAACAGCCAGTTAGAGAGATGTAAAGTGGTGCTCAGAAGAAAGAAGCACACTGGGATCAAAGATAAATTAGAGGCTGTCATGTCTGAAAGGTGCCAAGGGCATAAAAGGTTCTTCGGCAAGGGGAAGAAAGATGTGTCTTCATGTTGATGTTGCAATTACTGTTATTTCATATCAAGTTGGTAGAACTTTTTTATTATGTTTTACATGTCTTTTTTTTTTTATTGCTAGCATTACAGTTGTGACCTATTTTGACAGGCATATCATCTGCATGACTAAAGCCATTCTAAATATGAAAAAGAAATGCTGCCTAGTTTGTTTGACTATCATTCATAGTCAAACAAACCCAAACCAGACCACTCCCAGACCCACATCACCCCTGTGAAGTGATATTGCAAAGCCAGTGACATTCTGTGTGTGCTGTGTAGAAGGTGGGAGTTAGATTCAATATTCGTCTTGGGTATTTTAGAATTGCTATTTATATCTCTAAAATTTGCCTAACAAATACTAACGATCTAAGAGCATTGGTTGTGCTAAGGAAAGATTGGAATTATTAGATAACAGCCATTTAATGAAGTTCATAGGAACTTTTGTTCTGTTTGTAAATCAGATGTGGGATAATACGAAGCTGTACTGATGCAGAAGGTTATTGTTCTTTTGAAAGAGGTTTCAGATGACTTCATCAGGGAATTTCTGGGCATGTTCCTCTGTGTATCTGTTATAAAGTAACAGCTCTGGTGCAGTGTAAATAAGGATAGTATTTTTCTTTATATAAAGTATTTGTTTATAATCAGAAATCTGAACTTCATGCGTACTTTGGTGTTTCACAGAGATCTCATTTTCAAAACTAACCAAAGAAGGAAGGTCATGGTGTTCTTGCCAGCATTAAAATTTATTGTTGCACTCTGTGTCAGAAAAATAGTCTTAAAAGAGAGTATACAATAACAAGACACGACAATATTTTTTCCTTTCTTGATGTTCTGTAGAGCAGGTGAAGTGCACTTAAGGTATTTGGCACGATGAAATTTGTTCACAGTGTAGACACAGGCTAAAAGAGTTGTCCCACCCACTGGTCTTTGTGTGGCTGTGTCATCTGCACTGTTTGCAGCACAAGTTCTGGAAGAGCTAAGACGGCGCTGGTCAGAGGTGCGGGTAACATTAGATTGTCAGATCCCAGACGTTTTGCTCATGGTGTCTCTCCAGGGCCGTGGCTCCATGGCTGCTTGCTTTTTGTGGCATGACTGATGCTGTTGGCTGTGTGTGTGGTGTTACTGATGGGGGTGTGAGGGGAAGGGAAGGAGCAGCAGGACTGCTCTGCTGGGGAAGCTGAGGCTCCCATGCAACCCCTGCATCGTGGGGATGTGGGGATCACTGCCAGCTCTGCAGCCATGGAGCTCTTTCCCATATGTTCTAGTCAGCCCATGAACCCTTCTCACCCGTTTGGGAATAGATGAATATTAAGGGCATAACTTAGTGATAATGTTACAGCTTTCTAAATTTTTTCAGATTATTTTTCAAGAAAAGTATTTAAGCTAGGTAAAAACAGTACTTTGGGACATGTTGTTCCATTTATTTTTTAAGACTATCTTCCGTAGAAGTCACTGGAGAGTTTTTAAAACAGATGGCATGATGTGGGCCATTGTAATGCAATTTTCTTTGGAAAATTCTGTGTCTCAGGGCAAATTTACCACAAATGGAGCAATCATGATGTCCCATAGAAGAGAAGACGTGTGTTTTTGCAACATTTGATAGATCTGAAAAGTATGCATGACTCTGCCAAGCAAGCAAGTCTGCTATTTTCAGTAAAGTATTTTGGGGCTTTTGTGGAGTATTTTGAAAATGCTAGTGTGGTAACTGCTCTGACTATTCAGCAGTACTTAGTACAACCCAAATTCTAAACATCAATAAATACAGTATTACCTGAAATTATGACTGTCAAGAATACATGTTTAATCTTTCTCCCCTTGAATTTTTGGCAGAAAAATAATATACATTTTTTTGTTAATACTGTTTACTGGAACATTTTATTTCATATGTATAGATTTTAAGGCCATAAAGCAAAGGGATACTGCATAGATAACAAAAGAGAAATACTATAGAGTTATCTTTCTGGTTCACAAATAATCAGTGGAAGTATTTATCTTGTCTAATATCTGTGCTAACTTAGACTTAGTAATTAAGCAGCACTGTTGCAGGAGATCTGCTACCTTTATTTTTTAATACTTGTTATTAAAAAGATAAGATAAATTTTGTGAATAATAAAGTAGGGATGAAATATGCAAATGATATTTTGATCAGAATATTCTGATGTATCTATATAGAAATATTTATATTCATAATTTCACCTGTATCATAGGTAGGTTTCTAAAATACTAACAACAACAGGATAACAGTTATGTTCAATAAATTTATTTTGAATAAAAGTGAAAATAGGAAACATAAACATATGGTGTACATGTATTTACAACAGTGTATCTTACAGTGAATTTTTTAAGTATACTAAATCAATGTTTTTAATTCTTCTAAGATGCCAGAAGAAATAACTTTCTTATTTTAGTTATGCCAATTTAAGAAATGTAAGCTAAATCTAGTGATGCAGTTTGTGCCTAGGAATCTTGAGAACTGGAAACTGCTAGCAAACATTAGACATCTATAATAATCTCTTGAATAATCTTTTGTATATCTAGGAAGGCCAAAGTCTGAAAAAGGTTAAATGTACTGAGTACTCCTTTGTGTCCAAAAGCAGAGGATTTGGCATTTTGTAGTTTTGTATGCCAAGCAGCATCAGCTTTTTCATAATTTCTGTTTATTCGTCTTCAGGTACATACCTGTTCTTCCCTCATGGGGAAAGACAACACAGCAGCTGAGATTCAGAACAAAGTTATCTGTATTTGGTTTTGGCACATTGTCCAGAATCTCCATCTTCCCTTTTTTTTTCTTTTTTTTTTCTTTTTTTTTATTTTTTAGGGTGGTTTGGAAAGGACAAACAAGTGGATATATTAGGATATTCTGGTCCTTTGGGTATAGGCTCAACGCTGGGGACCTCCCCCCAGCATAATTTTGGATAGAACTTGGCTTGTGCTGAGGAAAAGGGATGGAGCTGCTGGAACTGGATGGGAGCCATGACATTTTTCTCACCATGTCCCCAGCATGGGTGACTGCAGAACTAGGATCCTGAAGCAAACTACAGTATAAACCTCAAGTAATCTAAAAAGAGCCTCGGTTTTCTGGAATGGTGCTATTGTTGTGTATACGTAGTTAAATCTGTGAATGACAAGGTTTCATCAAAAATCTCTGCTTCCTTTGAATTACTTCATGTGTTAATTAATAGTTATTAACTAAAGCTAGCTATACATGAGAGACCGGGAGTTTTAATTAAAATTCTGAGGCTTGGTTAATGAGATATCCATGATAATTTTTATAATCTACAGCTTTGTTTTAAGTTATTAAATACGTTTTTTAGGCATTTAGACTTAAATTTACCAATTCCAACTTGATATGATAGACAAAAATAAAGCTGTTAAGAAGTACAACTGTTTTATTGACTCATATAAACTAGCACAGTTTATGTGTTTAAATATATTCAGTTACAAATATCAGTTCAGTTCCTGACTTTTCCACACATGCTTCCTGTGTGATAGGAAGCAAATTATTTAAGAACAAATGCTTCAGTGTTGTCTAATGACTTTGAAATGCAAAAAGTAATTCACGCTGAGATCTAGTCACTTGTTAAAATTCACCGCTAGGTCTGTATTAATTTTCAGGAATTTCAGTTCTTCACTTCCTTTCTGTAAATTGGAATATTTCTGCTTTTTTTTTTTTTTTTTTTTTTNNTTTGTTTTTGTTTTTGTTTTCTAGTCCTTACACTAAAAAGAAGGCTGGTTTGTACCATTGTCCTGTGTGTGATACAGTCACAGAATCATACAATGGTTTGGTTTGGAAAGGACCTTGCAAGCAATGTAGTTTCAAACCGCCAAACCCCTGCTGTTAAGGACAGCTTCCACCAGACGAAGTTGCTCAAAGCCCCATCCAACCTGACCCTGAATGTTTCAGGGCATGAGGCATCCCTCACCTGTCTGGGCAACATCTTCCAGTGCTTCACCACTCACATTGTAAGAAATTTCTTCCTAATATCTAACCTAAACCCACCCTCTGTCAGTTTAAAGTTCCCCTTATCCTATCGCTACCTGCACTTGTAAAAGTCATCTTTCTTGTAGGACCCCTTTAGTTACCAGAATGCTGCTGCATGGTTTCCCTGGCACCTTCTTCACTCAGCAACCCCAGCTTTCTCTGTCTTCATAGGTGAGGGACTCCAGGCCCCTGATCATCTTTTTGTCCCTTCTCTGGACTCACTCCAGTAGTGAGTGAACAGGAGGGGGTCTCAGCAGAGCAGAGGGGCAGAATCCCCTCCCTTGCCCTGCTGGCCATGCTGCTTTGGATGAAGCCCAGGATACAGCTGCCTTTCTGGGCTGCAGGTGCACATTGATGGGACACGTTGTGCTGCTTGTCCTTAAAAACCCCAAGTCTTTCTCCCCACAGCTGCTCACAATCCATTCTCTGCCCGGCCTCTTTTTGTGCTTGGAACTGCCCTGACCCAGCTTTGGGATCTTGTACTTGGTCTTGTTGAACTTGATGAGCTTTGCATGGATCTGCCTCGTAAGCCTTTCAAAGTCTCCCTGGATGTCACTCCTCCCCTCCAGTGAGTAAATCTTATCTCAGTTTCTGCTTTTATAATACAAATGCATAACTACTAATTATGTTGTTGTTATTACTTGACGTTTTTCATCTGTTCCTTTGGTCTAGCCAGGTTGTAAAGAATGAGCAGAAAAATGAAGTGTATTTAGGCAGTGGATGTCAGAGTGCAGATGCTGTAGTTTGGGTCAGAAAAGCAACAGATTCCCCAGGCTGCATAATTTCACTTGCCCATTTCAATTTAACTCTGGGATTTCTGCCTGTGCCGTCTAAGCAACTAAGTGTAAACAATAGTGCCTCAAATTCTGAATCACAGATTTGTATGGATGCACATCACCTGAGAGTGCATCACCTTTCTCAGCGGTGATTTTTATTTGTTTGCTTTTTCTTCTTGTGGCTAATAGTCATTTTTTTCTTGGGTAAAACACCCCATGCTACATGGCACGCCTCAAATGAGAAAACAGAGGGGCTGGCTTGATTTACTGCAAATATAAGCAGAACCTCTTAATTGTGAAAGTTATTGGGGTACAGCAAAATCAGTTCTGTGAATATCCATTGGAACATATAAACAAGTTTGTTTTAAGTTAATCTTACATTTTTGAGGATGAAGGGTTTATGAGGCTTTAGATGATCTTTGGTGAATATTTTCACAAGATAAAACTTCTGTTTCATGAGGAAGTATAACTTTATCATTTAAAATACAACCTTTGGAAAAATAACTTCTTATGGAATGTTTTTAAATAACAAATTTAAATGGAATATTTTTTCTCTTCCTTTAATGACATAATCTATACCAAAATGGGATGACATTACTGAACTGAGTGACTTACAAATCACATAGCCATGATATTCTTGTGATATAGGGAGGGTACAATTAGAACAAACTCTTTTAGGCTTATTCCATATGTAGAAGGATTCAGTGCATCTTTTCATGCAGGGCACATTAAAGAAATGACTCATAAAACAATCACCTAGTAAAGTTAAGCAGATATTCTTTACTGTGAGGCTGGTGAGGCACTGGAACTGGTGAGACTGGGGGCTGCCCAGAGAAGTTCTAGATAGCCCATCCCTGGAGGTGTTCAAGGGCAGGTTGGATGGGGCTCTGTGAAACCTGGTCTACTGAAAGGTGTCCCTGCCCTTGGCAGGGATGCTGGAAGTAGATGATCTTTAAGGCCACTTCCAGCCCAAACTATTCTATGACTGTATGATTCCTATGAATGTAACTGTTTTTAGAATCACACGTTCTCCAGTCGATGAAAGTTTTAAATGTGTGGCTCCTGAGAAGCGTGTTATGTATGTACATCCTCTGCCTGTTGGTAAGAGTAGACAGCACAAGGGACTTTGGAAAATATCTTTGTTTGAAAACTGTCATGGATCGAATCAGAATGGTAGAAAATAGAAGAATTTTTAACCCCTGAAAAGCTATTTTTTTAAAAATTGTTTTTGTATTCCTGTCTTGCAGGATTTCAATGGAATTCAAGATCTCTAATATAAATATTTGATATGAAGCCTTCTCATAAAGAATCTTGACCTTTAGTGATGACTTTGTACAAGCAGATGGAAGAATTGTTATAGTAGTTGCTAAGTACAAACTGAGCTATATAAAGCCAGTATAGAGCAAAAAGGTGGAAAGCCAATGAAAGATGAAATGTGACTTAACAAGCTTGTGCCTATTAATAAATTAAAAGTTTTTTTCTTTGTAGTTTCTCTTTAGTAATAGAAAGCTGAGCATAAATATTTTAGGTATTTTTACCATATTCAGGATCACATTGAAGTTCTACAGGCCTAGTTTTTAAAATCTTTCAGTTGTCAGTGTAAAACAAATTTTAAACATTTTTTAAAGATTTGAGACACTTTCGTTTCAGTGAGCAAACCTTCAGTTGGCTTAAGGTAGTTATACAGGTTTGTTCTGAAAGTTAAGTTTTAGGATCATAAAGTTTGAAACAAAGGAAACAACTAAGAAGGACTTGAATATCTGACTTACAGTGCATCAGATGAGATGTGTTTGTCCCAGTGTTTTGGCTGAAAAACCAACAAAACCGGCAAAAGAGATTGCAGGTTGAAGGCAGAAAGGCTTCTATAGATGTGAAATAGTGCAATAGGTACAGGTTTGCAATTGTTTACAATTAGTGTTGCTTCTATTCAAGTTAAGAATATAAATTCATGGAGGCAGTACATCTCTAGTTAGTATTACCAGAAATGGTAGTGCTCTTACCTGATACTTCTGTTCTGTGTGGGAGTGGAATCCAGGAGATTTAATCACGTCATTGTTCCTCATATAGAAGCACAAATGCAGTGTTATCCAATTGCCATCCATATTATTATGCGTTTTTCTTTGTCTTTGAAAGGAATTCTTCAACAATTTAAGCACAGAAACAACAATGAATCACTGAGTTTTTTTTGTGTTTGTGTATTTATTCTAATTTCCTCACTTTATTACTCTCTTTGATTTCTGGCTTTTCATTAGTTTTCATATTCTAATATATAATCTGTTTTGATGTAAGGCTTAAAAATATATTCAAAATAGACTAAATGTTTCATTCCTCGGTAGCTATATTTGTTTATTTATTTTGAAAGAAAATGAAAGGAAATGTGTAAAACATTGTTTATGTTTTGCTTTTCAAAACTATAGTAAAAAATGAATTGCTCAAAAAATGATTAATGGTTTAAGTGATGATGTTTATGACTCAGAAGTAAACATGTAGATGATTTTTATGGAAAATACAGCAGTTTATGGAAATACAGTTTATGGAAAATACAGCAATAGCAAAAAAAACAACGCTGACCTGCACTGTAAAAGTGTTCCAATATGAAGATTATTTAGTAATCATTTGGCTCTTGACTATAATTTATGGATAGGATTAAAACTCACTTGGGCAAAATCATATGGGTCCCCAGGGGAATTGCAGAGGATGAGGAAACACAAGCATCAACATTCAGCAAAGTTAGGGAAATTGTTTCTAATTTCAAGCTGAAGTCTTACTAAGCAGTTTCAGATTTTTTTTATCCAAGACTTGCCCTTTCAAGGCGAGTGGCTCACTGGAGTAAAATTATACTACCTACATCTTTATCCTGTGTCTCTTTTCAGGTCTATTTGGGCATGGTTTATTATTGTATTTAAGCAGGTTGTTCCCAACTTTTTCAGTCCTGTAGGCAAAAGGAAGTGGAATGTAGCAAAATCAGGTGTTTCTCTTCACAGGCTGTGCTGTTGCCCTCAAGATGTCAGGAGGGGCAGAGTCCCACCAGTGTCCACCCAGTATTTATTGAGCAGTCTATAGACAAAGCAAGAAAAACCCAAACCAAATCCTGAAGGGACTTGTGTGTGTGTTCCAGACCTGCAACAGGATACCAGCTACCCTTTTCTCTCAAACCGAATAATAATGTAGATTAAGTTAAAATTGATCTTGACCTTCACTTAGCTTGAAATTTCCTGCATCTGTTCCTAGACTAGAGCAAAGGTTTTTTCTGAAAGCTTCATGTATTAGAAAATTCGTCTGCCAGTCCCACTCTTCTCCTATCTATAGAGAATCATACATGCAGTAGCAATAATTTCAGTGTCAAGGACTACTGTGTAAAAAAACATAAGCTAAATCTAAGGAGAATTAATTGCAACATTTAAAGAGAGAAAATAATTAGGTAGAATTCCAGAGAAAAACATGCTAGAAAAAGATAACAGAAACGCAGAGCCTCTCTCAAGAGAAAAAATATATTTAAAATGCAAGCATAATATAAGCTAGCTCAGACAAAGGATTCCCAAGGGGAAAAAAGAAGCAGGATCAACTTTTTTTTCTTCTTCCCTTTAAGATGGGAAAAGCACTGAGAAACTTAACAAAAGTAAACTTTCATATTGAAAACTGAACACCATGGAAAAAGAATGCAAACTTAAATTGTAGAAAGCTGTAATTATGTACTTTTGTCAGTTAAAAGTGAAATCAGATACCAGTTTTTTGTTTGTTAAAAATCCATAGGAATATTATCACTTCTTAGTTACAAAGGATTCTGAAGTAAGTAATATACTGAAGTCAGTAAGTGGAAGACATAAATTTCAATAGTGTGTTCTCATACCTCTCTGAAAAAAAAAAATCAGCAGTTAACCTTGAAGATGTAGGGTTTTTCTATCTGAAAGATGGGGCAATGCATTAAAGTCTTTGTAAGTCTGTCTGGGTGGGATTGACAGACAGACAAACAAATGATGGACCCTCAGTCAGAAAATGCACTTTATCTGTGACCAGATCTCTAGAGTGTAGTTCTGCAAATGCCAGTTCTCTGTCTCAGTTTACTCAGTGAGAGTATATCAACTGCAGGAAAATCATTAAGGTTGTAAAAAGAAGCAAGAGACTCAAGGTGTGTTTATGCTGTAGAACAACGTGAGGACGAACTGCCTGTAAGTAATGGTTTCTGGTATTGAGAAATACCTGTGGACTTGTGACAGCCTGGAATTCTGCATCCCTTGGATGTGTGCACAGGAGGTCAGGCAGAGGTGCAGAGCGTGCTCTGATTCTTGTGCTGCTGAGCCAACTTGGATTTTCCCTTCTGGCTTTGTTAACAGTAAAACTGCCTCCCTCGTGCTCTACTTGTGCATCCACATCTCTAGTGTCAGTATGGACGCGCCTCAGAGAAGATTCTAGGAACGTGCAAATGGCAGTGCTCACTGATCCTTCACAAACCTAGAAGTTATTGTCCTCTTAGAGCTGAATTTGAATGGGTCAGGAATTTTCTGGGTGAATAGGGAATTGCACTTTGAGATGCTGCTACCACCACATACTTCAGATGCAGATATGCATTCTTGTAGGCAAGGAGCCACCTTACTCTGATAACCCATTTGGTATATATCACTGAACTTCTTTCTACTAAAGCTAATGAAGAAATACAAAACCATTTGTAGTTGTCTAGAAGGCTCCACACTGTCCCAGTGGAGAGTGACATTCATATCACAGCTATTCATATTGCAGGACTGCAATAATTTAATCAGCTTCTTCATACAGCCCACTCGCTAGGAGGAAAAATAAAATTTCCACATAATAGAAAACAATCTAGCATGAACTTGTCCTATGAAATCCTTTAACCTGCCTGCTAACCTGATATTCTCTATACAGATTTCCTGTTGATTAAATCCAGTTCACATTATCACAAGTCTTTTACGAGGAATTCCACTGCCTTGTTCCCAGTTTATTTTAAAATTATGCAAAGCGTTTGAATGAGGACAACAGTTAACAAATCTTTTCCTCTAGCACTGTGGAACGTTTTTGTCGCAAGACTAAAGAACATCTCTTCAAAGGCTTATTTCCTAGCATGAAGTAGGAATTTCTGCCCCAGGAAATTATGGATCATCAGAATTCTTCCCCAATTGTAAATTGCGCTTTTTAGCTTTGCTCTCCTGTAATGTAATCACCCCTAGAGCACCTAAATATGGAGAGATTAACTAAATCCAACAATTAAACAAAAATATCCCTGTTTACTGCCAACAAAAGTTGTTAGGCAGAATTCAGAGGTTGCCCCATGAGAGGGAAATGAAAGAAAAGAGGAAGAACATGTGGCCCATAGTAGTCAAAGACCTGAACCTCCGCTGATCCGGGCTCCAACGCTTGTGGTGCTGGTTGTGGGGAGGTTTGTGTAGAGCTCATATCGAGGGAGGCACTTCTGGAAATGCCTTTCCTGGGGAAGATGGCAGATGCGTCATTTGGAAGGCAGAGGCTGCGCTCGGGGTGTTTAGTCCATGAAGCTCTAGATTTTGGAGGAGTTTCAGTGGATATATAGAAGTAGTGGTGGGTGATCTGGAAAGAATTATTTGAGAGATTGATTCATCCTCTCATCAGAGTGATTTATCTTGTCGACAGCATAATATGCTGTGTTCCACAGAATTTATTATAGATTACTTAGATATAGCTATAAAATCCAGTTCCTTCAGTTCCAGATTGCTTTTCTCTATTTATTAAAAATATCAGTCTAAGCTTTAGTGATTCAGCCTTCTTTTAACACTTCTAATATTCAAATAGTATATTTTTTTAAATTCACTAATTTCAAAATACTACCAGCTGTCTAGGAGACTTTTTATCTGAACAGTTTATTTTCTACTTTTGTTGGGGTCATTTTTTTTCTCTCTTTTTTTTTTCCCCTCCTAGTTTTAATATGTTTATAATTAGTCACTTATAAAATCAAAATCGTATTAAATATGCTGAGTTAGCCATAAAAAATGGATTTCAAATTTTAGTGGCCCAATGGAAAAATATTATTTTCTTGTTTAACCATTGATATAAAATAGTAAGAAGGAAGAGTAACTCCTCAACCTTTCTTTTCAAATTTTCACTTTTTAAATCTGTTTTGGTAAAATTGTTTTTTAACATTGGGAACAGTTCCATGACACTCACTTGGAAGAGATTTTTGAGTTGTGTACTGTTTTTCTCATAAGCATAAAATAAATTTCAGTGGTGGGTTTTTGGTTATTTTTTGGGGTTTTTTTCAGTTTGTTCAGCTGTATTATTTAAAGAAAGAAAAAAGCCTTTATATATTTTTGATGAATCAGCAAAAATATGTTGTGGTATTTCCTTGTCCCAGATTCTCCTCAGGTTTCATTTATTTCAATACTTATTTTAGTGAAGAAAACACTGAGAAATTTAAATATAGTTCTTCTGACTCAGTAGGCAATTAATGTAACAACCTGGAAATAGCAAACCTAGCAGTTGGAAAATTTAAGATCAATCAGAAGTTCCTTTTAACAAATTTATATGATGAAGTTAAGGTACATGGAGGGTGTCCCGATTTTGGCTAGGATAGGGTTAGTTTTAAACTTAGTAACTGGTACAGAGCTGTGTTTTGGATTTACTGTGAGAATTATGCTGATAACAAAGTGTTTAGTTGTTGCTAAGTAGTGCTTACCCTAAGTCAAGGACTTTTCAGTTTCCCGTGCTCTGCCGGTGAGGAGGTGCACAAGGAGCAGGGAGGGAGCATTGACAGGGCCGCTGGCCAAAGGGATATTCCATATCATGGAATGCCATGCTGAGGGTATAAACTGGGAGGAGTTGGCTGATTGCTTCTTAGGTGAGCATCACTTGTTTCTTTTGGGTTTTTTTCCACACTCTCCTTTTGGTATCTCCATTTTTTTAACATTATTATTCTTAAGACTTTGCTTCAATTATTAAACTGCTCTTAAGTCAATCCTAACTACTTACTGATGTTGTCTTGCATTCTGATTAGTTTTTATTAGTGCTAAGTTTCAGTTGCTGATGTTTTTCCCTGTCAAAAACTGTAGTATTCCTGAAATGTTTTCACAGATTCAAGTATTCTGCTTAGCATGCCACAGTAGGGTTTGTATTGCATGTCCTCTTAGTGTTTACTGATATATTCCATATAAATAATTCAAGAAAGTGAATTTGAGTAATTGCTTCTCTGTGGGATACAGTCCATATCTTTTGTATTTGAATGTAAATGGATGTTTTTACGTGTCCCAGACTAGTACACCTGGGAATAAAGTAGTCAGTATAACAAGCGTGCTTTTGAGTTGTGCTGGTCTCTTCTTTAGAAGGAGAGATTTTCAGCTTGATGCAGAAGCTGTCACTGATTTTAGTGTGTCAGTGTTTCTATTTCAGAATTGTATTAATTTATATCAATAAATACCTTTTACTAAATTGAAAAAAAAAGTGTACTACTAAAAAGACTCTATACTAAATGCAGTGCAAAACAAGGGATGTTGGTATGTAAAATATGCAATTTCTGTAGGAAAAAGCTGTTGTGTTTTGTTATGGGGCTTCATTTTTTCATTCATGCCATTAATCTGGCAGCAATTATAAGTAAATACATTACTTCTGTATTTGAAGGAAACCAGAATGGTGATTAGCAGATATTTTGATTGCATTTTTTACCCACCAAACTCATCATCCTAAACTTTAAATCATGTAAAATGGTTTTAAACCATGTAAGTTTGGAGTATTTCTGACGTTAGTGGCATTGTTCCCTACAAAGTGTAAAATTAATTGCTTGAACACCCACACAATTCTTGTATACCTGTACTTAATGCCTGGATTTCCAGGCAAGAAATTAATGATTGTTAGCATGCTGGTGGTTTTATTGTTTTTTTTGGTTTTTTTTAAGAACAGAAAAGTTTCAGGCACGCGTGTAGGCATGTGTTACCTGACATGTAAAAGTTCTTTGGAAAATCTATGATGTCACCCACACTGAAAATCATAGGATCTAGCTAACTGTGGTGAAAGTCTAGGACCTCACTGAAGGAAAGACCAAGTACATGCTGTACAGAAAAGTTCTTGATAGGTGTAATTGCTGCAGCCTCCATAGCAATTGAGGTATAAAATATTCTGTGTTATTTATTCTTGTTGTTCTGGCAAAACTCATTAATCAGTCCTGTTGTGGGAATCCATAGCTTCAGCCTAAGGAACCCTGCTATAGCTTTACCCTGTGCTCTGTTTATGGAGTACCTGGCAGTTGATGAAATCGTACAGTGTCCATGTGAGATGGACATTGTGGACAGGCTGGTGGAAAGCTAAAGATGGCTGAGCGAGTCCAAAAGCCAGTTTCTAGGCTGTTCAAAGTTCTCCTGTTACAGTAAATAGAAATAAGTCCCTTAAGGCATGCATTAAGATGGGGCTCATGCTTTCAGACATGACAGGGAGGTTGGATCTCAAAAGAGGCTCCCCTGCCTTTCAGGGAGTTGTGTTGGATTGGTTGAGGAACTGGACTTGTCTCCATGGGCTGAAGTTTGAAGCTGAAATCGGTGTTGTTGATCAGTTTGGTGGGATTGGTGTAATTTGTTTTCCCCCTGAATACTGTCTGAAAACACATCATTCCTTGCGTATGAGAATGAGATTGAGTTGTGAGGGTGGCATATAGGGAATTTGCCTCTGTGGTTTTGTTTTTCTCCATCATTTATTCATTTTTCTTTTCTCAGCCAGGCTTCTGTAGAGCAGCTGAGGATTTTGGTGGCATGGGGAATTCCTGGAAATCTAAGTCTGTTAGCAATGTTGGCTGAATGCTAAGTAATTTGATTTGTATAGTTTTTAACAAAGCTTTGCTTCCTAGTTTGGATATGCGGCCTGGTAGGAATCCTGACAGAACACTTAATAAAATTGCAAATCCAGAAAGGAAAACATGTTATAAAAAGGAGAGTGGAATTCTAAGACTTATTATAATCAGTGGCTAGAGGAGGAAAACTTTTTTACTAATTCTTTTTGTGATTAAGTGAATGGTTTATTAATGTCATTTTTCTAGTTTCTCTTATTTGTAAGGCCTGCTTTGTGTCTGGCTGAGAGGGCTGTGAATCTTGCTTAAGTGTATATTAACAAAATGTATGTGCGGATCTCAGTTGCCCAGAATAGGTCAAACTCTTAGAGGGCTGCTGGAAAGTTCCTTACGTGACATTGTATGTATTTTAACTGTATGCTGTATTGTATTCTTCAGAGTAATTTATCTCTGCATGAACAGGTCAAACCACTGTGTGTGATCTGTTTAGAGCTGCTGATCTTTATTTTGCCTACCAGCAAGCACATTTGATTATTGTTGTAGTTCAAGATCCCTTTTTTCCCCTATGTGATAGTGTTGTTGTTGATAGTACTTTCCTCTTCATCTGCTTATCTGTAGGTTCCGCCCTGCATAGTGATCCTGGAGTACCTAAGGAGCACTAAAATAAAGTGTAAAGTAGTGAATTTATGTTAAACATTTCTGAAAAAGATAATGCAAATTAGCTAATATTTTTGTTTACAGAAATTAGGATATTTGCATAGTGTGTAGGTGGTCTTCCAATGTATACCTTAGCAAATTACATAAATATGCACTGATGACTTTTCTCATCAGCATCTGTATACTGTGTTTGTTTTATTATAAACATGATATTAACTACATAAAATGGGAAACTGTCGCTGTAAAAGGTTTTATTGTGAAAAACTAAGATATATAGGGTTCTTTCCCTGTTTAGGACTCTGTTGCAGCAGAATGGGAAACTGAAAAAAGTACCTAGAAGGTTCCTTTTGGTGAAATCTTCCCCATTATGTGTCTGTGTATTTCTGCATCACATATGCTGAGGTGGAGTCAGAACCTGACTGCAGTGCAAAGACCAGCGAGCCACCCTCAGAGGACTCCCTGCCTCTCCTTTCCTGTTCCCAGATTCACTTGGCAAATTAGACCCCAGGCTTCCCTTTCAAAGGACAGAACTTGCATTTGAGAGTTGTCCCGAATAAAAATGTAACCTTGAATTCTTTTGTATGTTCCATGACAGCTGCTGTCTTAGGCACAAACTGCATCTTCTTTCCTGTGAGCTGCCATGCCCATGCAACATTTTTTCCATTGCTGCCATCTCATTCAGGACATGAGTGTTCTGTTACAACTCGGGTTCTGGGCTATGGAGCCTGAGTGTCTGTAAGGGGGAAAGGATATCAGAGTTGGTCATTTAGATCTGTCTTCTCTGATGATGAACTGGGTATGCAACAAATTTTGTAGACAGTGGTCAAGTAAAGGTATTGCAAAGGAATAGATTGATCAGACTGGAGTGCACAGCATCATTTCCTTTGCGAGCTGTAGTAATTCTGATGGTAAGCTGTTTATCACAAATATGCATATTAAATAATCAAGATAATCTCTAACTTCACTATATTCAGCAGTGTTAGGTTTCGTAGGTAATTATGCTAATGTAGTTAAGGATGATGCAAATAGTAAAACGGGATGGAACTGTGGTAGAAAATTTTGGTTATGTTAATCAGTTATGCAAATACAATTTTAAAAAATCAATGAAATCTAACCAGTTGCTAAGATTATAAAACATATATAGCTACTTGAGGATATAAAATTGTCTTCAATACAATCTAATCAACTGCCAGAAATGAAACATGCCTAATTTGATTAAAATGACCCAGTTGATCATAGTTATTTTTTCTTGAGATGAATAGTATAATAAATGAAGTATTGAAGTTCACAAGACAGAATGATAACTTTTCTTACTAAACAGCACATTCAGCTTTTGTAGTAGCTGACCTTTTTCAGGGTCATTGATTCACAGAGAGTTGAGGGCTGATGTGCTTTGAACTTGGCCAGTATTATTCACATTAGCATTACATTTTTCATCCCAATCTTCATGTTCCTGTTGGTTTTTGTTATTTTTTCAATTATATTATACAATTATATACTCAATCAGATTCTAGATCTTCTAACTCATCGAAGTTATTTCTTTTTTTTTTTCTAACAGAGGAGAGGAAGAGCAGAGGAATCTCTTCTGATACAAATTTTTAAAAAAGACAGTTTTTATTGTACTTAGATAGACTTACTTGCTCATGGTATTGTCCATGCATTCAGATCATTCATAAGGAAGGATCTGAAAGCAATTAAAGTTCGGGGACTGAGGTGTTTTCCTGAGTGTCTGCATGAATTTCCTTGTCCAGTGATGATACTTGTATATATAAAACAGGAAGAGGAAAATAAAAATGTGTTGTCTGATTGGGTGAATGTGTGTTTTTTTAATATACTTCTGTTCCTTGTAATTTTTCTGCTTTTCCTTTCTTTCCCCTCCTGACTCCATTTTCTATCCTGTCGTAGCTACCAACATCTCCCTCCTCAGCACTCATTCCATTGCTAAGTTAGTGTTTTTTTGGTCTGAATTTTTTGCTTGCTCTTTTTGTAATTTAACCCTTTTAAATGATACATTGCTAGACATAGAAAGAGATTCTACTTACAGTCTAAAATTAGCTTTCTAGTCTAAACTGGTCTTCTAGGCAACCTCTGTAATCAATGAAAGATAAATACCACAGGAGGCAATTCATCACATTTTAAGCTTATGTTGAAACTGGAAGGATTAATTGCTGCTTGGGCCACCTGTCTCTTTGTGATGATTAAAGGGAGTGCCTGAGATGACAATCTCAGATGAGGTACCTGGCTCTCAGATGGCTAAAATTAGATAAAAGGTATCATACCATATGGAAATATTTTGAGCAAAACTGTATATAAGAAAATATTTTTTTGTTACAAGTATTCTCATAGGAAAACTGGTATATTCTGGTATTTAATATTTTATATTTTCTTCTGGTATATTTGACATTTATTCTGGTATTTATTATTTGTTTTAACAGTGCTGTAACTTGCCACTGAACCAACCCATTTGGAACAGTTCATAGCATCAAAAACTTCATCCACACAGACTGATGCCATCTCAGCGCTCTCCAGACACTGTGAACTGAAGTTAAAAATCTTTATGGAGTTTATAACACCTGGGTCAAAAGGAATATTCTTCTGATACAGAAGGAGGACCCTTACTGCCAGTATGACGAGCCAGGAGAAGTGGATGAACCTTAGCCCTGGAGAGTTCTCTCAGCTTCAGAAATATGCAGAATGTAAGTAATTTTAAGGAGATTTAATTTTATGGCTAAATAAAAATAAAGAGTGTTTTCGATGTAGAATGTAAAATTGTTGTGTTATTGCTACTATTCACAGCTTAGAAAGAATGCATCCAGGTTTTATACTGATGATTTGTTGCTTTCAGAGACTTTTGTGAAGAAAAGTGTATTTCACATTTTTTATATGAATCATCTTGTTTGTTTCAAATTACATCACCAAATAAATAGTAAACATAATAGAGCAGTTTAAAAAAGTCACTTTTGAAAATATGTGTTGCTTCCTGGGAAAATATTTTCAATTTATTTTTCTTTATTTTTTTCAATATCTAAAATTGAAGATTTCTGGTAGAGGTAGAAAGTTAAATGGGTTCATTTTTCCTATTCATTCTTATAACTGAAGCTTCAGTGCAAGGTTTGCCAAAACATTTGTGTTACTTGTGGGGAAAAAAAGGCATTTAAGATATTTCTTTACTTTTGGCTTCCCTTTGCTCCTCCCACACTTCTTGCACACAGATCCATTGTTTTAGTAGAACTGTTGGTGTCAAGGAAAGTGCTTAAATATGTTTGTGTTCAGGTTTGTGTGTGTACATTAAAGGGTATGTTGTCTTCCAAGCTTCCTCTCCTCCTCTGTAATGAAAGGATGTTAGTTTTTTGGAAATGTGAAATGTAGCACATTTTTTGTGTAAATAGTTCAATTTCTGAGGCAATTAGAAAAAAATTGTTAATAGTATATAGTACATATATTTTTTATATAATATGGCAAGATACAAAAAGTTTTAACAACAGATATCTTTATTCATTACTAAATGATGAGTAAGTTACATTGAATTTTTAAAGCTTGAATATATAATTTCTTTGCTATTTCATTGTCTTCGTTGAACTTGGAAAGGCAATAAACTGAAAATCACCAAATTTCATTTGGTGTCTTGGTAGAGTTTGATTTACTTAAAAAACCAAAAATAATATTGTTAAAAAGAACAAACCTAAACAACAAAAGTCCTCAGTTAAAAAACCAAAAAATTAGAATTACTCAGTTTCTCCAGCATGGAACTTGAAGTTCCAGTGGTTCTCCTGCAGGATGGAAGGCTGACCCAGGTGTCAGAAGGTGACGCTGTGGGGAGGTTTGACTTTGTGGCAGGTGTATTGGTGGTGAGCACGTAGCTGTGCCTTGTGCTAAGGAGCGAGTTTCACTGCAGGGCTTTGGAAGAAGTAGGGAATTCACAGGGAGGTGGTTTGTTTTGCATTCGCCCTCCAATATGCAGGCTTGTAATTTGCTTTGCCTTTCAGTTCGGTGTAGAGATTTTTACTTCATCTTACCTAAATTGCAACATTATTTTAACTATGGAGGTTTTTAACCTTGTTGAATTTAAAAAATACAGTATTTATAGCTTCTATTTTAGTTTCCATCAAGCCTTAGTACTAGCAAATTAGAACAAAGAGTATAGTCTACCAAAAACCCATCTGCTTTGGATCATACTCCTAGTGGCTGATAGTTGCTTCTGCCTAATAAGATAATTGGAAATCAATATTACTTTTATACAGCTGTGGTGGGTTAAATGTGGCAGGATACCAGTTGCTCACCAAACTGTTCTGTCACTCCTCACTCTCTTCCCATGTCCTGGGGTGGGGTACATTCCTGGGAGACAGTCCTCCACAAACTTCTCCAGTGTGGGCCTTTTCCCTGGGTGCAGTTCTTTGTTGATACAGAACAGATAACTTTAGCTGGTGAATGGGAAGAGGGGGATGTGCTGAGCTGCTTGTACTAGAGCCAGTAGGAAGTTCCAAGTACTGGGGGATTTTGACTTCTGCTTTTCTTTGAAGCCGAAGGAAATCTGGTTAGGAAAGTTTGCTCATCCATTTTAGGCACTTTGTGTGTCTGTTCATGCAGAAAGTATTCTCTTTAAAATGCATTTGCTGCTGTTTTGCATATTGACTTTTTTGATCAGGAAAAAATCCCTTCTGATGCTGAATCTCCTCAGCCCAAGCTGGCTAGGGAGTGTGACAATGTTTTACTTACGTGACAACCTCTGCCTGGGGCACAAGCACACAGCACCTCGCAGGCGTGACAGCCTTGGTTTGCATCCAGTATAGGAAGGGGTGACACTGTTCTGCTGCACAGCAGACAGGGAATACTTGGAGGACGGAGGGATTTGGGATTTGAGTATTTGAGATTGAAGCTCATTTTGAAACCATATCCTTGGTCTTTTCCCTGTCTGGAAAGCATGCCTGTCTCACCTCTACCTGTTCTCTGAAGATGATTTGCTGCCAAACTTTACTGAAATCAGTCACACCTGCAAGTGTTACAATTTCCAAGAAGGTAGGAATGAGTCCAGACAGGTTCTAAAAGACAGATTAAGTGCTTTTATCTTTACACTGAAATAGACCTCAGGTGGCACCTAGGTGAGATGCTTCTCTTGGCATCAATTGACTTCAGTCATGCAAAGAAAATCTCAAACTATATTTAGGCACAGACTGCACAGATAATAACTACATCTGGAGTTGAGTCATATGTGCATATATAATGCATATAAATGTGGACATTATAGATCCAGCTGTTTTGGACTCAGAGCATAAATTCCCTATTTAGTCACCAAAGTAGGTGTGTGGCTCTTTCACTGTATAAAGCCCTTTAAACTACTCCTGTGGATTCTAATGCTCCAAAAAGGACATGTGCTTTCCACTTTCTTAGTGAAGGACACTTTGCTGTAGTTCAGTGTAGTTCTTATTCTTATTAATCTTCTGTGAGCTTGATGGTAGTCTGTGTACTCTGGCAAGTACTGTTAAACAAGGTCTGCTCCTACATGTGTGCAGTTACTGTCCTGGTAATCACTTCGAGAAGTTCCTACCACATCTTCCCTGCCTGTTTGCTTCTTCACATGGTTATAGTGTGGTTCAGTGCTTTATCCAGCTGTACTGTTTGGTGAACCCAAAGCCTGAATGCAAAATTTCCTTTAGCTTTTCTCAATTTCCATAAATGTAACTGAACAGCAAAGGGGAATGAGTTCTTCACCAATTGTTCCTAATCACAAAATAGTTCCCTCTAAGCAACACTCAGAACTTCATAGTAAGTGAATATCTTCCTGTAAATTAATCCAAGGAGTACCTGTGATTTTTTTCTTACTGAATAATTTTTGAGCTCAAGTCAAGGCAATTTTATGTTTTCTTTGTCTGCCTGCCATATTAGGTAATTTGGGGCTTCAGTGAATTTTTGGAACAGTTTAAATATTAGTTAACAAAAAAAATTTCAAAAGTCCAAGGAGTATATTACCTAATACTTGGCACTTTGCAGTTAATATGCATATGTATGATTTTAGAAGAATAATTATTTCCAAAGACAGTTTCCCAGTGTCCTCCTTCCCAGTCAAATTAAAAATCTCCTCTCTCCTCTTGTTCCGAAGACAGAACAGTAGAACATATTTAGCATTACATATTTGCCTGGTTTTGAATTGCCTCAGAAGAATAGGTGGAAAGAAAACAATCCTGGGCTAACTGGTGTGGTTATTATATAATAGTGATAATAATGACAACAACAATAATGCAGCCCACACTTAATCCTGAAGATTCTAGGGAAATAAATGCACTTGAGAGAAAAATTTATTTTTCTCTAGATTTCATAATCAATGTTGGCTGTGGGAAAGAAAGGTGAAAAGATGTAGGGATATTTCTGCATAAAACTGTTATTGCATGGAGTATAGTACATCGAGAACATTTGAGGCAGAAACAGTTTCTTCTAAACTATATGGTACCAGATATGTTTTTGTAAGTTCTATAGGGAGCAGCTGAGGGAGCTGGGGTTGTTTAGCCTGGAGGAAAGGAGGCCCATGGGTGACCTTATTGCTCTCTTCAGCTTCTTGAAAGGAGATTCAGTCAGCTGGAGGTTGTCCTTTTCTCCCAGGCAACCAGCAGTAAGATGAAAGCTGCCAGTCAATAGGACAAAGCTTAAAAATCTCAGGCTGCACCAGCAGAGGTTCAGGTTGGACGTGAGATTTTCCTCCTGGGAAAGGTTGTTAAACATGGGGACAGACTGTCCAGGGAATCACCACACCTGGAAGTGTTCAAGGAATTAATGAATGTGTCACTTAGTGCTGTGGTCTGGTTGACAAGGTGGTGATGAATCAAAGGTGGGACTTGGTGATCTTGACGTCTTTTTTAACCGAAATGATTCTGTGATTCACTGGTATATGTGTCATTCTGTACTACTCCAAACAGGAGCCTGAATTGTAAGGGCATTGGAGAGCAGCAATATAAATAGCTTCATTGTGATTATGATCTGCATGGTAAATTGTATTAGGTTGGACAGGGTTGTCCTTTTTTGATCCTTTTTATTAAATTAATTTTGTATCTCCTTTTTATTAAACAAAGTTTTATGGCTATTGTAGTCCAAATTATATGTTAAAGGGAGCTTAGAGGATTCTGCTCCAAAAGCAAGTGGGGAAGTATTGAAGGGATTTGAGACAGTTAAAACAAGACTATTTCATGAGTCAGCTAAGCATTAAAAAAGGGAAAAAAAGGCAAAAAAAAAAGGAAGCTCTTCCCTCAGCAGGCGGAGAAAAAGACGTCTGAGCTCTGGCAGCATGTGCACTCTGGGGAAATAGCTTGGTTTTGTGTTGTCCTTTTGAGTTTGTCAACAAAACGTGCCCTGAGGAAAAAGCCTGAAAAAAAACTTTTTTGCAGAACTTTTGGCAGTGATTTTTTCCCAGGCTGGTGGAAGAAAACTTGGGCAGACTGTCACAGGCTGAAGATAGAAATAGATGTTGGAGTGCTGCTGAAATGGCTGTGAGAACAGAAACAGCATCGGCAGCTGCAGCATCTTTTTGATGTAGCATCAATAGCTACTGCAAGAACTAGACAGTGAAACAATTTTATATAGGGGGAACAGGAAGGAGGAATTAGTGAAGAAGACCACTGAAGATAAACTGGAAGGTCAGCAAAAGTTTTGGTTCAAAATTAAGTTGTCAGAAGCTCTTGAGTGGGTTTGGCTCTCTGGTCCTCACGGAGGGAAATGTCTTTTACAATGGGTGTAAATGATAACCTGCAGGGAGCTTCATATATGTGGCAGCCGGACACCAACAGCTATGGGCCATTACACAATCCCTCAGAGGGTCCCAGGCTCCTAGTGCCACATGGAATTGTGCTAATTCTGTTGAGGGAATGAACCTCATCAAATACAAATTTGACAAAACCAGCTATTTTTGACTGTGTGGAAAGTGGAGAGAAAATATCACTGGTGATTACTGAAAATAGTTTTACCCCAAGTATTGGATTTTAGGATTATAGTGTTTTTGGTGCTATTAGTGAAGATGGAAGTGACTAGGTTCTCAAAAAATTTTGGCAGAATCTGTTACACTGGCTGAAAGTTGGAGTCTGCCAGCTCTGCCTGTAAAATATCCCATACACCTGTGAGAACTTCATGGAGAAGGATAATGGGTCTAGTGAGAGATCCAGTCTTTTTTGCATGCAAGGCCTGTTAGGGGTAGAGAGGCTAGAAAAAGGGACCAGTTGATATTTTTTAGAGTCTGAATCCTTATCTTAAATCTGTTATTGGGAACTAAAAATCTAAGTAGGAGAAAACAGAGTGGAGAAAACCACTCAGTGGTTTGGTGGGGCACTAGATCTCCTGAGAGGTGAAGTACAAGCTATGCATGTTGATATAACACTGTAATCTTTTTCTTCTGATCTGTGAATTTAAATCCTTTGTGCACATTCCAGTGTTGCACCAATTTAGAGAAAATGGGTTAGGAATGTTAGATATTATTTATTTAGGCTCTAGTCAGACCTACTCTTAAAAAGCCCTGAACTCTGTCCAAAGGAAGGCTGTTATATATATCTTCACTAATGAGGATATTAGATCTGGTTTTGTCTTGTGTTAGACTGAAATCCAGAATACAGAAGATACAAAGTTGTGAATTTATTTGTCATTTAACCAGGTGTACCTGAGGCTTGACCTCTGAAGATCATACCATAGATTAAGTTGTGGCACGTTGGGCGCCAGTATCGTCTGCAGAAATATTACAGGATTTCTTTCCTTTCTCTAATGAGGATTTCTGTGTTAGGTCTTGAAGAGCATGTAAGATAGGAATGATGAGCTGAGCATTTCTGAAGAAAAAAGAGCTGATAAACATGCAATAATACAATATGATCTGCATCTTTGAGGTGGGTGTTCTAGTGAGATGAAATCATTAGTGTTTCTGCCATGATAAATGCCTAGTGGTGACTAGAAGTTGTGGTTTTAACCAAACAAAAGCTGATCAATTCTCCAGTTAGCCTGTCAGTGGTAAACACTATCATATTGTCTCTGTCCACAGTTGTGGGTAAGGAGGAACCTTTTTATGTCTGTCAGGTGGGACACTCCTGTGCACAGAGCTTGTTTGTTGATTCCACCCCTGTACTGGAGAAGGAGGTCCAGCTTATTTCAGGTATAAACTATTTAGGTAAAGGAAGAACTGTTTAGGAAATGAGTGATGTAGAAGAGTTCTGAATTCTTTGCTTCGGTTAAAGGGACTGTGAAATTTTTCAGAAGTTTGTTTATTTGTCATAAAGGCAGATGCACTTAAGTACCTTTTTTGTTCCCCTCAGGCTGCTCTATGTTCTAATTTGAAGTATTATTTTAGGAAATACTGGCTTTCCTGGAACTTTGAATGGTACATAGTAACAGCACAGAGTAATCACATTGAGTGACTTGGAGTAACTTACTACAGTATTATGTTCATGTCTTAGCTAATTACAGGGATCCTCTCCTGTCTTTTAACTGCAAGAATCTTCATATGTCAGCAGCAGGGAGACATGTTGTAAGAGCAGAAAATAGTGAATTTATAACTGTTACTATCAGCTGGCAAAATTGGGACAAATGTTTATAAATCTCCCAGAATCATGGAATTGTAAGGGCTGGAAAAGAATCTCTTCCTCTGCAGAACAGGAGATGCTCTTGGACTATCTGATTTGTTCAAGAGTTCCAATTAAAGGAATTATAGTCAGCAAAATTCAAAACAACTGTCAAAAACAGCTTCTGTGTGCTGTTGACTGGAGACTGCTAGCAAGAGATAATATATCATAACATGAAGAGACTTAGTTAATTTAGTGAAAACAGAGAAGGCAGTAGGCTGTTAGAGTACACCTGGAATTCAAAGATTTTGAAAAATGATGACAAATTGGTCCGGAGTTGCATCAGGTCAATGAAGCACCAGCTGTTTTTAGCATCAATTTCCTTCCTAAAGAGCTGCCTCTGTTTCCTGAATAATTGATTGGTAGGGTCGAAATTATGATGGCTCCCAAAATTTAACTTTCATTTAGAGGTAACGAAAGTATTAGGAAGCAAATGGTCTCAGTTGTGCTAGTGCTAGCACACTTGATGTGTCTATTTTAGGAAAGCTAGTGGGAGTGTCAAAGTTGTGTACCTATTCAGGTTTCATATGGAGGAAATATTAAAGGAACTGAAGAAGGAAAAAAATTGATTCAGGCTGTTCGATAGTCCCAAGTTGCATTGATCACAGAATCCAGAGAGAAAATACTGTTAGAAATGCTCTCTTTATTGCAAACACATTATTTGCACATGGAGAGGCACTGGAAATGCTTCCTTTGTGATGAATTGGACACTGTCCCATCATCAAAAGCATTTGGTGGTCTCACTACAGGATGATAATTTACCTTCAACCTTCTTGCACATTGCCTTCATCTGGGAGAGTGGGGAAGAGTCAGTAATCACAACACCTGGAGAAGACTGTAAGGTTTGCTCAGTCCTGCTGAGTAGTGAAACACAGTGGTTCAATACATACTACTTCAGTAAAGATGTTGAATTTGTTGTGCTGAGACTGGACACTGTTAGGCCCTGATTTTCAGAAAAATCATATTATTTTCTAGCTTATACTATTAAATTTCTAGTGTTTCTGCTGGGGGCACAGTGGCTGTTTCAGTACCTGGGGAAGATTAAGTTAGTCAGAACTCTAGCACTGCCAATAGGATCAGGGCCTGTGTTAACTCTTAGACATACAGATTATTATTTAATGGTTCTTAAAAAATATAGTTGTAATATAAGGGAATAATGAGAAAGTCTTTAGGGTAAAAGTTAATGAAATTGCATTTCCATTTTTAAGGATGATTGCAAGATGCAAGGGTAGAGAGTTCTTACAAAGTCCAAAACAGAAGTGCTTGTTAGCAGCATCACAGAATGGGTGAGTGAGGCTGAACAGGACCAGCTCCTTTGGTCTTTCCTTCTAAGAGGAGTTTTCAGGTTTCTATGGCTGAGGGTTTCGTGATGTGTGGTAGCTGGTCTTTGAGTTCTAAAAGACAAATGGTGTCATCTCACGTTGCTCTTTATTTCCTTGGTCAAAAGTAATGATATTTTCTGGAACTGAAGCTGCATAGGTGCATAGTGCCAGTCTGTAATGTCTGGTGTTGCAGCATCAGCTGTTACTGGCATGGAATATACATTGTGTCTATTACAGTTCTGACATATGGCCATCAAATTACTGAATGTCTATTTATACACTGTAAAATATGTAAACATTGATTATGCCTTTGTTATATTTCCTGTGTTTCTATGTATCTTCCATATTTCTTTTCCTTTATTGTTTGGTTGTTTCTATGGACATTTGCATGTAAACAGTAAGAAGCTTTTGTTTCTTACGAGTTCATCTGTTCCTGTTGCTTATTCTTATTACCAAGATTTGGGGGGATAATTCAATTGGTTGCTGTGGAAATGAGCCTGATGTCACAAACAGACACTTGCAGTTCACCAAGCCTTTAAGAATTAAAATGAAGGGAAAATGGGCTAATTGAAGAGCCATGTGACTGTAGCAGAATCTCAGCTCTTATTAAAAGCATGTATTTTTAGTCACTGTGTTTCTATAGAAGAGCTGGAAAGTGTAATTCAAATGGTGACAATCCATGACTCATCAGACAAACCGAAAAAACACATATCTCTGAGAGAAAGGATGATCCTACTTTGCCTTTATCAGATTCACACTCAATAAACCAGTAACCCGTGGTAGGTCCCTTAAGCCCAGCAAAGCTTCATATGCTTGAAGAGAGGAGGGGAAAGCTGCTCGTCCAACTTATCCCCTGAAAAAATATGCTTTGCTATTAGCTTTACGGCTTACACTGTTCTGCCTCTCCTGGATTTCTGAAGAGAGGAGAGCCAAAGCTGTTCCTCTGGAGAACAGAGAATAGGTTGGTCTTGATGGCTCAAATCGAGAATCAGAGGTGTCAGTTTGAAAAAGAGGGGAATTAGGGCTGTCTGATGGTGTCAGACGACTTCCCTCCATCTGCCTTTAACTGGCATCAAGGGCCCTGGGTTGTCTTCCTCTCGGTTGTTTTCTACCCGTTAAAAGAGGCAAAAAATTTTAAATGTGCTCATAATTACATATGTTTTCATTGTGTTTTTAGGCACTAAAAATATATTGCTCTTTGTGTGGCTCTGGAATATTTTTAGTGGATGTTATGCAGTGTCACTGCATAGTTTTGTTGGCTGCACTGCGAAATTGAATGGCTTTTTGAGGACATTACAGATTACTAAATTTGTCTTTAGAGCTGTCCAGATTTTGTGTGGGTCATAATTTTATTAAAACCAGTACAGTATATGGAGAAAAGAATTTGTGATTAAATTCCAATATAATGTGGTTTTGTATTAATTCTGAAAATAGAAATGCTTGATTTTATTTTAAACATAAAAGTTACAAATAGTTTTTGTTCTTGCAGATGACCCTGCCTTGAAATAGGGATCGTTCTAGATAGTCTAGGGAGATCCATTCCAACTCTAACACTTCTGCAATTCTGATATTATGACACTCAATTGTAGCAGTGATAATAAATAGTATGTTTTGAAGAATGCATTCCTAGAATTAAGTGGCCTAATAATAGATGTTTTCATTCATGAAGGCATACTGAAGAGCTTTAAAAAGCTTTGTTAACTGTTGTTTCTTTGTTGTTGTTTCAGGTTTTGTTTGTTTTTTGTGGTTTGCTTTTTTTTTTCTTTCTTTTTTAAGTAGAGTGCCGTTTCTACTTTTAAGATGTACTTCATGTTTGAAATTCACTACAGAGGTGGGACAGACTCCAGTAATCCTTACCTGTATCAACATAAACACTTTGGCAATCCTTGTAGCTGCTTTGAAAGAAAGCATGGGCTGTTTGTTGTTTAAGAGCCTATAGATAGTAGTAGAAATGAACGGAAGGGAACAGTGAAAATTTTACAAATGTTTATGAGAGGAGGGTGGGAAGATGGTTTATGTACTAAGTCTGAATTCTTTCTTGAATAGCAGCACTTCAGTACTGGATGGGCTTTAAGAGTTTGATAAATTGCTGAAATTGAACTAGAGATGGTGAAAGACACTGAAGAGATGTGAAGAAAATGAGTGAGTGACAGGAGTTCCTGGGATAAAAATATAAAAGTCCGGAAAGGGAAGAAAAACTGATAAAATGTAAAAAAGAAGACATGGGAAAACAAAGCAAAACAAGTGGCTTCAAATAAAGTTGGAGTGAGCCAGATTTCGATAGACCAAAATTCATGTGTCTGTGGCATTTTTACAACCCAAAGGTTTGTATGGGTTTGCATGGGTGATGTAAGAAAACAGAGAAGAACAGATGTTAGAAATAGCTTATTAGGACAAAATCAAATTGGCTTTTAGAGAAAACAGAACAGCAGACAGGAGCCAAAACAGAACTTGGTACCTAAAACTGAATGTTTGGAAATTTTGATTTACATTTGCTGTTTGATTATGGAAAATAATAATACTGCTGAAAAATCATAATCATGAAATTGAGAGAAATTAGCTCTAGCAGAAGGAAAAGAATTGACATCAAAAACCTTGGTGGGTAACCAAAGTTTATCTCGTAAAAATTATTTAAATTACTTTGTTAACTATTTTGTCTTCTGTGGAGGGCCCTGTAGAAGCTTTTGAATATAAATTCTTTATTATTAAAATCTATGAAGATGTATACAAGCACTATTGTTTTTAATTTGGAAGCTTGAGTATTTATTTAGCTAATTATGGGTGAGGGGGAATCCAAATAAGTACTCAAACTGGAATTTGAAAAAAGCCACTTACAGTCCCTTTGGAGGTGCTCTTATTCCGGAATAAATCAGAAATGGCTGTTCATTCAGATTTATTTTAGTAGATAAGAAGTTAGTTAATTAGGAACTATCTGATACTTAGAGGGGTAATGACCCATTTCATATTCCTCTAAGTATAGAATCACATTTTTATATTTTGTTTCAAACACAATGAACGTTGTCACATTGCTTTTCAAATCCAGACTCGCTGTTTTATCTATAGTCTAACATGTGATACCTTCAAAGAAGACCATGCTGTTAAAGATATATGGCATTATGATATAAATTTAAATGATCTGTACTTTGAGCTCTGGGAATTTAAGGGAATCACAGAAAGAATTAAGTCAATTAAGTTGTCCCAAATGGTACAAAAGCACATTCTGAAATGTTTCCCAGTGTATGTGCTTAAATCACAGCATGCACTTCAGTTTTCTGGGTTAATTTCAAGAAGCAAGTGTCAGAGTAGCTGTTCATTCTAGTAGCAATCTCGAGATGTAATGACTGACTGTGTACAAGGACTACTATACTGCTCTTCAAACTGCAAACTCTTCAAGGCAGACTAAGATAAATACTTAGCAGCTCTGTGTAGATATTGCAGCTTAAAGTTTTCCAATCTTATATTTTTAAAAATAACCTGAGAAAGTTTACATGAATCTCAGGGTTTTTCTACTAGTAACACATATCAGAAGAGCTTGATTTTTTTTTTTTTTTTTTGTTCCCTCCCTTTTTGCCCCGGTTCTTACCTTATCTATCAACACAGCCCATGTAGCATGTTTGGCTAGCAACAAGGAGTCAACCTCCTAAACAAAACAAAGGAAAAATACCCAAACAAATCTATTCATCTCTGCAGCTTAGCATCCTGTCCCTGGGAGGCATGCATCTAAAGTTCTGTACGTGTTCCAGGCACAAATATGTCAGTCTTTATTCAGGGTCTGTCAGGACATAAAAAGTAAATCTAAATCTTGTATGATTATGCAAAGTGAGTTATAATCACATCTCCATTTAGTTATTAGCGGTAACTAGCAATAAATGTGGTCTCTCTGCACTACAGAAAGTCTTTGACTTGAAACTGATCAGGCCTCATTAAGTGTTGTATTGTATCTAGTGAATAAAAAAGCTGTGTAAGCTGCTCTGAATAACTCAGTTTAATGAATAAGGAATGTATCATGTCGCTGCATTTTTGTTAAGGTTAAATTTGCCCGTTGTACTTCAGGTTTTATCCTGGAAATTGTTATTTTAGGTAAGAAATGACATTTTCTTAGATAGGAATGCTCCCCTGTATGCTCAGCAAGTTTTTCTATCCCATGCAGGACGAGTTTGGCATGTCCTGTTTTTCCCCCAGGAGTTACTACATCCAAGCAGATGTAAGAGCTCTTTTCATATGGGTTTGCTCTACATGCTGCCAGTGTTAGAAAAGTTGTGTTCTCTCGCTGCTGTCTGCTGCACATGGAGTGCCAAAGGGTAGCATGTGTAGTGTTCAGAGATGGTGGTTGAGGCAGACTGTTAGGGTATTTAATTGTTATTAATCCTGGATATAGCAGCAGGTGATTTTCGTATTTTTTTTCCTCTTATTCAGACCACTAATAATGGCTATGAACTTGGCTCAAATAGCATTCTGGAGATTTTATACCAAGCCTCTTACAGACCTTGAACACCTATCTTTCAAAAATAAAGAATGATAATAATAAAAAAACCCATATGCCACAGTTGTCAAATAGATTTAGTGTGAAAGAATTTATCATCTGCTTTGTTTTAAAGATTGTCAAGTATCTCTGGGGATTTGATTTCTGCATTGTTTTACTAAATATCTATATTTAACTGTCTTTCTCAGAAGCATTCTCTCAATGCCCTATTATGCTTTATGAACTGGAAATCTACCTCATTTTCTTTCTCCTTTTCTGAAAGGGATGGAACTGTTTCCCATTTCTCCCACCTGTTTAGTCATTATAACCCAAAATTTACTGTGAAAACAATGAAACAGATGGAAGAAATGGGAAACAGTTTCATCTCTTTCACAAAAGGGCACTAAAGTCCATTAGCATACCAGACTTTTATTATTTCCACTACTGTTTCTTTTGTGATTATTTTTAGTGCTAGTAGTTACACAGAATATCGGTCTTGTTGTAATCTTGTGAACACTTTACAGGAGAGATTTCCACTTTTACTGGTAGACTTTCGGTTTAGTATAAATGGTAATCTTCCATATGATTTAGAAAAAAATGTTTTCTTTGCATACGTATTCTAGAGTTGTGTTTTGTTTTCTCCCCCATTTTACAAATTTAGTTTTAGATAAAAGTCTAGTAGCTTGTGCTGCACAACTTCAGGGATTGATGAGCTTTGTAAAAGTTTCCAGAATTTGGCCAGACCTGGCCATGAGTAGATAGCTTTGGAGCTTGTTATCAGAGATGAGATTTTTCAAACTGCTTTTTTTTTTGGCATCCAGTTGCATTTTGAAATTCCATGCATTAATGCTTTTGAACTCTAATAGCCATTTTAGGAGAATGTAGCATGTTCTGCTGTGTTTTGTATTTGCAGGTCTGGAAAGTCAAACGGCATCTTAAAATTCTAAGCATTTTTAGGAGCCTACTTTTTGAGTATTGAAACAACTGAGAAAATAAATTTTAAATCATCTTGACCATAAAAATTACATTTTGTTTTAACAATGTTAATTTGTGCAGTTTCTTCATCACTATTTTCTATGAAATTAATTAATTATCAGCATTTCTTATTAAAAGAGCTTTTCATTTCATTTCATCAGGCTTTTTCTATTTTTAAACAATCAGAACATAATATATTTTTAAAATTGCATTAAACCTTTGCCTTAAAAGATGATGCAGATCAAGTATAAACAGGGAGAGAGTGAACAAGGAGGCAGATAGTCTTTTTTTAAAAGTTATTTTGAATAAATGTTAACTATTTTCCATTATTTTGATTGCAAGTACATAGCCATCAGAAATAAAGGATAGCTAATTAAGAGGCGCTGGTGAAAAATATGACTACTAATATCAGAGAAATTTTGGATAAAATCAAATAAAAATAAAGATGGCAAGCCAGGTAGCATGCATGAAATGATCCAGGGTTTATATGAGGGTTGAAACAATGACAGAAGCTACAGAACCAGGAAGAAAGTAAGGAGAGAATAAATAAGTATACAGTATTTCTCCAAAGGAGGAATTCCATTGTTTTTTCAGAAAGGTTGGGATGTTAAATATAAAAAATATTTTTGTTTCTCAGTATTCAGTTTATCTACTGAATTGTATGCAGGCTTTTAAACAACTTGAATTCCAGCTGTTTCCTTTAAAATTGGACAGAAGTCAGTTCCTGATCTTTGTAAAATGCTCAATGCCTTCACAGGACACACAGCACGCTGAATGAGAAGCCTTCATTCTGATTTTCCAGCTTTTATATGGCTACAATTAACTCCATATGATACACATTGTTGTCTCAGTGACACGGAAGTTTCCAAGGAATGACTTTAATTCTGATGGCAGGAACACGGTGTGTTTTCTGTGTGCACATGAGTGCAGCACAGGCAGCCTCGCTGCTTTGCTGAGTTTTGGGAAGCTCTGGTGGCCTGCAGGATGTCTCCCTCCTTCCTCACCCTCTCAGCAGCAGTCAGCAGCTGGCCTCCTGCCCTTTTTGGATGGGGGTCCCCATTCCTTCCCCTTCTCTCATGGGGTTCATGTCCTTCCTTCTTCATCCTCATGAAGCAGTGCCATGTCCAGTGCCACACAAGCAGCTCTCAGCTTCTGCTCAAGGCCGTCCTTATAATGCTGTTTGGCAAGGGAATGAGTGCTCATGGGTGGAATGGAGAACCTGGCTACAACTGGAAGGGGCTCTGTGTGTTGAGGACACTGACTTGGACTGTCTGACAAGAATAAAAGCCTGTTACGTTTGGGATTTTCCCAGAGAAGCAGCATGCTTTGTGCTGTATTTTGGAGGGTAGGGTAAAGATTCCTAAGCTAGAAATGAGCAGTAAAGTAGTGCAGCAGCACAGCTGGAGTCTATTTTCAGTTTATTTCAGGAGCTCTAGAATTCCTCCACTCTCTGATTCAAGCTAATCAGAGTCTCTTTACATAATCACGCCATTTGTAGGCACACAGAACAAAACATTTCTTTTTTTAAACAAAACACTGCGGTGCTCCTTTTGAAACATTTGGTACAGAATTGAATATTTTGGTATTTTATTTGAGGAAAAAATATAAAGGGAAATTAAATGTAGTTGTGGAAGAGCATGTCCTGGGCTGCATCCAAAGCGTGGCCAGCAGGTCAAAGGAGTTGATTCTGCTCCTCTGCTTTGCTGTCGTGGGACCCAATCTGCAGTGCTGCCTCCAGCTCTGGGCTCCCCAGTGCAGGAAGGACATTAACCTGCTAGAAGGAGTCTGAAGGAGAGCCACCAGTTTGTTTAGAGGGATGGAGCACCTCTCCTCTGAGGAAAGGCTGAGGGAATTTGGTTTGTTCCTGGAAAAGGAAGTGGAAAACATTCCAGTACCTGAAGGGAGCCTACAGGAAAGATGAAGAGAGACTTTTTGGAAGAGCGTGTAGTGACAAGACAAGGGTACATGGCATCAAACTGAAAGATGGTAGGATTAGATTAGATATTAGAATGAAATTCTTTACTATGGGGCTGGTAAGGCACTGGAACAAGTTGCCCAGAGAAGCTGTGGAGGCTCCATCTCAGAAAGTGTTCAACACCAGGTTGGATGGAGCTCTGATCAACCTGATATAGTTAAAGGTGTCCCTTTCCCACAGCAAGGGGCTAACTAGAGGATCTTTAGGGCCCCTTCCAAAACAGACCAATCTCTGATTCTATGACTATTAATATCAGGTTTATTGGAATATATTATCTACTGAAGCATTTGTTATTTTCAACAAAGGGAATTTCAACTAAAAAATTATCATTTTGATTGTAGAAAAGGCAAATAGTTTGCACTGCTTTATATTAAATGTAACATTTAACTAAAAGTAAAATAAACATTGAGAGATTTCTGTATTGTCTTGGAATTTTGGTTTGGGCAATCAGATTTGTAAAGGCAACCTCAACAATATTTACTCTGTTGTCTAAAACAAGTTATTCTTATTATAGCCATTTTATTTTTATTCATATTTTTATCTTGGATTATGGTTTTTTTTTCAGATTTAGAATTTGTTATAAGAGGCAGAAAGAGGGGATAAATAGATTATTTCAATGACTTCTCTGACTATAACCTCTTTGCTATTTGTGAGTGACACTAAGATTGAGATATTTTGACAAGGGTCTGGCATATTTTTTAATGGTGCAGAAGATTGTGTGTCAGTGCTTTCAGGAGACTAGGTCTTTATTTCATAACTTATCTTGAAGCCATGATCTCATACATACTGAAACTTAGTAAGCCATTAATTTTCTGAGGTTTTTTTAGTGCAGTCTGAGATAAGCTTTATTTCCCTGATGGTACGCACTGTTTGGAAAGCATTAGAACAAATCCAGGTATTTTCTCTGTGAGAAACTTGAGCATAAATGTAGGGACAGATTTCTTGTATGTTTAATTAGATACCACATCCAAGATTAAAAAATTACCTTGTAAGAAAATTTACTTTCTAAGAGAATGAAGAATGTGTGGGGCTGCAGAAGCAGTGGAAGAGGCCAGCTTGGATCATCTCTTGATACTAAATGTAAAAATTACATCTCCTATATTCATTGTTAATTGTGTTTGTTAGGGAAGCCTGTTACCTGCTAAAGAGCACTCAATGAATTCTGGCTTTATGGTTGTTTTATGTTTGTCTATACAGTGGTATTTAAAACCTGTAATAGGCTCCAATAAATCATGGTACCATTGCTTAAGAAAAGCCACACTCCCTATGGACATCAGAGCTTATCTTTCCTTGAGGTGAAATGTCTTAAAACTTTTCATAAGTTCTTGTCTACTGTTTATTGCACTTGCTGCATGCCTGGCAAGCATCAGGACTTCAAATGTCTTTTAACAAGAACAGATTCCTTGGGCTAAAATGTTCTAGAACCGTATTTTTCCAACGTGGTTATTCAAATGCTTTCCTTTGTCTAATTCTGGAACAGTATATAAAAGAGGAAAGGGAAACCCTGTCCTCAAAAGCAAAGGAAAAGTCTAAATTTTTTCCTGTACCATCCTTTGACAAAGTTCTGAAGTCAAGTTTTGTTTTCCTTTGCACTCACAAATGTCTTTCCCTGCATCAAACATCTTTCCTTTTTTCTCATTTTTCCTCAACTAAAACAAGCTATGTCTATTAAGCCTGATCTCAACAAAGAGGTGAGTCAAAAAGTTCACAGATGGTTTACTCTTCCATTAATTGGAATGTAGCTCCCTCACAGCTAGTGTGTCCCTCAGATTTTTGGGTGAATTTATTTCCAATCATATTCTTGCCTCTTTTTCTTTTCCTCAAAACAAACTATTTTATTAATGTATTACTACTTTTAAATACTTTTAATTATCAGGCTTATGGAACATTCAGAATGTTCAGCTGTGAGTTAATGATGAATAAAAATGTTTGGGACAAATTAAGGTCTGTTCCTGGCTGTAATTTCCTATTTCTGAGTGTTCTGATGTTAACTTCTGGTGTTTTAGGGTTTTTCTCTTCATATAGAGAATATTAGATGGAAAACATTTATTCTGAAAGGGAAGTCGTCCTTTTAGATCATGGAAAAATTAAGGTTGCTGGAAACTCAGAAAATTATGAGACCATACTCTTAGATTTTTCTGTTGAAGGTATATTAGTTACAACTATTATAAAAAAAGGTGTGAAGGAGCAGAAGAGAGATGGGAGATAAGGAAAGAAGATCAGAAGATTGAGTTTTCTTTCTTCTCTTTTTCTTGCTATTTTGAAGGTTCATCTGCCTCTTCCTGTCTTTTCTTCTCCCTATTTTTTATTGTTTTCTGTTGTTCCTTTTATGCTTTTTCATTATTAACTCCTCATCCTTCTTTACTTCTCATATCTTTTCTGCTTACTTTTATTCTAATTATCTGTATCTTACGTTCTCTGGAGAGTATCATTGTTAATCTGCCTAACTGAACAATATAACATTAAATAAACAAACATGTCCGGTGTGATCATATTGAGGTAGATCTGGATGTATTATGAACTAAATTTGAATTCTGAGACCTGGGAATGTTGATAGCTCATTACTATTATGTTTTCTTTTGTCCATGCCAGCATTAAGTTGATGAATACCAGTGTAATGTTACTGGTGTTTTGCTACCAGGTTAAGCAATTTAATGTTGTTATAATACCTGTATTTTAAGGCTATACATCCATAAAACATTTGAATGTATATATGTTAATTTCATGCTAAGTTTACAATAAATAGACATTTATCTTTTTCTTCTAAATATACATTGAGCTTAGTTCAGGGGCGTATCTTTGTAGTATCTTTGAAGCATGGGTTACAGAAGAGGTACATTACTAAATTGATTCATCGTACTTCTATTTTTTTCCACTAAAATGTGGGATAAAATTATGGATTGACAAGTTATATGTTGCTTCCTGCAAAAGTTATTGATTTTTGTCAGGATTTGTGGCCGGAATGATTTGAGGAAGGACCCACTCAAAGATGGGGAACACATTTGTTATTTGGAAACAGAATTTGTTGAGGAAATTTGTTGTAAACTTGCTAAAAGATGACATGACTATAATGACAGGGAAAAGGCGAAATTACTTAGTAAAATTTAGTGATTTGATTAGTATGGTACTTACAGCAGCTGTCCATAGTGGGTGCTGGCCTCTAAGGAAGTCGTGGAATAAATTGGTACAATCTATGCTCTTTAAAATATTTCTATATGTATCATGTTATTTTATAATAGACCTTTTGTAGGGCTGCAAGTTTGTATAGAGATAGAACATAGGAAGTTGGATGATACAAGTAAGCATATGAAAAACTAACTCAGGGTATGCTGACATTGCAGTAAAATTGAGAGTGTCTTATAGAAATTTAAAATAACTGGCATAATTTAGTTACTTTTTATACCTCAGAAGTCAATTTTTGACACAGGACTACTGGTTCATTTCCTGTTCCAAACTGTTAGTTAAATATCCAAATAAATCCATAGATCACTATTTGACTGATTAAAAAAAACCCAAAAACCTTGTGAAATGCATTTAAGATTATATACTCTTTTGAAAATATTAGGAATGAACCCCAAGCTAATGCAACTTAATTCTGAAAGATTTGTTCTTGTTTAAGCAGTCCTTTATCTTATTTGTCATAGTTCTTGGCATTCTTGTGGGCAAGAAGCACTGTTACTGTGTATGAGTTCAGATTTCATAGAACTCTGTTTTACCCATCTTTCTCTTAAATTGCATGCTTTTGTAGTATAAGCTGCATTTTTCACAGTTTATTTGATGGGGTCATTGGTTTATTTATTTTATGATGTCATGTGTATCTGTCATGTACACTCAGTGACTAAACTTTCCTAGTAAGTAGGAGTCGCTTGGCTTCCATCCTTTTCACACAAGGCTTCATAATTACATCTCAGCTCATTCACACAATCACGGAATAGTTAAGGTTGGAAGGAACCTCTGAAGATTATCTAATCCAACCCCCTCCCAAGGCAGAGTTACCTAGATATTCACTCCAGGATATTTATCCAACAGTTCATCATTATTGCTTGAAGGCAGAAATCAGTCTAGATATGTAGTACTTCTCATTTCTTTCCCTTTCCCTTCAGATTCCCTATGGCCCAGATCTGCTGAAAAAAATCCATTTTGTATTTCCCTGAAGTCAAGCAAAGTGATTCTTTCAGTGGTCAGGGGGTAAGCTATAGAATGTGACAGACTAGTTTTAAAACATAGAAAGCTGTGTATTATGTGTCACAAAAAACCTGATAATTGGTGGTAGTGCACAAAAGAGCAACCAACCTATCCTGAGGAATAAGCTCAGAGAAAAATTAATTAAGTGTGAGAAAATATAAATGAAGAACAGATTGATGGGATACAACCCATAAAAAAGAGATTATAGGATAATTTTAGGATTGAAGCTATTTCTGAATACTTGTACAGAGATGGCTGAGGATTTATGTGTTCTTGCTCGCTAGTTTTATTAGGTGAATAGGGAATTGTAGGAAGTGATAAGAGAGCAAGAAATAAAGCTTAAGAGAGTAAATGGGCTTTGGCTTCTGAGTCTGTAGAGGACAAGTAACCCAAGTGTATTAACTTTTTAAATTGAATAGTCAAGCAGATATTGTTTAGGGTGATTAGAGATCTCTATAAGCTTGCTTGTGGGAGCTATTTATCTGAATAATGTTATTACCTTGCCAAGTAAGTTTCTGTGAAAATGGAGTCTTCCTTAGAGTGTCTCTCCCTGATACCCTGACACAAAATGTCATTTGATAAAGTCACAGATAATCCTGGTAGTAGGATTTAATGCTGCCTTTGTCAATATTATAAGGTTTATTTTTTCTTGCCATCTCCTTAGAATCCTGGAATGACAAAGAATTACCCAGTTCCAGCTTTGATATTAAATTGCAAAGGCAAAAGATGAAATCTCTTTGTAGTAAAGCAGATACAAAATTCAGGTCTAATGTTTTTGTAGAGAAAGGGAAAAGATTTGAGATGCATCAAGCAAGGATCCGTAGAAAAGAGATCTCCAGGAGTGTGAACTGATCTTAAGGGCTTTCCTTTCCTTGATGTTCTTGCATGATACCTCTCTTCTGTACATTCTATATCTCATATATTATCTGCTATGGTCCATATTGTCCATAAGGGCACGTAAGGAATTAGTGAGATAAAGCAGTTAATTATCTGAATAAAGTATTTAATGGTGAAAAAAAAAAAATTATATAGCAATGCATTAAAAATGCTGTTTAACTATATCAAACTTGAAAACAGCTGGCTTAGATGGAAACAGAATTTTTTACAATTTTCAAGTCCACATCTAGAAAATTTATGGAAGTAGTACTTGAAACATTTGATTCTCAGAGCAGTGAACATAAAGCAGCTTTCCCAGGATAGATTTAAAACTACAATTGTTAATAGAAATGAGCATATATTAGTATTTAGTGTGTGAAAGTGTAATATAAATATTGATTTGCTTTCCTGTAGTAATGAAAAATAGGAAAACTCAAAAACTTTCTATCATACAGTTAAGGCACAGTTGTGGTCTCCTACGAGTTGTTTATTTCATTAAATTTCAAGTTGCAGCAAATAGGAGAATAGTATTATCCCGGAAGTTAGGTCTTGAACTGGAACTGACTTTTGGTTTTTTTTATCAGTCTGTAGCATTTTTTCCTTGACTTTTATATTTAAATTCTATCTATTTAGCAGTAAAGTTTTTCAGTAGCCTTATAAGGTAGCTGAATGCTTAAATACCACAGAGGAAACAATCTCTGCATCATACTATGCCTTTGTAATTAAACAGTGGTTGGGAGGCCAGTGGACAGTGATTGCCTTCTCAGCCACTCTTTGCAAGGCCACAATAGGTTTTAAATTCTCCTTACGAGAAAGCCAAAATCAAGTGTTTATCCTATTAAAGGTTTTAAATGTTTGTTTCCTTTGTGAAATTTGCATCAAAAGACCACTTTAAAAGTCATGAACCAAAACTGAGGTGTGACCTGTACTAAAAGCTTTAGCAGTGAGCCTGCAGCCATACATCTAAGCCACTGCCTTCTGTGAGTTCAGTAACGACCATCAGGCATCTCTTACCAGCACAGACATGCTGCAGCCCTGAGGAATGAGCCACATCCTTACTGAAACAACCTTTTTGTAGAAAGGTGAACAGTTTTTACTCGATGGTGCTGCATGCAGGTTTGTTAGCAGGCTTGGCTTTTTTAATATACTGTAATTTCTAAACCAGTAAAGCTTTAGATTAAGCACAGTTATAGCTCAAGTAAAAGCATTGTCCAGTTCTCTGAATAAAATGANAAAAAAAAAAAAAGGTTGTGCATAAATTTAGATAAACACACATTTCTGTTTTGTTGCATCCACAAAAGAAAGTCTATAGAATAAGAACCTGAATAAAAATTGCAATGCCAACTGATTGCTGGATTTCTCTCAGGGCTTCTCTTTGGTTTATCAGTCAAAAAGAGCTTTTGAGTTTGAGCTAGGCTTTGTTGGCATGAGGAAAATTGTATATATATGGTTGGACCTTTGGCTTTCTAAGTCATCATAAGATGTGTAGAAAACCTCTGTGAAGCTTTTATATTTTTATGCATGTGATGTGTCTCCTATTGTATTAAGTTTACAAAAGGCATATAGAGGTAGAAAGTTGTTGTTACTCTACAATGTTATTGCAGGTGTTAAGATTACTTGTGGCCCAATAAATATGCAGGTTATGAATTTCTGTTGAGAGTTATAACTCAGAATAAATTTTTTTCTAATGTTTATTTCTTTTTAAATTGAAATACATTTTGTGTACATAGCATGTGAATTTTACATAAGTTGTCTTATGAGTCTTTTTTTAAGGAAAAAATTATTTTGAAGAATTTTCCTGTGAGGATAAGGAGAAAATGGAGGAAAAGTATGTGATCTGGGCAAGTTTTCCTTCTGTTTTTTGTTTTCTGGTTGCAGGAGAAGTGGCACACAAAATTCCAGTCTTAACTGAGTGCTCAATTTTCTTCATCTGAAGTTGAGTCACTTTAAAAAATGAATAATAATTTTTAATGTGGGCTAAAACTCAAAACTAAGTTTGAACTTAGTATGTAAATTTGTCTTCAGTTATAAAAAGCATCTTTGTCAGGGCTGAAAGATTGTTAAGAAAAAAAATCAGACATTTTGATACTTTTTCTTTTATACATGCAGGTTTCATATTTCTAAGTGTCATTGTTTGAATTGTTTTGCCTTTATTCTAAAACAATACAACAAGATTATCCCAAGTCACATCTTTATCATTTTGGAGCCTTAATGTAACACAGAATTTCTGCAGCATGGTGTAGAATCCGGGTACTTTTCTCCCATGTACTTGTAATAGCTTTTCAGTTTGCAGTTTTCCTCACATGCCTTGCCTGTTTATTCTGCCCCAAACTCACTGGGGCACGAGGTGGGAAATGTCATCTCACCTCATCCAAGGCAAACTCTGAATCCTGGGCCACAGGTTTCCCTTTTTCTCCTTCCATCCTCTTGACTAAATGCAGATTGCAGCAGAAGATGGGTTGAACAGTAAGAGTTGAAATCAATTCAGGCAGGGGGCAGAATTGAAGGTCATCTGTATTTTGACTGAATACCCAAAGCGCTGCCCTAGCGGGTAATAAAAATAACAAAACTGTAAAAGCAAAGAGAAGAGAGGTTTTTCATGAAACAAACATTGTATTTCAAACTACATTAAATTTGTACTGTGCCAGCTATAACTTTTCAGATAACATGGGATTTAAGCACTGCTGTGACAGGCTATATACTTTATATATATGTATTTGGAAAGCGTCTCTCTTGAGGACAGCTTGGAGTGCGGAGACTTAGACAAAGAAGAAATTTGTCCTGGATTTTAAAAACAGCTAAGAGTATTCAGAGTTTAAAACCATATTTGTGTTTTAACATGAGTGGTACTTACGAATTTACTGAAATTGCTCTGAAGTGCTAAGATGCTAAGTCATGCAGAACGTGTGTTCTTTTAGGAAACAGTGAGAATACAGGTTCTGTTCTGATGTTTGTGTTTACACCAGCATTTTAAAGTGATTATTAGATGATTTGGATAGGAGAAAACTGCAAAGAAATCCAAACCATTATTTTTACCTCCTATTTATTTCCTATTGTTAGAAAAAAGTCTTTGGAAAAATTTCTAGTTACTTCTGTCTTTATATTTTCTGAATATTTTTGCTTATTTTTTGATGAAAAGCATGTACTTGACTATTTTTTAAATAGAGTTGATAACATTTTACTGGAGCTCCTATTCCATACTGCTTTTCAGGACAGTTTTTTGTCGTCTTTTTGTTTTTTAAATGATTCCTGAAAAAGTATAAAAAAATGATCATATTTTTCATGTCCCTTTAGGACAATTTATTAAAACTGGAACACGCTCCCAATATTAGTTTGCCAACTCAAGGCTGAGGAAGAAGAATTAATTTTTTCTGAGGGTTGTCAGCAAGTATGCAGCAAGTATTTCAGTTAAGGAGTAAGCAGGCAGAGGATGGTGTGTTGGTATTCTTCTTAAAATATCGATATGTCATTTTGAATGTTTTGAAAGATCTCTATTCTTGCTTGGATACTGTCACATGAACTGAAAAAATATGATTGACTGTGAACCAAAGATTGTAAAAAATGATTCTGCCTTAGCTGTAGTACTCAAAATAATTACAGCTCCTGACCTGAATGTGGAAATCTTCTCAAAAGTTTTGCTGGACAACTAAAGCAGAATTTACATCTGCGGTTATTTTCTTGACTATCATTTCAAATCTGAAGGCAATGCTTTTTGGATGTGACTGATTTAAACTCATGCCTTAAAAAGGTGTATAGTTACATTGTTGTTGCAATAGAGCATATTTTCTATCTTAATACTTGACTAAGGAAAATGTGATAAAAATGGAATGCAAGAATTTAATTTAATTTCAATAAGTAACATAGCGTAGGTTTTGCTTTTAATTACAGTTGCCCAGGCATGATTCCAGTTTAAAGATGAATAGACTATCTGGCAAAATGTGAGATGAAAGAATAGTTATTGCTGAAAGAAAACCTCACAACAATGTTTTAAATCTTCTAGAAAGCAGTCCATTTCTATTTTATTTATGTATTTTTAAATTTGGGTAATAAAATGTGTGTGAGGAGACGTTGCTGTCTTTCTGTTTCATGTGTGTGTTTAAAATTTCCTCCAAAGTTCAGAAAAATCCCTTTTTAGGATGAAGCTCAATCACCTCTGTCATACATCTGCTCATCTCACACTGCTGCTTTTGTAGTTATTGGCATCATTATCATAAGATGCAATGATTTTTATACAGAACCATGTATATAAATACTGAAAAACATTATAATAATAGAAGCCAAATAAAAATAAATTTTTGTTAGTCATCAATTTGTGTGCTTGTCTTGGTCAGTAAGAAACCCACCAGCTTCTAATTCCTACTGATAATAAAATTTGTTGCTTAATATATTTATTGATTTATTCTTTTTATTGGGCTTTTTATGTAAAGTTGTGATTTTTTGTTGTAATTCAAATGGCACAGCAATAAGATTATAGATGATTTTCTCAAGTATTTGCATTGATTGCCATGAGATCTGCTAAACTCCATTGCTTATGGAGTTGACAGTAAAATTGGAATACATCCAATTAGTGAAAATAAATAATTTTATTAAGGCCACACATAGTTTCAGGTGGTTTTTTTTAAGAAAATTTGGTAAATGAAAAGTGCTGGGAAGAGCACTTACTGTGTAAACTGTGTATGAGAGTGGGAAGGAAACACCTCCTCCAACACCTCTTAAAACTGAATTTTAGTGTTGTATCCTGTTTATAGCTGCTATGAACTGTTACAGAACTGTTACATAACTATTGTTCAAATCCTTGGCTGCTACATTTTCTACTTTCAGGTCACATAATTTGCTAAATGTCCATTTTAGAGTCAGGTTTAAGATGCTGGATTTCTTTAAAGTCTAAGAACTATTACAATGCCATATTTTGTTGATTTAATTAATAAAAGCCATATTAGCATCCGAATGTTAATAATATTAAGTGCTGAAATAATTGCCTTAGAGAGTCCTATTCTTGGTTCAATGTGCTTTTCTACTTTCCTTCTAGGTTTTGTTGTAGAAAGCGTTTTATGTAATGGCAACTTACTGAAATAATTGCTTGCTTTGTTATTCTGCACAGAGTTAAAATAAATTGGAAAAAAATTATATCTACCTGATTCTGAACTGCAGAGATTTGCAAAATTCTGTTAGACAAAAGTTACTGAAGCTGATAGTTTTTAGAATAAAAGGTCTTGGAGGTCTGCAAAAATTGAAGTTTTGAGAGCAACATTTGTTTTCTGTGGTGTGACCACTGAAGAGTTTTTTTTCTGGAAGGTTCTCATTTATCTTGATATTGTCCAGCTTCTCTACTCACTGGCAGCTCTGCCAAAGGAGATTTTGTAGTGCTGGTGGAAATGACCGTGTTTTGTGGTTGACTCAAGGACAAGGAAAGTGACTTTAAATAGTCCTGAATAAAACCTCTTCAGAAATACGCTGTTTAATAGTTAAGGATTAGATCAAAGAGTGTTTGTTTCTGACCATGTTGTGTTTACTTGCTGTTTTTACAGTACTTGTTAAGAAGGTAAAGTATGTTCTCATTTTCTTTATGCCCACAGCTCTCATACAGCTACAGAAAATTACTAATGTGCATTGCGGAAAGCTATTAGCAGTTTTGATTGTTTTTTTTAATTACACTCCATATTATGTAAATCAGTGTTCTGCATTTTCAATTTCTCTCTCTTTATTTTTTTTTTATCCAGATTCCACCAAGAAAATTAAGGATGTCTTAGAAGAATTCCATGGCAGTGGTGTGTTAGCAAAATATAATCCTGAAGGGGTAATTTTTCTTGTTTCTTAATGATCAGAAATGATGGGGACTATTTGCAAATTCTGTAGCCATTCTAAGAATTTGAAATAGAAGATTATTTATAAATCATATGTTTGGGGTATTCGAAAGTGTTTGGAAGGCAATAAAAAAAACCAGGGTTCCATGTGATCTGGAATATCCCTATAGTCAGTTGGGGTCAGTTATCCCATCTGTGCCTTTTCCCAAATTCTTATGTACCTTCAGCTGATGGGCTGGTGAGAAAAGGCTTTGACTCTGTAAATAACTAAAATATCCCTCTGTTATCAACAGTGTTTTCAGCATTAATCCAAAACATATCTCCATGCAAGCTATTGTGAAGGAAATTAACTCTATCCCAGCCAAAATCAGCACACAAATCCCCTTCCCTCTCCACCAACCCCTCTAATAAAAACCAAACACCCTAAATACCTCCACAACTCTTATGGTAAGATTAATATAGTTTTCAAGTCTCTGAAAATTGGAAATGTTGTGTGATTTGAAAAATTATAAAAGTGAAGTCCATTAAGATTTCTTTTTCAATTCTGTTTCCCTTGTGTTGTTTCTGGTAGTGGGATTTTCTGATGTTATGAAACAAAAAATTCAGCTGAAAAAAAGCTGTGCATGCACATTGTCACTACAGATTCACCACTAGACGAAGTATTCTGATTTGGTTGGAAGAAAAGCCATATTGTTTTCTTATCCTCAATTGAAATTTGCATTTGCTTAGCACATCCTAATAGTGTGATTCAGAATGTAGCTAAATAAAAACCTGTATCAGTAATGTTTCTAATAGTAATATTTCTGACTGTGCTCCCATTATGTGAAATTCAGGATAGAAACATGTGCTAACCGTTATGAAAATTACTTGCATTTCAGGATGTAAAAAGCAAAAAATTATTGTCAACATATTGGCAATATTGCAATTATTGTGAACTTATGAGTTATCGCTTATTAAGTATTGAAAAATCATTTGATGCTTTGAACCTGGCAGGACATAATGCTAGTAATTTTAGTCAGTTTCTGAGGAAAAAAAAAAAAGAAACAATTCAAAATTAATCATTTGTAATATTAAGAAATAGTAAATTAGTGTGAGTCGATCCTGTAAATGATCATCTTAGATTTGCAGGTTTCTAGTTAAGTACATTCATAGAATATAAGTGAATGGGAATGCTGTGATCATCCACAGGCCTTATCTACTCTTTGTGAGAATATAGACATACTTTTGGTTTTGCTCCTTTTTTTAGGAAAATGTGAACTGATATAATGATCTTAATATATTGTATGTTTTTTCTTCAAATTCTTTATGTATTTTCAGTCATCGTGCAACATGTTCAGTTTTTTTGAAGTGTACCACGTTAAAGTAAAAAAAATAACTGCATTTTATGTGAATTTAAATAATGTGTTGCTATATAGGAAACGTATTTTCAAATTGTCAGCTATATATAAACACGATTACCTAAAGTGGTGTCATTAGTCTCTTTTAACAAAATCATTCTTCCAATTTGGGGCTACATGGGAGTACCCGGGAAAACTGCTCTGATTGAAGCCAGGTGAATTGGCAAAATCTGTGCAAAGGTGGAATTAATAAGCACAGTTGTTCTTGAGACGAGTCTGTTACTCTGCGTGGTGTCTCCCTGTTCTTCATTTCACAGCCATTCATTTGCAGAATCCTACTGGTGTATTGAAACATCCAGAGCAGCAGAGTAGCCAGGGTAGGGAGCAGAACAGGAGAAGGGTAGGGGCAGGAATTCAAGACAGACACCCTGTGATGACTGTAATGTCTTCAGCAGGAATCAAGCTGTTCAGTACTCCTGGCTCAATACTGGACCTAGGCTAACCCTGGCAGCTTTTGTACTCTGCTGCTTAGCACTTAGACTTCAGGGAGTGCAAGGTAAAAGAAACATAGCTGGCAACAAAGCTACTTTGGGTCTAGAAAGGTTTGTTAGCTCAAGGTTCGTGCCATAAGCTGCTGACCTGGAAGCAAAGTAGCTGAAATTTCCTCTGGCACTGAGTGAATATTCTGTTCTGATAAGTGAACTGCCTTTGCACAGGTGTGTCTATATTTTTGGCAAGCATTCAGCCTACTGTGTGGATAAACTCTTTACAGAATGATTTGCATGTTGATTTTATGTGGTTGGATGAGGACTCTGTGGATTTGGTGTAAGTAATTAACTATTATCTGTAAATGAGATGACAAAAATTTACTGATCCAGCTGGCATCAATCTTAGTGCAGCTATTTGTTTCCATATATTCTGGACAGAACTACTGTTTTGCTGTTTTGTTTTGTAGAGGTTACCATCATATTTTCCTTTTACCTCTCTCTTTCCTAGATCATTATCTTATAAACACTCCAAATGGTTTAAGTCTTGTTCTACCAAAAGATGATGGCAAATTCAGCAGAGTGATGTATTTACTTAAACATTTACTTATATGTTTAAATGGGTCAGGAGTTTATTCCACTCCATTGGTTCTACAGTGCAGTTTTTAATCACAGGCTGATCTAATGGAATGCAAATAGCAAAAGAAAAGCCATTGGAATTCAAAACTTGCTACCTGGAATAATCTGTTTTGTTCTTACATTATTTTATATCTTGTTGAGTGAGTGACTTTTAGGATAAGGGAAGTGGTGTATATAATTATGAGAAGGTTATCTACTATAGGGAGTTTATTTATGGAACTTTTACTCTCTGTCTTCAATGTGAGGGAGATGCCTAAAATTTTTACAAATGCTACTGAAAATCTGCCCTTTCATGTTCTTCTCTAAGTCAGTATCAAAGAGGTAATTAAGAATGGCATTTATATATGGTATAAGACACATATATAGTTTAAGACCAGCCTCTTCAAAAGCTGCAATTGAAAAATGCTCTTTTAATCATTTGAGATCTATTTATATTAATTAATTTCATCCATTTCACTGTGAGGGGAGCTTTGATAGGTTGGCAAGAATTAGGAAAGCAGATAGAGGTAAAGACAAAAGTGTCTGAATGGGCAGTGGCACCACAGCATTGTGTGCTTGTAGTCTTAATGTCATCCTTTTTGAGTGCATTCTAATTTTTTTCTTTATGGAGGAGTCCCTTGGCTTTCTTGGCCACCTGGGCACATGCTGGCCCTTGTTCAGTTGGCTATCGAGCAGCATCCTAGGTCCTTTTCTGCTGGGCAGCTTTCCAGACAATTTTCCCCCAGCCTGTGGAGCTGCCTGGGCTCACTGTGACCCAAGTGCAGGACCTGGCACTTGTTGAACCTCATATCACTGATCTTAGCCCACTGATGCAGCCTGTCCAGATCCCCATGCGGTGTCTTCCTACCCTGAGGTAGGAAATCGAAGATCTTGCCCAACAGGGCATCATCTTCAGACTGACTAAGGTGCAAGTCATACCTTTGTCCAGATCATTGATAAAGATGTTATACAGGACTTGGTGAGTGCTGGGAAACACCACTTCTGACTGGCTACCAGCTGGGCATAACTCCACTGGGCACCACTCCCTAGGCCCAGGCACCTGGGTGGGCAGTTTATTACCCAGCAAAGGGTGCACCTGTCCAAGCCATGAGCAGACAGTTTCTCCAGGAGAAGGCAGTGTTAAAGGTTATACTAAAGATCTTAGAGGTCTTTTCTGGCCTTAACGGTAACAATGCTGCAGAAATCCAGGTATACAATATCTTCATCTCCTAAGTGGGTCACCTTGTCACAGAAGGAGTTTAAGAGTCAAGGACCAAGGAGTCGAGCGGGATCTGCCTTTATGAAACTCCTGCAGGCCTGGCCTGATCCCCTAGTGCTCCTGTGTGTGCCGTGTGGTGGCACTGAGGGTCATCTCCATGACCTTTCCACTTGGATTTTAGAATATTCAGTTCTGATAACCGAAGTGAATTTACAGCTCTTCTTGGTAACAATTTTTTAAAGTATGCCTGGAAGAAAGACTAACATTATATTTATTTATCTTTCTTGGTTATCTGTCATTGCATGTTTAGAAATAAATTGCTTGCACTGTCTAATAAAGACTAAAAAGCTGACTTAGAACCATTTTCTTGATTGATGTGCTAAAGCAAGAAAATGGGATAGTCCATCTAATGTATTAAACCTGCTCATCTAAATCACTAACCTTTCACTAAAAATATTTCTATTATAAAAACAGAGCTTGAGTGTTATGGCACTGCACTAATGTATGTATGTTCTTTCTTTCCTTGCATGTGTTACAGAAACAAGATATACTTAATCAAGTAAGTAATGTTAATTTGATTTTTTCTTTCTTTATGTATAGGTGCAGCGTATTTTATTTTGTAGGCTTCCATTGAGATGTACTTATTAATAAATATTGCATGTGGCTATTCTTTCAGATAACAGAGTAATATTTAAATCCGAAACCAGAATGCATTCCTTTTCTGCTGGCAGAATTTTTCGCTGAGTGAATTTCATTTTTGTCATTCACAGTAGATAATTTTACTAACATTAATTGAGTTGAATATGAGAAATAAGTTAAGAGCAAGTAATTGACTTGTTCCGTACCTGTCAGAACTTTCTCTTTACTGTGAGATCTCATAATGGTCTGTATAATTCTGAAATGAAAAGAACACATCTCAGGAAAAAAATACTAAATACTGATTTCTATAACCATATAATACCATTTATATGTAGCAGGCTTAAAATTGCGGATTTAATAATTTGAATCAGGCTTATGCTGTACTTTAAGCAATTGTGACTTTACGGCAATTGCAAGAGAAATGGTTAAAATGCTGATCATCAACCCAAGAAGCTATGCTTGAGAAACTTCAGTAGCCTAAAGCCAGGGAAGAAGGACTAATCAAATGGACTAGTTTTCTAAGTGACCTAGTTATTCTTTCTTCGTAACACAAAAACTCCAGCTCTGCTATTCTGGGAAGAGGCAGCCAGAACATGAGAGCAATGAGAAAGTCAAGAGAGTGAAAGCATTAGTTTTGTAGGAACCCCTCACTTTCTGGGGTCAGAGGCTAGTTGAGCTTTTAGAGGTATGTTAGTAAGAGCAGAACTCCCCATTCACAACAGGGCTTTCTTCAGAGGACCAACGTTATTTAATATTTTTTTTAAAATAAGCTAACAGAGTGACTGCCGAAGGTCCTGAAAGAGAAGGTTTCAACATTAAAGCAGTGTGTCTGTAACCAATCTTGAGCATAACTTCATCATTATTTAGCTAATTGCTTTGTCAGATGAGTAGGTGAATAGTAGCAGAATCAACAGACTAAATGAAATTTGGGATTTAATAGCACACTGGAAAAGCTGGATGATGTAAGGGACTATAGTTGATGGAATGAGATGCACGTGTGCAGAGCAGAGTGTAGTGTACCCTACTCCAGCTGCTGTTGTCACATAAATTGATGTGTAGGATCTAGTTGATTGCAAGATGAATGCAAAGTATCACTGTGGTTTAGCTATGAAGGGGAGAAGGATGTTACTGGGATGTTGTAATAGGTGTTCCTGTGGCCATGGCAGTCTGGAAAGAAACAAGACCTGTAAAAAGAGGTAGTGTCTTAGACCCATTGACGTAAGTGGAAAAGTAGTTAAAATTTCAAGCACACAGAATTATGGTTTGAAAGGATATTTTGTGTTCTTTGCTTCAGCTATGTTCTTTGATGTGACAGAAGATACTAAATTACTGTAAAGATGTTGCCTTATTATAATGTTTTAAGTGAAGTATTTCTACTACAGATAGGAAGTTTTAATTTTCTCTGAAAGAATGTACTGCAGAAGTCACATCTTTCTACTTTTGTCCAAATGATGGGATAAGATGAACTCAAATTGGAACTAATTTACAGAAGGTTAGTAGGATGTGCAGAAGTACAGCATATATAATGTAGGAGAAGCCTGTCCCTCACATGTAAGAAACTTCAATTGTTTCTTTCTAGCTACAAAAGAAAAGTATGTGACATCTTATACTGGTGTCTCACCAGTAGTGATACTCTAGGTTTCAGACACTGCATACTCTTTTTCTGGCTCCATGGGCAAAATTTCTAGGGAAAGCTTTCTGGATACCTAGAGAGTTGGGAAGCCTGCCAGGCAGAGATGGCAGTCTGGCTGTGAGCCTGCTTTCTGTGGAGCGTGTTGAGGGCATTGAGGTATAAAATATTTCAGATAGTCAGTTTCTGCTGCAAAACCATTCTGTTTTGAACATTTTTTATTATCTTTACTGGTCTCTCTCTATGTCCTTTTGTCAGTCTGTGCTACCAATGCTAATCTCCCTCTTTGTTATCTTTCTTTCCTTTTGGTACACTTCTCTGCCTTAAGATGTTACTTTTATCCTTTTTTTTCTTTACATTATTGTATTGCCCAGTACCTTATATTTAAACTTTTTGAGCCTGTTACCACTTTCATTTACATGTCACGTGTTAAAAAAGACAAAGAGCTTTCGGCAGACCATTGAATTATGATGGGAGTGGTGTTATTTGTTTGATTTCATTACGAGGAACAATATGTTACATTTTGTGTTTTTTATTGTGACGGCTTCAGCTGTGCTTGATTCACCTGCATGATAGTATCTAGATAATGTTTATAAAACTGCATGATAGTATCTAGATAATCTTTATAAAACTGCATAGGAAAACAAAATATAGCAAAAATACTTTCAGTCATAATTGATTGCAGGAATTAATCAACAAATGGAAATATCTTGAAGTCTTCTTGTGCAGTAGAGGTAGTGATATATACAAATGTATATATGTATAACTGAGCAGATGCCACTGCTCATATCCTTTTAATTCTTTCTAAGCTATACTATTAAATACTGGTGAGGAGAAAGTTAAACTCAGGTCAATTATTATAGCTTTACTTTTACTAAAATCTGTACATTTACTTAGCATAAGGTGGATGTAACTTCTTGACAAATGGGATGGGACATTCTAAACCTTTTTTTCTATTGGTGCACATTATTATTCCAAGTGAAAGTTCCAGTTAGACTCAGATTGTGTTAAATCTCAGCAAACTGTTCATTCATGAAGTGAAAGTTTATTAATTTGTATTCTTTAAAACTTTAAAGAAGGTTGGATGAACATAGGTAACATGAAATTTTCTTGCTAAAAGTGTCGTAGCAAGTATCTTTTAAAAATGTAGCTGAAATAACCTCCACAAAATTTGCAGTGCACAGACAGGGTCATTACAAGTAAAATATGTGAGAATGCCATTGCCATAGAACATGCATGTAAAAATAATTCTTCTTCATTTTGGGCACATTATGAAAATACCAATGCAGACATGTTTGTGAGTAGGTTTTTACACAAGCTGCACATGCACATAATTTGTTTCAACCAGAACTTTTTGTCATAACTGGTGTTTTTCAGGGATTCATTAATTTTACTATTTTATTTGGCCTTTGTCTAAACCATGCCACCAACCCTGTTTTTCCTGACCGATTCTTCTGGGATAGAATGCCAAATATCTACTTGTCATTTTGTTTGATGTGTAATAATTTCAAGTAGACTCTGAATGATAATATCCTACAAGAGCCTTCTAAAAGTATATGATTTATCACTCTTCTTTAAAAAAGCCCTCACCTTTGTAGAGTAAATGTAGCATATTTAGTAAAAGTTAAGTATTAAATAAAAGTACTTGTGTGTGTTGTACCTGAGGATATACAAACTCACGCACATACAGAATTATGTATTAAGGAAAACCTGCTGATAAAAAAGTGTTTGAGGTTTTTTTTACCTGCATGTAAGATTGAGATGAAACTGCAGTAGCTGGTGAATACATTCCAGACTTATTCTGGTAATTAGTATCAATTAATTTAATAACATGAGAATGTTATGCTTAAAAATCTAATTATTGCATAAAAATAGAATTTTCCCCTTTTCATTTTAGATTTTTTGTTGAGCTTACTTCCTTGAAGAGCTGGAGGAAAATTTTGGCAATAATTTCTGTCTGTGTATTGGTAATACCCCAATATTACTTGTCCATATGGAGTATTTGGTAGGAGCAGCCTGTGAAAGCATGTGGAGTTAAAAAAACTTTTTTTAAACATTCATATCAGTGTATATGAATTAGAATGCTGATATAGCTAAAAAATAGCTTTATTTGGTTACCAGAATTTTCAAAATTAAAAAAACTGTATTAAATGGAATGCTTAGATCAGAAAATGCTAAAGACTTTGATTTTAAACCAAATTTTACCCTGATGCCCAAAGCATCTTCATGAGGAATTCCAGATTTGATTTGAATTTCTGTTCTATGTACATTTAAAATACAGTTTAAACACCAAGAACTTACACATTCCCATGTGATTCATGGGTTTTTAGCTTGTTAATCCTCTGTATATAGTCTCTCCACTGTTTTCCCACATTTTTTGGCAATGTCAGGTTTTGAAATGTGGTAATCAATGAATCTTCAAGACTGAATTTTGTGGGAATGCTTTAGCACTGGTATTCACAGCTCATCATGTAATTGTCACTAATGCACTCACATTAGTGTTTGCCATTGTTGTCATAGCACTATGTGTGAATCAAGGCCCTGTGATATCTACCCTGATTCAGCAGTTCATTTTTCACATATTGGGTCAATATAAGTAGTTTAAAAAGAATTAATCAGTTAAAGGAACTTACCCAACCCCAAAAAATAGCCCAGAGCAATTACTGTCAGTAGATGGAAACTGATTATATTTTTGGCACCATTTGGAGATCAGACAACATAATTTTAAAACTAATTAATTGAAAATTACATTTCAACATAATTCTCCTTCCATTATCTGTGGAATGTTCTTTTTAATAAATGAAAACCATATGTCATGGAAGTCTCTTGAAATGAATGATTTCTGGTTTTTTCTTTCTCTCTTACATTCTGTTTTTCAGGATGCTGAAAATAGTGGTTTATGTTGAAATGTTTTGTACAAATCTAAAAGAAGAAAAGACCAAAGAGAATGTGGTATTTTGAAAGAATTCATGGGTGGAGATTAATTTCAAACACTAGTTCATGTCTTGTTCCCATTTATGTGGCCAGTGTGGTGGGGAGGAATAAAAGGAGTATTATTCTACCCCGCCCTGCCCTGCTCCATCTACAATGGCAGCTCTTTTGTCAAGAGACTATTAATTTTTTGGTGTCTTGTGAGGAGAAGGAAAGTGGAGTGATACAGCTTCTCGCCCTTCTTTCAACATGTCATCCAGAAGAACTGGTTGTTGTGTTTACACCAGCTAGGAAAATACAGGAGACACTTAGACCTCTCCTGCTGCAGTTGTTAGGATAGATCTTGAGTCAAAAACCTTCCATTTTTGTAATAAATTATTAGTTCTCTTCAGATGTATAAGCATGGTAGGATTTAAAATAGTATATATCAAAGTTAAAAAACTTCTATATAAAAAGTTGCAAAAATTTCCTTGTATGTATCCTATTTTTCACTGAGGAACCATCTTTACTGTATTCTCTGTATTGAGATATACTGACTTTGGATGTCTATACAACGTAGAGTTCTGTTGGTAAAGAACGTATGTATAAATGCTTAAATCTTCAAAATATGCATATTTGGATTTTTTCTTGATCTTACATATCCATGTTTCCTATCAGTAAAGCATGTTATAAAATTGAACAGCTTAACTGTTCTAGGAGAAAGGACAAAGTCAAACACAAGCTGTGTTTGTAGATGAAGTTCAGCCTCCTCCTCTCTGCTGCTCAAGACATTATGAGCAATTCTGCTGCTTGGGACAGAATCAGGCATTTTAGGGCACCTTCATAGCCTGTTGTAGCCATAATCAGGAGATAAAGACCTGTGGTTTTAGCTGAGTGTTTGCCTATATATGTCTGATATAAAACTAGAAGAAACCTTTGAAGCTGTCTGCCGTTTTGCCAAGCAAAATCATAACTGCTACTCGGAAACCAGGCCTCCAGTTCCTGTTCTTCCTGAGACTGAGACTCACCCGCTGTGAAGTAGCACTAAATTAGTGTAATGTACTTATCAGTGAGTGCTTGAGAAGAAACAGAACTCTTATCATAGTCATTGGAGATTTTTTTAAAGCATGTTAAGCATAATCTGATGCACATTTCTTTTTCCTTGGAGTCCCTCATGTTCTGCTTATCTGTGATTCAAAAGAACCTGAAGTGTGGGAAGCAAGAGCTTTGCTTTATGCCTTTGGTGTGGAGTAGAAAGAGAAGTAAGATACATGCATTCTTTAATGATGTTAATAAGGTAAAAAGCATCTTATCACATATCTTTGAGATACATTGGGTACACTGCAAAGAAATCCACATATAGTCATGATACTATGGAAAACAGTGGTTGTTTTAATGTCAGGTTTGTAGTATTTTGTGCAGTAGTAGAAGCATAAAATTCCAGACTACATTTTTAACTATGAATTAAGTGAGATTTTTAGTGCTTCTACAAACTCCAAACTATTTTTAATGGTTTTGTTTCTTCATAGTTGTGAATCCCTTTGTCCAAGTAATCAGTGTCAGCCTGGAAACTCTTTTGAAATATGTAGTTTATCCTGTAAACTTTATTTGATTAGTTGCCTGGTCTTTAATTTCTTTGTGGCTTCTACTTCTTTAAAGTTAAGATTCTTCAGTAAATTTTTTTTCAGTTCAACCGTTGCCATTTGTTCAAATGTGTCTTTTTTATGTGTGCTTGATGTTCTTTCATGTGATTTTGTGTGGTATCTTAAGAAGGATAAACTAATGTTTACATTAGGGGAAAATAGTATCAGCTAATAATTTGGGAGGGAGATCATCTAGTTCCAAGACCCCTGCCATGGCCACAGACTCCTTCTACTGGACCAGATTGCTCAGAGCCCTTGAAAACTGCCAGGAATGGGGCATCCACAATTTCTGTGGGCAACCTGTTCCAGTGCCTCACCATCCTCACTATAAAGACCTTCCTAATATCTATCCTTAACCTGCCCTTGTTCAGTTTAAAGCCATTACACTTCATCCTATCTTTACCTGCCCTTGCAAAAAGTCCCTCCCCAGCTTTCTCTGCCTTTTAGGGACTGAAAGGTGCTATAAGGTCTCCCCAAAGCCTTCCCTTCTCCTGAGCAGCCCCAACGCTCTCAGCCTGTCTTCATAGGAGAAGTTTTCTGAAATACAGAAGGACAACAAAAAGCCAGGCTAATAAAAGAATTTTCTACATAATTGGCTTTTAAAATGTATTATTATAGAAAATTAGATAAATATATCAGAATTTTTGGTAAGCTGTTAAAGAGTTTGCCAGGAGCTTTTATCTGCTGGAGTAGAAGGAATTACCGTGTTCTGAGGATGTACTTTTAGATCTTACCTCAGTTTTTCCACCGAGTGCAGATTATTCTTCTTAGCTCAAAAAAACCTCCCTTTTGTCTGCTTCATCACCATTTTCCTTAAGAGTGTCAGGCAGCTGCTCCAAGTAGGTTTCCTGCAGATGTGGTTGAAATCTCTGATTCCAAATATGGGGTCTGCAGCTCAGTTCCAGTCTTTTTCCCCACCTCATACACAGTTACCCAGTGATGCCTCCTTGAGAGCCAAGATGCAATGGAGATGGAGTTGTAAGCAAGTTTGGAATAAAGACTCCTTATTTCTGCCTGTGCCAGCCCAGCCCAGATGTCACCACCTCACACACTCAGTCTGTACACAAATGGCATTGTCTCTCTCTCTTTCTCTTACCTCTCTGCTATTTTAAGAAAAATAGGTGCTATATGATATTTTCTTTTGCAATTGCCACTTCTTATCCATATTGCTAGTATTGCTGTAGTTTTATATATTCATATTTTTTAAAATGTATAAGGCATAGTGGAGTTCTGTGATAAACTACTTCTGTGTTATATTATTGTAAGAATAGTATTATGAGGGTAATTCTTTGCCTAATAATTTCTGTTTCATCCTGATTCTTAAATGGCTATTTGAGTGAAGGAATTTTCTCCAAAGTAATGGGAGTTGACAGAGCAAATCCTGATTGTTCATAACTTCCTTGTAAAGTGAAAGATGCTATAAGGCAAAATCTTCATAAAAAAATTCCACCACAACACCTTGGTTTGGTATGAGTTCTTTACCAAGAACAATTCGGTTGAAACTACAGATCTGAGCAAATCTCTCTGTATTTGCTTAGTCAGACACCATGGCAGGAATGTTCTCACAGTATGTGGAAATAAAGACAGATTAACCTGCTTTATTTCACTGTAGTGAAAACTGCTTCTTCTGCTGTTAGTCATAGGAAAGTAACAGTGAGTTTTTTTTCTCTGGAATTTTTTGTATGTAATCTTTTCATACCATTTACATTAAAAACGCCACAACTGTTAAGATTTTTTTGGACTCATGCATGCATCCAAAAATTTAATTGTAAAATCTATGCAGGATGCGAGATGACATGATATAGTCCCAGAGGCACTGAGGTACCTCACTGAGCAATCTATAATTGCTGTTTGCTGCTTCATTTAGCATTAGTGTATGATAGTGTGTACGGATGAATATATTTATTTATATATATATATGCAATACATATATTTGTTCTGTTTCTTCTAGCATAGGTGTAGATCCTGAATGGATTATTTCCTCTCTCAGTAAAGATAGCATTTTCTATGGAATTTACCTAATCATCTTAAATTTTTCCATGTGTCCAGAAGTACTGCCTTAACAGCTGAAACATTTTGGCCTGTATTTTGATACATCTCTGAGTACATGTTCAGGTCATCTCATTCAGAGGAGTTTGGCAGTAATTTCATATTTTTACAAATAAATATTTAATAATTTTCTTTGCATAGACATACAGAAACCTTATTTTTTGCCTTTGGTGGTTTTTCAGCTGTTTCCTGATATTTGGATGCTCTTTAGAGACAGAGGATTGAATTTCCTCTGGTGAATGGGAAATCAGCCAAGGTGATTCCCACTGGCAATTTGTCTTTACCAGGAGATATTTTTTTCCCCCACAACAGGAAAAATCTGTCATTTTTTCTCTGCTTTCAGAAGGCAGTGATGCTCTCTATGGTACTTGGTGCATAGCATATTTTTTGGGTTTTTTTGTGGATGATTTTATTTTTCTGTGAACTTTTCTGTGGCCAGTCAGTGACTTAGATGGCATTATAAACTTTGGTCTATTTCTTCTTTAATTTTGGACTATTTCTTCTTTAATTTTTTGGAAGGAGCTTAGAGAAAACAAACAAACAAACAAAAAACAACCCAATACTTATGGATTAAATGCTTGTTGGAAGTTTAGGGCTCAGATTAATTTTGAAATTTTGTGGATGGTTAATTAAATGTTACAGATTTTCCCCAACAATTTGTTGTGTAGGAAAAGATGCACATTTTTAATTTCCTTAGTCATAGTGAGTCCAGTTCCATGTTTGCTTTCAGAAAATATGAAAATTTTTAATGGGTTACACATTTTATTTGCTAAAAATTATTTCAAACATAAATTTATGCACTGTTGCCCATGTCTTATGTTCATTCTCCTTTTTTCTCCAAGGTGAATATATAATTTTTAGGTTTTCTTTCCTTAATTTGAGATGTTTGGAAACATCAATAAAATCTATAAGTAGGAGCTAACTACTTCTTAAGATACAATTAATTTTATATGAATTTTATTGTTTAATTTTACTGAAACTCTGTGGTGGTTTTGACTGTGTACTTATCTGGAGTTATACCAAAATTTTTCATTACCAAATGAAGTTTTATTACCCAGTAATATAGAAGTCTTATTTTCTGAAGTTTCTTTTTGTAAAACATAAGAGAAAAGGCTCTCCAGTAAACTTGGTGAGTCAGTTTGACATATAAAAATAGGAATTCAGTTTTATATGATTAGTATAAAACCCTTTATTTTTCTGTGACCTACAGGCAAGGATTTTGGTACCCTTTTTATTAGAGTCAGAGCTAAAACTGCACAGATTTTTTTTTTCTTTTAGACTCCCTCAGAAGATTTAGGCCAAATTATTTGAAAGTTCTTTCATGTTTTTCTGATTTAACTCTGTCCTATTTTATCTCTGTTATGTTGAAAATTTCCCTGAAATCCTTAAACTTGTGATCGTAATCCCCCCATGCCCCGATAGTCTCTTGTGAAAAGGAATGAATTAATTAATGTGCCAGGCTAATTGTTGTCAGTTTGGTGCATCCTCTCACGCTCTCATCCCCTCACTTGTGAAACGTCATGGAAAATGCTTTCTGAAATGCTAAATCCTTCTTTCTCAGGTTCATTTAAATTCAGCTGATGCTTCTGGAAGGCAAGCAACTGTTGAAAATTAAGCAATTAGCCTGCATGCTTAAGAAAACCACATCCACCATTACGGTTTATATATTATTCTGATGTTATTGATCCGAACTGTTGAATTAACATTTGAGAATTCATTAGCACAAATAAATTATTTTCAAACCGTACCAAAATTCTCTGAATTTTTCATCCGAGAAATTCTGATAATGACAGCGATATTTAAAAGGAAGATCAAGCATGACACATGTTAAGGTGGAAAATTATTGTTCTTTATTTTCCCTCTTTTCTTGTCTTCTTGCTTACCAAAACATTGTGTAATACATTTGAAGAGTGGCTGGGGTTGGGGAAAAATGCTGGTAATTAAAGGAAGGGTACTTGCTGCAGCATTTCTCTGTTTCATCAGGGTAAAGCTCCATGAGGAAAAAGAAAAATAGTCTGTAATTGCAGAATAGAGAAATCACTAAAATATTATGTGTAATTTTCTCTGTTGTGAAAGTAGTTTTAAATTAAGGTGAGCAAATGTTTTGCATCTTTATGTGCTCTGCTCTAAATGAACCGTACTCAGTACTTAAACCTCTGCTTGGTGAGAATGCTCTAACACCTCTGTGTCTTCTACAGTGCTTCTCTCAGGGTTTGTTGAAGAAACTCTTCCATTTTTCTATAGTAGTGGAGTAACTTATATATATTACAGTGAGAGCAAGATGATAGAGAAGGCAAATTAAAAGTGAGCCTGTTTTTTGGAAGATCACCTTTTGTCATTGGGAAGCTTGATGGCTGATCCAAACTGCTCCTAGGTCTGCCGTAGACTAGCTTAGTTCTCTTATTTACTGTATATACATTCACAAAAACAAATATCCAGAAATGACTATACCATTTTAGAGCTCATTTCTAAAAGGATAATCTCCACCAATTATGTTAGGTTCTCTAGAATTTTTTTTCAGCTATGCAGTATTAGAATCCCAGATTTTGGGGTTTTAGGCAAGAACCTAATCACAGGGCTCTACAGAGATCTCCTTAGGCAGGATTGGTTTTATACATTCTTTGCATACAGCATATGATTTTTCACCTGCACTTTTGTCCATTCTAAATATTTCTGATGTGTATTCAAGTAATTTTCCAGCTCCTGACTAACTTTCATTAGAATTTGAAAGCTTTTGGATGTGCAGCATCTGAACTCTGGTTGTATGAATAGTGCTGCTTCCCTGGGAGAATACAGGTTGCTGAGCATGTTAGAACAGAGGATAAATCACTTTCATCTGAAGAAATCTGGCTGTAAAACAACCTTTCAAACAACCACACACTTCCTTTTGTCCTTTGCTGAGCCACCCTGATTGCTGGAAGTCAGGATGTCAGATATGATAAATGAACATGGCAGCCAAGTCATGTATTACTTTAGTATCTCTTGTCTTTTCCAGCAGTTTGGAACACGTGTTGGAGGATATTAGCTTAAATGATGGACTGAGCATCTTTACAAAATGTTGAAAAGTCTGAACATCTTTGAGAAAGAGGGTCTTCAGGAAGAAAGAAGTACATAATTTCAAAGTTATTTATTTCTCTACATAGGTTTAATTCTGAACCCATTAAGTGGAGTTAAAAAAAAATAGCATTAGGGATGTAGTTACTGTTGGCAGCTTGGAGAACCAATGCCACTCAGGCAGCAGCTTAAAAACCTAAGGTAGCTCTAAACTCAGGGAATATTTTTTGCAATATATACATAAAATCCACAGACAAGGTAAATAAAGAAAAGATTAATATAATGTAAGGATATTTACATGGCTATCCATAAACTTTAAATGGGATTATAATTTTGATTTAGTTTCCATTTTCACTTAGATGGTTTTTTTTGTGTATATGATTTAGAGAGATAGCTAAGACAGATTTCATTAATGCACAATTTAACAAAGCAATTTTGCATTGTTAAAGTCTTTTGATTTAGTGATTAATGTATTTCCTCTGTTTGCAAATAAAAAATGTTTATATAGTGTATATTAGTGTAAATAATTACTGATTTACTTGGATGCTGATATAAATCCTTTTGCTATTGTGATTCATAGTTTATAAACAGTGAATTAAATGTCAGTGGCTAAAATGTAAAGTTTGTAGCACAAATGGAACAGTGAATGATTTACAAAAGTAAAAGAGTGTTGGCTGAAACTGATGAGATAAAGATAGCGATTCTAAGGTGATTATTTCTGTTTTACACTCATCTTGAGCATTGTGAGCAATTTTTTTCAGTCTCTGCTATTTTTGTCTTCAAGAGGTGAGAATTTTATTGATTTCACTGCACCTCTTTCTCAAATGAGGTGTTCTGTATTAGAAGCTCAACAGAAATACCATCTTGCCAGTCTTGCATTCCTAATAATAATGGCTTGCACAAGATTAGTCAGATTTTGCAATTTGTGCTGTTGATCCCTCATAAGGATGATGATACACATTTAAAACATCAGCAGTTAGGTCTTCATCTCAGTGGGAAACATCTTATTTAACGTGCACATAAAATTTCAATATCTCATGAATACATTAAAAAAGTGAAAGTTAAAGAAGTCAGGGGAGGAGAAGTCTCTGCTCCAAAGTCTTAAAATTCTATTAATATAATAGTGAAAGTCATTTATATTGTGACTCAGATTCCAAATTCACTGAGGCCTTTGAAAATTTTGGTTTCTATTATTTTTGGCATGGTTTCAGGCTGATTCTTGGTAGTCTTCTCCCTTCTTCCACATTCACTGTGACGTAGAGGTGTTGCACTAAACTTTTCTTTGGAGAAATGGAGTGTTCCTGAAGCACAGGGAAATTTCTCTAAGTCAGTTTTGTGGTAACATGTGGATTTATCCTTTAATTATTTAATGATGGCAAGTTGCTAGTGTTGATCTGTCAAGAAAGTTGTGTCAATATGTTTCAGGATACCTTTATCTTCATTCTCAATTTGCAGGATAAAATGGGATCAGAATGCTTTGCATTGCTGTGATCCCATTGCAGCCTACACCTGCCTTGAGGGGGAGGTGCAAACATCTGTCTGGTGACCAGCAACAGGACATGAGGAAATAGAATGAATTTGCATCAGGGAAAGGTCAGATCAGACATCAGGAAAAGACTCTTCCCTGNACCTTTATCTTCATTCTCAATTTGCAGGATAAAATGGGATCAGAATGCTTTGCATTGCTGTGATCCCATTGCAGCCTACACCTGCCTTGAGGGGGAGGTGCTAACATCTGTCTGGTGACCAGCAACAGGACATGAGGAAATAGAATGAAGTTGCTCCAGGGGAAGTTCAGATCAGACATCAGGAAAAGACTCTTCCCTCAGTGGAAGAGGCTTTCCAGGGCTTGTCTTGGTCATGGCACCAAGCCTGTCAGAGGTCAAGGTGCATCTGGATGATGCTCTTAGTCATATGGTTCAGTTTCAGGTAGTCCTGTGAGGAGCAGGGAGTTGACTTAATGATCCTCACGTGTTCCTTCCAACCTGAGATAATCTGTGATTCATTTTATTTAAAACAGACAATGTTTTTTAACAGAAAATAATCATCGTTGGAGTTTTATTAATCAGCTCTTTCCTTGCTGGCAAAAGCAAAACCAAGTTAAGCTAAATGAGAAGTGTTTTGGATCAAAACCTTTTGTTTTTTTCCCTCTAAGTAATGCTGCAT